>NKDA01000010.1:1200000-1800000 GCA_002872375.1 Eulimnadia texana
TTTTCAGGGTGTCATTCAGGGTCCTGAGCTTCTTATTCTTATTCTTGGTAGACGTGAAATTTTATGGGGATGTGAACATTGCGGATAATTTAGGACGTTAGAATGATTCTGGATTCTTGTATGATTCTTAAATTTTTAAGCATTGAGAGAGTGAAACGATACTTGGAAGAAAATTCGGGATATGTAGGAAGACCTGAATGATGTCCTGTCATTTTTCTGTATATCCTGTAACGGATCCTGAACACATCCTTCCACTTTATAATTGACAAGATTTAGTGAAATATAGTAGTCGAAGTACCATTCTTAAGGGTCCTGGAAGGATCTTTACAGGTCCCTGAACATGTCCTGAATCCTACTCTTCGTTCAGAAGTTTTTCAGGATGTCATTCAGGGTCCTTGGGGATATGAAAATTACGGATAAGTTAGGATAGACCATCTGTGGCTTTGCTACTACTCCTGCAACCCAAAAACGACAAACGCTATTTGACAACATGTTTAGCTTCTGGCTGATCCGAAAATTGCCCCTTGTGAGCACACGCTGCAAAACAGATTAACACGGGGCATCATCGGTTAATTTGCACCCTGCACCAACTGCTCGGGTTAAATAACACGAAACCCTCCACTGCTGTAATATGAGATACTTGTATTCTAAATGACAGTTTATCGTGGTTATTTTACTTGTTTTTCTGTATGCGGAAGATTTACTCTACTGTTTGGTGCAGCTGACGTCCTGATCTCCTGATGTCTGGTTGTCGTTTCGTTGAGAAATCAATAATCGCTTCTCCGAGTCTCGATTATTTTATCGTTTGAACTTAATTTAGTGAAATGACCGTTTATCATGGTTGTTTTACTTGCTTTTATGTATACGGAGGTTTTACTCTGCTGTTTGTTGCAGCTGACGTCCCGATGTCTGGTTGTCGCTTCATCGAGGAGCGAGAAACGTTCTGCGAGTCTCCATGACTTTGTCGTTCGAGCTTCCTCGACTCCTCGACAAATTCAAGACTCGGGGTTTTTGGGCCAGCGAGGAACCTAAGCCGAAAAAAAAATGTTTTTTTTTACTGTTCTGTTACCTGTTCTGTTCAGTTACTGTTGTGTAAGGCATTCAATACGTTATATGTGAATGAGATCCCGATCCAGTCTCAAGACTCGGTTGAACGACAAATCTTGTCCCGAAGTCTACCAAAGTCGGGAACTGTTTGTCATTTTGAGCATTTTTGCAAGTTGGAGCTGATTCTTGAGTCTTCGAATGGGATGTTTCAAAGATTTAGTTGATGACCACTGTTGTTGTTGCGGTATACCGCGTGCTGTTGTTGTTGTTGTAGCCTCTACCACACAGACAAGGAGAGATGAACCAATTAGAGCTGAATCAACGACACGCAACTGAAGCTAATACAACAATTGAATGCTCAGTAGTAAATCATCTTTATTGATATCCTAATTATAATTATTAACTAATGATTACTGAACAAAATGATACATTCTAAATTGTCAAAAACCGTAATTAATCCTCTCTATTGGAGTAAAAAAAAACCCTTGTCAGACTTAGTCAGTTGTACAACTATTAATCTTCCTAGATAATTTATAATTAATAACAAATTATTTGAATGTAGCTCTAATTCACACCAACAACTGAACAAAAATTATCGAATTTCCATATATGCGGTCACTTGAGAAGCTAACTTACTATACAATCGGTTTACAGTTCCTTGAGGTTTGTTTTGGTTCATAGTAAGCAAAATTACTTATTAAAATAGAATTAATTTCAATTACATTCTATAGCCTAAAAATGACAGCTTTAACGGTTATTTTATCCGCAATTAAAATCTTAACTAGATTTTTAATTCCTTTAGTTAGTTTCTAGTGAAGATAACACTGCCATCTACCGACAGAAACTAAAACTAATTGTAACCTGGGGCTGAACATTTTGCTCCTAAAACACCACCAGGAACTTGCCCCAATGTAAATCGCCAATGGGTTAATCTATCCTTAATCCTTATTATTTATACATTCCGGATTAACGCATGCATTTCCGGGGCTGCAGCCCGGGGACACCGAGTTTCAGGGGGCCCCCTGGCTACCAGTCGACTTATTATTTTTTTATTTCTCTTCACCGTATGAAATTTACAGACATCAGAAAATCATAATAGTTGTATAGAAACAATTTTGTAATATTGAGAATTTAATTACAGAATGGACAATTTCTAACTCGAATTTCTAAACGTTTAAAAGGAACGCTTGGCCACCTGTATTTAGGAACATCACGAACAGAGAGGGTCCATTAAAACATGCCTTACTTTCACTTTGACTGACGTCCAGGCTGCAGATCTCCGTGCCTCGCGAGTTTTATTTTTTCAAAAAATTTTCTGAGTTTATTGTGACTTGCTCCAAATCCATAAGTACGCTATGTCACACGGAGGATAAATTACTTGGCGTTATTTGTACTGGGTTGTACAAAGCTACAGTATACGAGTCGATTCGTCCTATCCTGGTTTCCCCTGCTAAGTTCTGTTCTCGTCTTTTGAAGAAGATTCGCATAGTATTCATTTTGTGTTGGGATTGCGTTCCGATTTTACTAATCACTTGGTTGTTTCAGTGGCTAGGGGTAGTACTTCAACTATGACCAGCAATGAATCAGAAGTCACACCAATGTTTGGATCTACCAGTACGAGTTTTTGTGGAGTTCAGATCGCACATAATTTACACAAACAAAAAAGAGTTCGACGAGGTAGGATATATTCTTCACCACAGTGAAGAAAAAGTTGTGACTGTAAGGGTTGAGGTTATCCTTGTATACTACTGTTTATTCAGGGGGCCAGCAAGAGTCATCTTACGTGCCTCAGTCATGGTTAAGACCTCGTACCCGCTCTTTTACTTTACCAGTCACATAAAAATTGCAATGTGATTATCCTAAAGAAAGGACATAATTAGTATTTACAGCGAGGGGCCCATTAAAAGTGTTAGTTGAACCTTAAACCATTACATGGGTGACAATGACAACATTAGTTAAACTCGTCAAGAACGGAAAGCAGTAATCCATGTTACAAGACAGTTTAAACACTTTTTCCTTGATGTGCAGAATTGAAGAGGATGTTCTGTGTGAACTTCTATTTAATAACGTCATCAATGATTTTGTTAACTCCAAAATGAGAAAACTAACATAAATACAAAATCATAATATCTTCCAAACCAGTATATTTTCCTTGTAACTGTGTCGTCACTGAGTGGCACTTATTATTATATAGGCCATAACAATTCAGTCTACTACAAAAGTGCAGGAGTGTAGATTTTTCCAAGAGATCGATTTAATTCCGTACGAGCAACGGAACGAATAAAGCTCGAAGAGTACGGCGATGCATAAGCTTAAGATCAAGGCCACCAGAACGGTTAAACCATCCACGACTGTTGTTGGAGAAGAACGTAATCTTTCTCTTGCAGTACCAAGTCATGTAGTTTTATGTTGAAGAGAAAAGATTTACGATCATATAGGACATAACATGTTCAGTCTACTACAACGTCGCTGAGGTCTAGGATATTCCGATATTGTTACTTATGACCCTTTTATACTCTAGAGGTGAAGGAACAGAACACAAGTTATTATTGCAACACTGCAGTAAACTAATTACTAAATCAGATTTAAGAAGTTACGAAAATAGTATAGCAATAAATTCCACAAAGTACATTTGTCACTACTATTTTTTAGTAAGTTACACTTAACTGGACTCCGTGAAGTTAACTAAATTCGCCGGAACAATGACGAAAACCATATTATAGCCACTAACGATGCAACCGTTATGAGATGAGCCACGAAACTCCCCAGAGTTTCCAGCGCCAAGCGATGAAGAATAGCTGGATATCAGCAGCAATGCACCAGACTTCCATCATGCACTTTGTAGAACAAGATGTATCCATCTCTCTGCTCTCGCACACTATACGGTAAATTCCTTACCTGTTCACCTAAACCGTGGGTAACAAGATTATTGATGTACAGTGGATGATGCCATGAGACATTCCGACAAGCCTTTACAGCGTCCTCGTCATTGTACCAGTGTGTGGACCTGAAGAACACAGTCAAAGTTGCGTTGAACCCCAGACTGATTGCATAGACCGGCGTCAGACTACTGAACATAACACTTTTATCTGTGAACAAATTTTCTGTACGTAAAGAGTGTATACCGGAGATATATCGTTGTAGGTAAAGCATCCGTGGGTTAAGTTTGCCTTTAGCTCAGTCGAGCAGAACAAAGAGCAAGTGGCATTAAAAACGGTGTGGAAAAACCAGTTTTCTATGTTTGAAGATATCCTCAAGTCATTCAGGATAAGTTTTTCCCTTAAGTCGACGCAGTCTCAGGAGAAGTAGCTACATTGCGAAAACTGCTTCAGAAGATCGGTTCGACTGCCTGGAATTTTTATACAACGACCATGACTGAACATATGTGTAATAGTTTTAAGAACCGCACTTTGGATGTGCTGTCCTTATTCCTTAAAACCTGCTCTGAGAGAAGGTTTAGTTTACGTTCGATTTCAACCCCAGATTGAATTTCAAAAAATTTAATAACACAGATTTCCAGGAACGTTAAGTTCTTTTTTCATCTCATTGGAATAGTGCCGTTCTAAAGTAGCTCCTTTTTAATTTAAATTGCGAAAATTATTCAGATACCCGGGAACCGCGCAACGATCGAAGCGGGTTTTTCTCAGAAAAATTCCGCTTTCCCAGAATAAAAGCCGTGCAACGATTAAAGCGGTCCGCTTCTGTGTCAGGGGTTTCTGAAGGATTTTCGAAAATTGTTGAAGAACTTTTTGATGGTTTATTGGTGCGTTGATTTAGCTGACTTTCTGGCTTCCCCCTGTATCTTGGAGGAAAGAATACTGAATTGCTAGAAAATAAATCGTTCAGACATCAGGGGAAAAATAGGATCCTACAACATGTCATAACTGGCGCAATTTTTAGCTTGTTACGACCCGCCAGTAACCACAACAGAAAGCTTGCAGAAAGAGTATTGCCTGTAAATCTAATCGCTAACGTTCCATAGCAAGACGTAGCACTCAGCCGGCATGATTTCATGCAAAGGTTTCTGTGGCTTTTATTTAAGTATACCGGCTGCTTCAACTTCATCAAATTTTGGACTGTTGAATTCCTAAAACCCCAGCTCTTTCATTCGAACTTAACTATGACTGTTTTCGGTAAAGGTGATGTGTGTATTCAGATTATTGTAGTCTTTCAATTGTGATGTTGTTGGTGGTGACATATGATAGTGACGACACATAGGGATCTTCGTTGGGAACGTAGAGAGATGAGTTCGTGGCATGTAAGACGCGTGAGTAAAGAACGAGCGAAAGTTTGTGTAAAGGGTTTTTATTCAATACACATACTAGGCTTACACAGGACTACATGATCAAAAAAAAAATAGTAATGAATGTAAAAAAAAGGAAATGAAAGAACAAGTAGAAGAATAAGTTTTTTCAAAACTTTAAGAGTAAGAGTCTGTGTTTTAAATCCTGGAACAATTTGATGACCTTTGTATGACCGTTCTATGATCCTAGGTTTAGAGCTTTGTTATTTTTGTTTGTTTTACCATCGGGGTCTGCACCACGCTCCAAAAGCAATTTGACGACCTCTGCGTGGCCCTTCGTCGATGCGATCTGCAGAGAAGTCCGGTTGTCCTTTTCTTTTCAGTTAATGTCTGCACCACGGTCCAAAAGCAATTTGACGACCTCTGTGTGGCTGTTCTGCGATGCGATCTGCAGAGGAGTCCAGTTGTCCTTTCCTTTGCAGTTAATGTCTGCACCACCGCCCAAAAGCAATTTGACGACCTCCGCGTGGCTGTTCTGCGATGCGAGATGCAGAGGAGTCCAACTGTCCATGTTTTTACTGTTAATGTCTGCACCACGGTTCAACAGCAATCTTACGACCTCTGTGTGACCGTCGTGCGATGCGATATGCAGAGGAGTCCAGTTGTCCTTTTCTTTGCAGTTAATGTCTGCACCACGGTCCAACAGCAATCTGACGACCTCTGTGTGACCGCTCGTCGATGCGATCTGCAGAGGAGTCCAGTTGTCCTTTTCTTTGCAGTTAATGTCTGCACCACGGTCCAAAAGCAATGCGACGACTTCCGCGTGGCTAAAAGACGATGCGACATGCAGAGGAGTCCAATTAAGCTCTCCCGTGCAATTGATGTCTGCACCACGGTTCAAAAGCAATTCGACGACTTCTACGTGACCGCCAGACGATGCAAGGAAAAGAGAAGTAAAATTCTCCGTAGTTTTGGAGTTAATGTCTGCACCCCCGCCTAAAAGCAATTTGACAACCTCTGCGTGACCGTTCTGCGATGCTTGAATTAGAGGAGTCCGATTCTCAGGAGTTTTGCAATTAATGTCTGCACCACGGTCCAAGAGCAATTTGACGACCTCTGAGTGACCGTTCTGCGATGCTTGAATCAGAGGAGTCCGATTGTCCATAGTTTTGCAGTTAATGTCTGCACCACGGTCCAACAGCAATTTGACGACCTCTGTGCGACCGTCCTGCGATGCGAAATGCAGAGGAGTCCAGTTGTCCTTTTCTTTGCAGTTAATGTCTGCACCACGGTCCAAAAGCAATGCAACGACCTCTGTGTGACCGTCCTTCGATGCGAAATGCAGAGGAGTCCAGTTGTCCTTTTCTTTGCAGTTAATGTCTGCACCACGATCCAAAAGCAATGCGAAGACCTCGGTTTGACCCTTCTCCGATGCAAGATGTAGAGCAGTCCTGTCATTCTTGGTTGTGAAGTTAATCTCTGCACCACGGTCCATAGACAATTTTACAACCTCTGTGTTGCCGTTTTCTGATTCCACGTGAAGAGGAGTACAGTTGTTCAGGTCCAAACCACTGCATTCTGCGCCATTTTCCCGCACTATTTTCAAAGAATCCACGTGTCCGTTCAGTGCAGCTAATTGGATCGGAGTTCTTTGATCCTCGTCTTTATGAAATGGTGATGCACCGCGTTTTTTAAGGAAATTCAAAATCTCTTTGTGACCATACTCTTCAGCAAGGCACAATGCTGTCTTTTTCATTTCAGAAGAACTACAGTTTACATTGACGCCGTTTTTTACTCGCTTTTCTGTTTCTGTATAGTCGCCATCCTTTACACCAGTAAGAAAGGCTTGTTCAAATATCCCTCGCCGAACTGAGGATGAGCAATAATATTGGGTCAGGATTGCAGTCAAGTAGGTAAGCTCCAGTTTATCCCACAGGTAAACAGCAAGAGAGGGAAATCGAGACATCCAGTAGTCATGAAATGCTATTCTAGTCCCGCCATATTCTGACCTGACGTTATTGGAAAGCTGCCTCCAGTGAAGATCCTAAAAGAGATGCAGTAGTTTATACTTTTCCATATACATATTGTTTTAAAGGTACCTTGTTTCTGATGATCCTAACCAGGTCGCAGAAAGACGTGGGATGATTCGTCCGGGAATCAATGTCTTTGAAAACCAGAGATTTAGAAGACAGCTTTTTCTTCCAATCAGCGCAGGTAGTAGGATTAGGTTCAGATGGAGCCTTCGTGCAGGTGGCGGGCGACGAACAAATAATGTAATGTGCATCCTCGTCAATACGCCCTTTGAGGTCCTTGAGGAACTCATCGTTCCTATCCTCGAATGCGCCACTTACATCTTTGATGAAGTCCAGCACCTTTTCTTTGTCCCAGAACAGAGGGTGATGAAGAACCTCGGACATTTCTGGTCTATCTTTAGGACTATGTGCAGTCGCCCAACGGACCAGGGATTTAGCAGATGGCACGTCACTTATTTCGTTGAGATTTACCAAGGTTCCGTTTTTGATGTTAGCCAAGTTTTCCGGGTAATTACCACAGAGATGTTTGCCCTTGCTGAAAACAAAGAACACGACCAACCCAAAGGAATACATGTCGGTACGCCGAGAGAAGCGTGGTTTCGAATTTTCGTCTCGTTCAGTAATGTCACCTCCAGACGAAAAAAGCTCTGGGGCTTTGTATTGTTCTGTCCCTTGGTTTGTCCCTGTTCGGCTTGTTTGACCCTGAGGTAGCTCTTTGGATATACCAAAATCGCATATCTTTGCTATCAACTCGCTACCTCTCTTGGTGACAAGTATGTTGCTCGGCTTCAAATCTCCGTGAATGATGTTTCGATCGTGGATATGCTTAAGCCCTTTTGCTGCTCCATACAGGATCTTTTCCAGATCCTGGGTTTGCTAAATTAGGAGCAAAAAGACTTCAGTAGAATTTAAATTTCAAACGTAAATAGGAAAATGACTATTGATGAGAGGAGGACAGAATTTACAAAGTAGGATATGGATGATATGCATGTGCTTATGTCAGAAAATTTCGTTTACAATCAAGCCTGACACACTCGAACAATTGAAAAGGACGTACAAACCTTTTCCTCGATATACTTCTGGAGATCTTTATCGCACAGCTCCATGACGATGTAGCTAGAAAGAGAAACATAAACTGAGACATGAGAAATAAAAATGCATAGCATAGTAATACTGGAAAATGTCATCCTTTTCGCTGCAATAATATCTGACGACGTTTTCGTGACTGTCAACTTTACGTAGGGTTTCGAATTCAGTCAGAACTAAATTTTCTGAATCCTGTAGAACTTTCTTTATCGCCACTTGCCTATTTCCTTCGTATGTTCCTCTGTAAACCCAGGCAAGTTGAGTTTTCGCGATTGGCGAATCGCAAGTAAATTTCCTCGGCAGAACAGCCGTCATTTCAGAAAATGCGCAGTACTAAACTACACAGAACATGGGTCAAGCAGCCAGTTTATAACACAAGTTTAAATGATAAGAGAAAGAATTTCTTATCACATGGATTTTAACGGATTTTACGAGCGCTCGAGTTGCTAGAGCTTCAAGGACGCTCAAGCACATTTTTTGTGCCTGAACTCGATATATCACATACTTGATATTTCACTCATTTTGTGACGTATAAGTAACATATATAACTGGCAATTGGCGAATCCGAATCTTCAGTAAATTTCCTCGGCAGAACAGCCGTCATTTCAGAAAATGCGCAGTACTAAACAACACAGCACATGGGTCAAGCAGCCACTTTTTCTATTTCATACTAGCATGCAAGCCTAATCCCTTGGCTAGTTTAAGCAGCCAGTCTATAACACAGGTTTAAATGATAAGAGAAAGAATTTCTTATCACATGGATTTTAACGTTTTTTACGAGCGCTCGAGTTGCTAGAGCTTCAAGGACGCTCAAGCACATTTTTTGTGCCTGAACTCTATACTTCACGTAATTGATATTTCACTCATTTGGTGACGTATAAGTAACACATATAACGTATAATTAACTTTAACGTGTAAAGGTTTTTTGAATTTAAATTTGAAGAATTTGAAATGTGTGAGGGGGCAAAACGATAAGTGGGATATTTGGTCTCTGAGAGGATGGCAAGATGAAACACGAGCGGTGACGATTAGCTCCTTGCTTGTATAGTATGAAACGTGAAACTGTCCACCAAAGGATTTCTAGGTGACACTACGTTCTACTGCTTCTGCTGCAAGCTAAGATTCGCGATTCCTATAGCGACCAGGGTTTAAGAATAATTCTTGATTCTTTTATGATTCTTAAAATTTCACCGTTGACAGGGAGAAGCAAATTCAGGACGTTTAAAAGACCTGAATGATAGTGTCCTGCATATCCTGAAACGAGTCCTGAGCATATCCTTCCATTTTATATCTGACATAATCAAGGGTCCTTAGCAGGTTCCTGAACATATCCTGACTCTTATTCTTCGTTCAGGGAGGTTTTCAGAGTGTCATTCAGTAGTGAGTTTCCCGAGCGCTCGAGCTTCAGGGGTGATCGAGCTTTTTTTTTTGGTGCTCGAGCTCTCAGCTTGAAATAAATAAAATTTTATTTCAACTCGATTTATCCGTGATTGAGCATTTCAGACGTGGTCTGCACAAGAAATTAAGCAAAGCTTTAGCTTACTAACCATCCTTCGTGGAATTCAGAGTGAAATCATGAAGTTCTGGCTAGTGAAACCGTATTTTATAGTATCTCGCCCAATAAGAATTCTGTAAGCTAAAGTCAGAAGTTTAAGGCGACTACATTGGATCTTAAAAAACAGTTCGTACTGCTTCTGTGCACCAGTTCTGTTGTGTGAATGCTGCTGTACAAATGGCAGGTCTCGCAGCAGTTGCACTCCAAGCGTTAGTAAAATTAGATCGTTTTGCGAGAAAATCCTGAAGAGAACTGCAAATGCAAACGTTGTAAGGGGAATCCTGGGCACAATGTGGAATGGACACCTTTCTTTCTCTACTGTAGCCTGAATTACTATACCTTGACTTACCTAACCTAACTTGATTTCTCACTTAATTCAAGCCCTACCTACCATCCCCACCTCTTCCCTAAAATGGATTTTCTGTAGACAGCTACTCAGCCGGCGGGATATGCTAATAGTTTTTACCTCCCCAGCTGGTATTTTTCTCAGGGTCCATTTCTTCCAGATACCTCGTGAGGCAAAACAATTCTGCGTGGGCTCTATGACTACCATTCCGCGACGAAGGAAGCTAACATTATGAACGATCCTGACTTTGGCATCTCGTTCAGTTCAGATATTTCCGGCGACGATGACTTTCTAGTCTAACACTAATTTTCTTAAGTTGTGCAGGTTTTGTTTCACACACCATTAACCACTTATTTTTCCGCTAACATTTCTGCCTCAATTTAAATGGATACGGTGGTTTTTGAACCATTTTGCTTTAAATTTAACTCAATAGATGGCGCTTATTCGAGCGCTCAAGCTCGAGCGAGCATGAGCGTCGAACGAGCGAGCACCTGAAAAGTGCGCTCGGGAAACTCACTATCATTCAGGAACCTGAGCTCCATCTGTGACTTGCTACTACTCTTGCAACCCAAAAAACGACAAACGCTATTGGACAACATGTTTAGCTTCTGGCTGATCCGAAAATTGCCTCTTGTGAGCACACGCTGCAAAACAGATTAACACGGGGCATCATCGGTTAATTTGCACCCTGCTCCAACTACTCGGGTTCAATAACACGAAACCTTGCACACATTTTATGGTAATGCGAGATACTTGTATTGTAAACGACAGTTTATCATGGTTATTTTACTTGTTTTTCTGTATACGGAGGATTTACTCTGTTGTTCGGTGCAGCTGACTTCCCAATCTCGGGTTGTCGCTTCGTCGAAAAATAGAGAAATCGCTTCTGCGAGTCTCGATGAGTTTGTCGTTTGAACTTCTAGTTTGACAGTCAGCCGTGGCTATTTTGTTGTTTTTTTTCTATATATGGAAGATTTACTCTCTGCCGTTTGGTGCAACTGACATCCCGATGTCGGGTTGTCGCTTTGTCGAGAAATCCAGAAATCGCTTTTGCGAGTCTCTATTAGTTTACCGTTTGAACTTACGTCTAGTTTGATGATAATTTATCATATTTATTACAATTTCATTTCCGTATACGGAGGACTTACTCTGCTGTTCGGTGCAGCTGAGGTCCAAATGTCTGGTTGTCTCTTCGTCGAGGAACGGGAAAACGTTCTGCGAGTCCCGATGAGTTTGTTGTTCGAGCTTCCTCAACTTCTCTACAAATTCAAGATTCTGTGGGCTGGTTAGGAAACTATTAAAAAAAGAGAATTATACTTTGTACAGTTTGGTAAGGCATTCAATGTACTGTATTTGAATGAGATCCCGATCCCGTCTCCGAACATGCTCGAACAACAAACCTCACCCCGAAGTCTATCGAAGTCGGGAACGTCTTGTCGTATTGAGTTTTCTTGCTGGTTGGAACTGATTCTTGACTCTTCAGCTGAGTTATTTTTTTTTTTTTTAGATTTAACTGAAGACCAGTGTTGTTGTTGCGGTATACCGCGTGCTGTTGTTGTTGCAGCCTCTACCACATGACAAGGGAGATGAGCCATAGAAGACTGAATCAACAACACACAACTGAAGCTAATACAACATTTCAATGCTACAACAATCAACATAGTAAATCATCTTTATTGATATTACATTTATGAACTAATTCTTTTCTACAGAAAATCATACATTCCAAATTCTTAAAAACCATAATTAAATCCTTTTATCGCAATAAATACGTCACAGTCAGATTCAGATTTAATCAGATATACAACTGTTACTCCTCCTATGTTTTTGGTAATTAGTGATAAATTATTTTAATGTAGCTCTGATTCAAATTAACAATTAGACATAAGATATTGAATATTCATATGTACGGCTCCTTGAAAACCTAATATACCATGTAATAAGTTCACTTTTGATTGAGATTTCTAATTGTTCCCAGTAAGGAAAATGACTCATCGCAACATACTTTTTTCAATTATATTGTACAACCTACATGAATAATAGCTTTGACTGTTATTTAATTAGTAATTCAAATCACTTTGTTCAATAAGGACAACAGAGTAATCTAGCGAGAGAAACTGAAAGTAACCTAACCTAGGGTTCAACATCGTGCTCGTAAAATACCACAGCAGGAACTTATCCCAACATAAATCTCCAACGGGCTAATCTATCCCTAATCCTTATTATATATAAAGTACAGGTTTAACGCATGCTTTTCCGGGGCTGCAGCTCAGGGCCCCCGAGTTTTCAGGAGAGCCCTCTGGCTACCAGTCGACTTATTATTTTTTGTTCCTTTTCGCCGTACGAAAATTACATATATCAAAAAATCGAAATGATAGTACCGAAACAATTTTCCAATAATGATATTTCTGTTATGAATAACAGAGTTCACATGTTTTAAATCGAATCTAAATATTTAAAACGAAATCACTTGTCACCTGTATTTAGGAGCATCACTAGCACAGAGGGCCCCATTAACTCATACCCCACTTTTGCTTCACGTCCAAGCTGCACATATCCATGCCTCGCCAGTTTGATTTTTTTTTCAAAAAGGTTTCTGAGTTTATTCTGACTGGCTCCAAATCCAAGCAAAAAAACCAGCGGAAAACCAGAAAACGCTTGAAACTACTGCCCTTTCACACGTGTTCCGCAATTATGCAAATAGTGTTCACATTCCATCAGTAGATGGCGCGAAACTTCATGCCTTTGAAACTAAACTTAGCTTAATAAAATTATTGACAACTGTTTTTTTATTACAGTTCAATTATGTCCATGTTTTTTGTCTGAAGTGGTTTTTCGTTACCGTAAAACATCAAGTTTGTTGGGGACGCCATCTAGGATGGTGTATTGAAGCTGCTGATTTGCAAACATTTTTTTGGTTCCCGTAATTGAAAAATGGCTAGAGAACGATATTCTTGGTGTCAAAAAACGTGTCCTGTCTGACGTGTTCATTTCCATGGCTTTAAGGAGCTAAAGATGAGCGATTTTTCGTAGAACCACGAAAAACAAAAATTTTTCACGAGCTTCAAAACAGAAAAAAAGCTCTAGCGCCCTTATTTTTCGTCCTAGAACAACAACCAAATAACATTTGTTTCTCTCAGTAATGCGAGTAAATTGGTACCAAGAAAGGTTCAAATACTTCGATAGTTCCAGAGTAAACCTGAAAAAACTCTAAAAATCTCTTGTTTTTTCTTTCTTTTCAAGTTCATATTACTACCCTACGAGTTGCGAAAACTCAAAATCAAAATTGCGAACTTTGTGCAGCTGTCTTAGCTCTACCTAAAAATATTATTTTTTCATAATTTTACTTCAAACACACGAGCCGCAGGACGCGATCAAAGGAGTACACTTTAATGTCTGATTATGCGTCTGAAAATAGCGTGTCGTGGGAATACTCCCGGCCCGTATTGCCATGTGGATATCCTAAAGAAAGTAATGTAATCAGTATTTACGGAGAGAAACAAATAAAACATGTTAGTTGAACCTTAAATCATTACATGGGTGATAATGACATTTTCCTTGTTAATAGCTGGATATCAGCAGCAATGTACCAGACTTCCATCATGCACTTTGTAGAACAAGGTGTATCCATCTCTCTGCTCTCGCACACTATATGGTGAATTCCTTACCTGCTCACCTAAACCTTGGGTAACAAGATTTTTTATGTATAGTGGATAATGCCGTCAGACTTTACGACAAGCCTTTACGGCGTCCTCGACATTGTACCAGTTTGGACCTGAAGAGAGGTACACTGTCAAAGTTACGTTGAATCCCAGACTGATTGCATAGACCGGCGTCAGACTAAACGAAACATAATACTTTTATCTGTGGACAAACTTTCTGTATGCAGTCAGTGTATACCGGAGATATCGATGTAGGTAAAGCATCCGTGGGTGAAATTTGCATCTCCCTCAGTCGAGCAGAACACAGAGCAAGTACGAGGCTAAGAAGGCGCTCAGTATGAAGAACGAGTCCACTGACAGAGTGGCATTGAAAATATTGTGGAAAAACCAGTTTTAGATCTTGAAAGATATCGAAAACTCGTTCAGGGTCTGTTTTCCCCTGAAGTTTATTGACGCAGTCTCAGGAGAGGTAGCTTCATAGCGAAAACTGCTTCAGGAGATCGGTTCGGATGCGTGTAATTTTCAGACAACGACTATGACAGAACAGACGTGTAGTAGTTTTAAGAACCCCATTTTGGACGTGCTGTCCAAAATGAAGAGTGACTGCCTTTTGTTTGTGAAGTTCACACATCCATTCTGTTGTAGTCACACTCCAAAGCTGTATTCAGAGAAGGTAACGAAAGGTAACTCCACTTGTGACATTTTTGAATATCCCTTACTAATTTTTTTACTGGAATGTAGTTATGACATATTCTTTGAAGTTCTTTAGTTTTATTCCTAGCTTGTTATCATTTTTCTTTTGTTCAGGAATGTTTAGTGAGTTCTGTCTTATATCTTAACCTTGTATCTCGATCCATAAACTGCAGTTTTACATGATTATTTCTCAGCGCGCTATTTTGCCTTATGCAAAGCTCTCATACTTTCATGAATCTTTGTTTATTTAATCAGTTTAATTAAAACCACTTGGTTCACTAACACAACATCAACTCTTCACATTTCTGAGAAAAAAAAACTACAGCACTCTTTCCTAGTGTGCTTCCAAGAAACGCAGGTTTCCTCATGGTGGGACTTGTGCTATACTGTACATCTGTGTCAGCTAGCCCGGAAGATATAGCAAAATATAAACTAGTTACAGTAAATTGGAGCCCTTGCCTGTTGCACAGGTGGTACAGGCAGATTTCAAGGTTTGAAACCGCTGTCTTCAATCTTCAACACTTACTCTCCTAGAGTTGCTTGTGCATTCCTGTTTGTCGCTGAGGAATGCTGCTCCGATATCTTTCTTGTTACTCCAGCTACGTAGGAAACAATTTGGACCAGGATTTACAACTGTCAGGGATCCAGTCATGGGAATAGGTTCTCAGTCTTCCGAGAAAGTTTCCGAGTTTTAATAATGTACAGTTAAACGTAAGTTAAAACAGTAAACGCCGATACCACACTTGGCTTGGGACACTTGTTGACAATTCACTTACAGTAAATTGTCATAGAGTTAACAGAAGAATCGGAATGGAACGAGGAGTGAGAAGAGTGGCTTGCATTGTAGTGGAGCGTGATCAACATCGCCCGGTGCTAGGGTCTTAGAAGAGCTTGTCGCTTTCTTATGACGTGCCTGCCGTCTAAAACGCTCTTTCGTAGGGGCACCTACAAAATGCTGCTGCAGCTGCGATGGTGGAATGCAGAAGATATGCTTTTCCAGCCTAGCCAATATGGGCCAGTACATCTCACACGGCTTTGATGAGCTTCTTTCCTCGGGGCGAGTTTTGGAAGATTCCATACATTACTCGTGGTTGGCAAAGTTCGTCGAAACGTCGACGCTTTTGATCACAGCTGAAGTGAATATGCTCGTCATCTTTTTTCTTTTGGTTTGTCTACCATTTGCACATTCGTTGATACTTTATTTTTCCTTATTTTGAGGTCAAGTTTTCCCCTTTTTAAGGAAATTTCCCCGCAAAATAGAAGCAGTGACTGGGTCGGAAACAAAGAAAGAAGAGAATCTTGTTACGAATTTCTCGTTGGTATTTTACCTCGTCTTCCGCCACGCAGTCCTTCTCTGTGTCCTTTTCTTATTAACATAAGCGTACGTGCGTGGAGCACGCATGTCTCTCGAAACACTACCGCGCTGGAATGCATCCTCCTTTGATAACCGCCGGTTATGTTGCATTGAAAAACAAGCATGTACAGCCATGTTCACAAAAAAGGGTACATCATGGGAAAGTTAGAAGTCGTTTTGTGCAGGCTACAAAATTAGTTACGTATTACATTTAGTCGGGATAGATCGAATTAACTGTAGTTTAACTAAATTCATGCATTTTATCAATTAATATTACAACATTCTTGCAAAAATCAAGAAAAAGTGACGTTTAACTTTCCCATATGCTGAACCCCTTTTATGAACATGACTGTGCAATGATGTATATGTCAAATAATTCTGAATTAGCATTAAAACACAAACGTTGCATTCACCTTCATTTATCGAAAAGCTTCATTTTAATCAACAAACCATAAAATAAAATTATTCATTGTTCTCGTAAGCTTCGTTTTAGACGTGTGTGAAGTTGGCACCATGACTTAATGGGCCAGGTGTAATTTCTTATGGGCCAGGCAAATTACCTCAAGTCATTCATGGGACAAACCTTAAAAATTACTGGGCCTCAAAATTTTCATATATTTTTGAGACACAAAGTTGCTGGTGCTAACTTCACGGGGGATCTAATGGGAGGTGCCCCTAATTTCACTGGGCCGGACAAAAAAATCACTGGGCCCGTTAGATGTACACATTTTATGACGTGGGATAAGCTCTCAGGATAATCCATTCGCTAAATGCATTAAGAAAAAAATTTAGAGTTATCTGGTGCCAGCTTCACGCAGGCTCTTACGGGAGGTGCCCCTAATTCCATTGGGCCAGTCGAACTAACCACTGGGCCAGTTAGCTGCGACTATTTCATGACTTTCAACAAGTTCTCAGAACGATTCATTCATTTATCGATTTAATAGAACGAGTTAAAGTTATGCAAGCTTCGCTTACTATGGGCTCTTACGGAGGTGCCCCTAATTCCACTGGGCCAGTCGAACTAACCACTGGGCCAGTTAGCTACGACTATTTCATGACCCTCAACAAGTTTTCAGAACGATTCATTCATTTATCGTTTTAATAGAACGAGTTAAAGTTATGCTAGCTTCGCTTACTATGGGCTCTTACGGAGGTGCCCCTAATTCCACTGGGCCAGTCGAACTAACCACTGGGCCAGTTAGCTACGACTATTTCATGACCCTCAACAAGTTTTCAGAACGATTCATTCATTTATCGATTTAATAGAACGAGTTAAAGTTATGCAAGCTTCGCTTACTATGGGCTCTTACGGAGGTGCCCCTAATTCCACTGGGCCAGTCGAACTAACCACTGGGCCAGTTAGCTACGACTATTTCATGACCCTCAACAAGTTTTCAGAACGATTCATTCATTTATCGTTTTAATAGAACGAGTTAAAGTTATGCTAGCTTCGCTTACTATGGGCTCTTACGGGAGGTGCCCGTACTTCCACTGGGCCAGTCAAACTAACCACTGGGCCAGTTAGCTATGACTATTTCATGACTTTCAACAAGTTCTCAGAACGATTCACTCACTAATTAATCATCTCAAGACATCTGAACGATATGGGGGGGGAGGGGGCTTTATACTGCAATCTCACAGTGCTGACTTGAAATAACGTAACAAAGTTATGGCGTAGTTATGGTCGCAGTATCTACTCGAAAAAAATGTTTAAATTTCCAGCAGGTGATTTTGAAACCACGTACTTCTTGTTGTCTTAAATCGCCTTATTTGTAGTTATTTATGCACGGCTAAAGCTGGAAAGCCCACTGCCGCACACAAATGTGATGGTTACATGACAACTACAACTACAACACTACACGCGCTACTTAAAGTAATACGAAATAAAAATATAATCATGAATAAAAAATAGAAATAGAAAACACAGTTAAACACAACAATGGCATTTTGAAATAACACAATTGCGGCGAAACTACTACTACTGTAAAAAAACATTCTTCTGAAATTAAAATTAATTCGAAAAATACTTGGGATATTTGGAATGATACACTTTGAAAAATATGTACAAGTTGGAAATATAGAGCCGTTTGAAAAAACGTTCTTCTAAAATTAAAATTAACACAAAAAATACTTGATACTTGGAATGACACGCGTAAAAAATGTGTACAGGTTGGAAAAATAGAATTGTTTCAAGTTAAATTGTGTAAAGTAGCAGAATTGGCCTGGCCACTTTTTTCGCAGTCACGGTCTTAGTGAAGTCCTGCAGGTCGTCGCATAGCTGCCAGATACCACTATTTCGACGAACGTAAGCAACGTAATGAATGGATCGATGGTTGACTATTCAGGACCGAATGCTGAAGAACAGTGGTTTTCTAGGGTAATTTATATGCGTCAAAGGTCAAGTTGAAGTCAAAGGTCAGGGCGATGAACGCATTTAGTTGAGGTTATCGACTTTCGAAGAATGTCACATTAAGAAGAGACACTAGGGACTAAATATTCGGGTAAAATTTGTTCCTGAAGTATGGTTACTTTCCACGAGAAGGAGGAAGCGCAACCACTGGGGGCCAGTCGAAATAATCAAGAAATTTTGTACATTTTGTACATTGTACAGAAATAACATTTTGTACGTACGCATGGAGTGTAAGTTTTCACCAGGTGACTCTTGAAAACAAGTACTCCCTGATGTCTGTCGTCTGTTATTCTTTTCTCCTACAGGAATTTTCTTCTGGGGGATATTTAAGATTCATTTATTCTGTTCACGCCGTTTTCTTTTATGACATGTGATTCCACTCCTCATGCAAAATTTTTTTACAAGTTGCTAGAACAAAAAAAAAGCTGGAAGTTGCCTTGCGCTTCCTCCTTCTCGTGGAAAGTAACCATACTTCAGGAACAAATTTTACCCGAATATTTAGTCCCTAGTGTCTCTTCTTAATGTGACATTCTTCGAAAGTCGATAACCTCAACTAAATGCGTTCATCGCCCTGACCTTTGACTTCAACTTGACCTTTGACGCATATAAATTACCCTAGAAAACCACTGTTCTTCAGCATTCGGTCCTGAATAGTCAACCATCGATCCATTCATTACGTTGCTTACGTTCGTCGAAATAGTGGTATCTGGCAGCTATGCGACGACCTGCAGGACTTCACTAAGACCGTGACTGCGAAAAAAGTGGCCAGGCCAATTCTGCTACTTTACACAATTTAACTTGAAACAATTCTATTTTTCCAACCTGTACACATTTTTTACGCGTGTCATTCCAAGTATCAAGTATTTTTTGTGTTAATTTTAATTTTAGAAGAACGTTTTTTCAAACGGCTCTATATTTCCAACTTGTACATATTTTTCAAAGTGTATCATTCCAAATATCCCAAGTATTTTTCGAATTAATTTTAATTTCAGAAGAATGTTTTTTTACAGTAGTAGTAGTTTCGCCGCAATTGTGTTATTTCAAAATGCCATTGTTGTGTTTAACTGTGTTTTCTATTTCTATTTTTTATTCATGATTATATTTTTATTTCGTATTACTTTAAGTAGCGCGTGTAGTGTTGTAGTTGTAGTTGTCATGTAACCATCACATTTGTGTGCGGCAGTGGGCTTTCCAGCTTTAGCCGTGCATAAATAACTACAAATAAGGCGATTTAAGACAACAAGAAGTACGTGGTTTCAAAATCACCTGCTGGAAATTTAAACATTTTTTTCGAGTAGATACTGCGACCATAACTACGCCATAACTTTGTTACGTTATTTCAAGTCAGCACTGTGAGATTGCAGTATAAAGCCCCCTCCCCCCCCCCATATCGTTCAGATGTCTTGAGATGATTAATTAGTGAGTGAATCGTTCTGAGAACTTGTTGAAAGTCATGAAATAGTCATAGCTAACTGGCCCAGTGGTTAGTTTGACTGGCCCAGTGGAAGTACGGGCACCTCCCGTAAGAGCCCATAGTAAGCGAAGCTAGCATAACTTTAACTCGTTCTATTAAAACGATAAATGAATGAATCGTTCTGAAAACTTGTTGAGGGTCATGAAATAGTCGTAGCTAACTGGCCCAGTGGTTAGTTCGACTGGCCCAGTGGAATTAGGGCACCTCCGTAAGAGCCCATAGTAAGCGAAGCTTGCATAACTTTAACTCGTTCTATTAAATCGATAAATGAATGAATCGTTCTGAAAACTTGTTGAGGGTCATGAAATAGTCGTAGCTAACTGGCCCAGTGGTTAGTTCGACTGGCCCAGTGGAATTAGGGGCACCTCCGTAAGAGCCCATAGTAAGCGAAGCTAGCATAACTTTAACTCGTTCTATTAAAACGATAAATGAATGAATCGTTCTGAAAACTTGTTGAGGGTCATGAAATAGTCGTAGCTAACTGGCCCAGTGGTTAGTTCGACTGGCCCAGTGGAATTAGGGGCACCTCCGTAAGAGCCCATAGTAAGCGAAGCTTGCATAACTTTAACTCGTTCTATTAAATCGATAAATGAATGAATCGTTCTGAGAACTTGTTGAAAGTCATGAAATAGTCGCAGCTAACTGGCCCAGTGGTTAGTTCGACTGGCCCAATGGAATTAGGGGCACCTCCCGTAAGAGCCTGCGTGAAGCTGGCACCAGATAACTCTAAATTTTTTTCTTAATGCATTTAGCGAATGGATTATCCTGAGAGCTTATCCCACGTCATAAAATGTGTACATCTAACGGGCCCAGTGATTTTTTTGTCCGGCCCAGTGAAATTAGGGGCACCTCCCATTAGATCCCCGTGAAGTTAGCACCAGCAACTTTGTGTCTCAAAAATATATGAAAATTTTGAGGCCCAGTAATTTTTAAGGTTTGTCCCATGAATGACTTGAGGTAATTTGCCTGGCCCATAAGAAATTACACCTGGCCCATTAAGTCGTGGTGCCAACTTCACACACGTTCGTTTTAGTGGACTTTGCTCAGCTCCTTGTCCGTCTGAACCTTGTCCAACTCAACAGCAGTTTTCGTATTACCTACATAAATAACGATAAATAATTCAATAAAATATTTTGATAAATTTTCTATTTATTTAATGTAATTAATACATACAAAATGTCTTTTCTCTGCGTTCTGTATCCCACCAGCATCTTATGGAGCAGCATGAAGGGTGTTTCCACGCAGACAGCCGCAATATAAGCGACTCCCATAGACACCATCAATGCTGGGATAAAAACATAAACCGCGTTTAAGTCCGAATAAATAGTAAACGATCATCTGCGTACGAGTTACAGACGTCCAGAAAGTTGTAGTGCGTCAGATAAACGCAGTACGAAAGACGCGTCATCGGAACGAAAGCCCCTAAGACAGGAACCTTCTGATGTAGCCTCCGTAGCCGTGAACGCAGGCGAAGATCATCCAAGCGATGCACAGGGACCAAGCCACTCGGAAGAAGGTCTCGTAAACGACGGATACGGCCTTAGGGGTCTCTTTACCCTTTTCCGTGGACGGAATAAAGCCATAGAGAACCGCTATTGCAACTGCGGTAGCGCAGTCCCAGCCAAGACATACCACTACCTACTATCATTGTGATATATGTTATAAATATTGACTTTTTAGAAGAGGCAAAAACCTTGTTCAATTTGAATTTCTTGTTTCTGGTCATGTACAGAGCCCAGCCGAGGAAGATCCCGACGACGTAAGCCGGGGCTCGGAACCAAGGTTCGAACCCGGTCTCGTGGGAAATCCATCAATTACCATCTCTTGATTTACAATAACATCCAATTAAATTATCCGTGTATTCTGTTATATGCACGCTAACTACCCTGGTCTTCCGGTTCACATTTTGGCGTCCCCAGTAAGGCTCTATATTAATAGTTCACAGGTTTGCCCGTATGGGCGCTGCATCAGGGCTGCTTGACCTGAGGAGACCTAATGTGTTCTTGCCCGGGAAATGTCCCCACTATTCTAATTTTTGCATCTATAGTTTCAGGAAAACTCGTTTCTTTTGTCCCTCTCATTATTGTAACTTTTGTAACACCGGTAAAATTTTATAAAGAAATCGTCATACAGCTTTACACAGAATGATATTATCCCCAGGTTGTAAGAAGATGGTCGACAGTTGCGGATCCGTTGGTTCTTCTTCCCTTCTTTCCTTCTTCTTTTCTTTTATCATTCCCCTTTCCTTTTCGTTCTTATTCTTTTTCTTCCCCTTCTTTCTCTCTCTCTCTCTCTCTCTCTCTCTCTTTCCCTTTTTCTTTTTCATCGTTTTCCTCTTTTCTTCCTTTCTTTTATCTCGTTTCCCTCTTCTTCCCCCATTTGTGTTTGTCTCTTGTTTTGAGGGAAGAAAGGAAGAAAAAGCCACTTTGGGGAAAAAATTCGAAATTTCTGTAAAAACATCCTGGGAAACGTAAAAAGAGAAAAATCGCAAGAGTTTCAACGAATCTCGGACAGATACTCGAGGTTTATCCCCGCAAGCTATTGAGTGCTCCGTTCCCCATTTCTCCCTTCTTCCCCCCACTGCACATATTGTCCCACAGAAAAAGGGGAAAATGTGACTGGGATTAAATAAAATGTGTATTTTAAGACAACCTATGAGTTTTTTTAAATTAAAAGGAAATTCAGAAATAATAATTTAAAAAATTTATTTAATGATGAAAATTTATTTTTTTCCAAAAATGATGTACCGTCAAACGGGGCGAGATCGGCATAGTTTTGACCACAGTATAGAGAACACTCAGTAACACGGCAAGTCCTATCTCCCCGTGTTAATGCTGTGAGGGCGAAACTAGCGCCAAATTTCTGCGGATGAGTGTTGTCGGTACTACGAGCGCTCAAAGCCTCAGCCGCCCAGCCTCAGATTTTCTCAATGCAGCCGTAGTACCAACAGCAGCCGTCCGCAGAAATCTGGCGCTAGTTTCACGCTCGCAGCATTAACATGGGGAGATAGAACTTGCCGTGTTACTGAGTGTTCTCTATACTGTGGTTTTGACGCTTTTCCGTCGACTGCTCGAATACAGTGATGCCAAATATTTTTAAATATATTGGAGTTTGATAAGAAAGTTTTTTTGCTATCAGTTCATATAAAAGTTGACCGAAATGAACAATTATGTTTTAATTACAAATTTTTGAAATTAACTTCTCCAATCTGACTGAGTGGGGCGAGTTGGGCACCTTCGTTTTCTCATATGTTAATCGTGTTGATGCTGGACTAGGCTTAATGGAAACTAAATGGCAAAGGCGCGCTCAACAAAAAGTGAAATTATAAATCCATAATACTTTCTAAATTACTTCTTTTTAATGGGTTTGACAACAACATATTGGGGTATCAGAAGTGGCTTTAGTTTAGCAAAAGCCGAGTATTCTCCACACTTGAAAATTCGCGTGAGGTGAACTCGGGTTCCTATAATTATTCTAATTTCAAAATCTACCATGTAGTGGTCATTTCCTAAAGAATTTGTGATGCAGAATATGGTTTCACAGTTAAATGGAGAAAATATTCAGTAGTTTTACGTAAAATATCAAAAATAGTTGGGTGCCGAACTCATCGACGCTGCCGATCTCACCCCGTTTGACGGTAATTAAATTATGCAAAAATAATTTGTCAGATTTGATAAAAAATCAATTTTCAAATAAAAATGTAATGTGAATCTTATCCTTGAACGACCCTGAGATTCTTTTTCGAGAGTCTTTTCAAGAATCTCGAATATTTAAATTTTAAATAACTTTTATTTGGACAAAGATTCATTAACTTGAACAGTGTGTTTTCCCTTCTCCCTTAAAGAGGACTCTATTTTCCCTTTTTTCCCTTCATAGGTAAGATATAAAGCTGTAAATTTCCCTTTCCCTTTACGGCTCCCGTTCCAGATCTTATTTCCCCTTTTTCAGCGGTTTTCCCTGAAAAGTGAGAGCGCTGTTATGCAATCTTTTGAATCTAATTTTAACAATTATTTAAGATTAATCTCTAATATAGGAAATAATTTATTTATAGTATATAAAGTATTTCAAGTAGATAAAGCATTTGATTTGAGGAAAAATAATTTGAAGTCTTTAATTTATTAATTATTACATAATGTTGAAGATTCGTCTTTTCAAGAAAGATTCTCAACATCACTCTAAGATTCTTTTGGGTAATCGGATAAGTTTGTGATGAATCCAAGGGGTCCGAAACTCCGAGGAAAAGTGCACGAAGATTATCTGATAACATGTGATAACACGAAGGTAATAGGTTGATAATAGTGATAACATGACCTAGGTGTACGAAGATTGTTGGAAGTTTCGGACCTTTTATTATTATTTATTACATTGGTATATTACTTATTATTATTGTAATTAATTTGTCAGTACTTACACTCTCTAGGTGTTTTACCCAGCCCCCGATCAAGCCTGGCCCATTTCAACGCACCAAAGTTCGTCACCTCAGTTTTAATTCGTTTACGTTCAAATAAGTGCATGTCTAAAACACAATTGGCAAAATTCAGACCCAGTCAGGACAAACTATTTCAATGTGGGATGGCTTACCACACGGTTGGGTACATTTTCTTCACGTGCCGCATTTTAAATCGAGAACGCGCAATTTTAATCGGACCCCTTAAACACGAGAGCATTCCTTTCGCTATGACAAATTCCCAAGTAAAAATTTTCTATAGCTGTAAACTATAGTGTGGCACTCTAGTATTTTGCAACGTAGTGCACTATAGTTTTACTATAGTTTAACTATAGGACACTATAGTTTTACTATAGGGCACTTTAGTTAAACTATAGTTTTACTCTAGTGGAATACTGTATTTTTCAACTATAGTGTGGCACTATAGTGTGATACTCTAGTATTTTGCAACATAGTACATAGTTTTACTATAGTGCACTATAGTAAATTTTTACTTGGGTTGTTATACCACCAACAGCGTCTTCTTCTACGTAGCTATTATTTTTAAACAATCGTCATTTCAAAATAATTATCATTAACTGAATGAAAAGCTTGAGAGCCGACAATTGCCAAATCTGCGGGATGTAATAACTCTCAGCATCCGTTTCATTAAGGACATATAGCACAACAGTACAGGGCCATGTGCGAAAACCTGGATGCCCTTGTTGAAAAAAATGAATCAAATTAACAAATATAATTTATCGAATTACATAACTACGAAGAATCTCTTTGAGTGCATTATCGTTACTTTAAATTAATATAATTAAATTGAATTTATTTTTAAAATTGTTTATATTATAAGTTAACCTTAAACCTCTTTAAATTTTATTATTTTACTTTTTTATTCGTTTGTATATAAATGATTCCAATAAATTTAGAAATTAGAGGAAATCTGGAAAAGTGTCGAACGAAATTTGAGATTTTTTGTTTTTTAGTGTCCGCTTGTTGTCCACCTGTTGTCCGCTTTGTTTTAAAGGGTTATTTTTATTGCGCCCAGTGTTTCCACTTTTGCAGGGAAGTTCCCTGAAAAAAGGGGGAAATGGAGTCTGAAAAGGGAAAACGAAGAGAAGAGAGTAAAGAGGAAATCTAGACCCTGTACATTCTTGCACGGAGGGGAAAAAAGGGGAAAGATAAGGGAAGAGGGGGAAAATGGAAGACTGAAAAGTGGCAACACTGATGTTTGTCCGGTTTGTCCGCCTTTTAAAGCGAAACAAGGGAATTCTCCACGTTGTAAGACTCCCGGACGGTGGCGTCACTTGTCCGTTTGTATCTTACATAATAGGAATTAGTAATATTAATACTAAAGTGAAATAATATGTTCAATAATAAATAATAATAGTAGTGCCCTTATACTACTACTACTACTAATAATAATAATAATAGTAAATCACAATAATAGTAATGACAAAACACTTTAGTGGCAATCATAGATGGACCTGGTGACGTTCCATCAACAAGGCAGGCTGCGAATGCCTCAACGAATCAGACGACCACCCCATGGTCCAGTGCCTTCCTCGAATCAGACTGTGATGAACAGGTAACTAATATTTTTCCCAATTTAAGTGAACTATAATATAATTAATATTTTACATTTTTATTTTTTTAAATTTTTTCCCAATTTTAATTTGATTTTTATTGGCAGTTGATTCTATCGTGGATTTTTTTTTTCTTACAGATTTTCTAGAAAATTAAGTGCAGCTATCGTAATCATTTAATTTTTTAAAAATATTTTCCAGTTTTATTTCATTTGATTTTTAGTTTGCAGTTCATTATCTCGCTGACCTGTAACCAGAACGTCAAGATTTTCTCGCTGAAAATCAAGGCACCCGCCGATTCCGGACCGAAAACTTTGCAGATTTTCATTAACCAGCCATGTACGCTGGACTTTGACACGGCAGGAGCGGCCCAGCCAACACAAGAAATCACGTAAAATCATACAACAACATTTACAACAAATAAATTTGAAATTTTCTTGATTTTTTCGATTTGCTCGGTCTGAAAGCTGAAGATTCGGAGGGCAACCAGGTTCAGCTGGGTTCCGTCAAGTTCCAGAACGTCCACGACCTGCAGATCTTCGTCAAGGACCACCAGACGGGAACCGAAACGACCCGAATCGACCATTTGGTTCTGTACGGGACCCCTGTTTCTACGACCAATATGAGCGATTTCAAACGCATCGCTGGCAAGAAGGGCGAAGCCCATTGATTCAAGAAAAAAAAAATTACATGGTGAAGTACTGTAATATCAATTCCGACGATTACACATGAAACGAAATGAGATGAAATAAAAGAAAAAATTATTTTCATTTTTGCTTTTTGGTGGATCTGAGTACACGCTTGGGGGCGTGGCCTTGCGAACGAAGTCGTCGTCGGCCTCGTCGATGATGCCCAATGAGTGACGAGAATCTGACGAGGAGGAGGAGGAGGCGGCCCCTCTGATTGGCGGAGGCGTGGTCATCTCTTTTCTAATCCATTCCTTTCCTCGATTCTTATTGGTCGACGGTGGAGGGGGTGATTGGAACATGTCTGGCGAGTCTTGAGCCGGTCGGTTCGACGGTCCATCGTCTTCGTCTTCCTCAATAGTGTTCATAAGCATCGTTGTGGGTTTGCTCATTAATCTTTCCTGTCTGGCTCGCTGACGAGATCGTGTCTGTTTGGCCGCAGACAAACCCGCAAAATCTGAAAATTGAACAATTAATTAATTAAATGAATTCAATTTTTATTAGTTTTAATTAATATTTTTGTTACCCTCTTCGTCGTCTTTAAGAAAACCTTCCAGCAGACAAGAAAACTTCTCCAGACATTTGACTGTCGTCTTGTCGCGGACAGACCGAAGCAAACGTCTTGTCTGATCGTGCATTTCCCGAATTTCACCCCTTTCACTAAATCCAAGTTCCAGAATGGGAAGAGCCTTTTAATACAAGTAAATAAAATTACTAAATTATTTTATAAATTATAATATACGAATTTACTTTCAAATAGGTCCGGCTTTCCATAGAATCGGGCCTTTTACGAGCTTCTTGTAGGAATTTAAGGGCCAATTTGTTGTGTGGGAAGTGCTGGACATCTTGCTGCGTCCCTCTAATCAGCAGTTTGCGGGTCATGTCGGTGAAAAACTTGACTACGACTGGTACATCGATTTGCGAGACGGGAGAAGTGACTGGTGCCTTGCGAATCAGCTTCATAGTTGGCGGGAAAGCTTCCTCTATTTGGTTCTAGACCCAATAGGAATATTGATGAATTAATAATAATAGTAATAATAGTAGTAATAATAAAAATTCTACTATTACTACTACCAGTACTAATCGAGTCTACAATTTTCCTATGCTTGTTAACACATAATTAGTCAATACCTGTGTGTCTGCAGACATGGAGGCGAAGCACGAGAAGAATGAGTTCAGCAACTGTCTCAGCTTGTTATTGTTTTCAGTGGCAGGATTGAACAAGGCGACGATAAGGCGAGCCAAGGCTTCGGCTGATTCTACGCGTCGAGCAAGGAACAGTTTACATAGTCCGTCGGCCGCATTTTCCACTAGGAGTTCCTTCGAACCGGAAGTGAGCATCACGTGAAACGTCTGGTCAATCTGCAAGCTGAGCAGCCGAACCGCCTCGTCACGTTCTTCGAAACTCTGAAAAAAAAATCGTAGTAAGCAAACATGGGACAATCTGAAACGGTTCAAACCAGTCTGAACCGTGAACCAACAAACCAGCTCGAACCGTGAACCGATTCACAATATTGCTTAAATATTCATTACCTGCAGACCGAAGACGAGTAAGATGTCAGCTATGGCGCTAGTTGCGATGGACTTAATTTCCTCGGTGTCCACGGATAAAGCAGATAAGAAAATGATCATATGACGCTGTGCCAAGTCTTTGCTGAAGAAACAGCAGCAGGCAAGAGCTTCAAGGCCACGTAACGAACATTGGGATCTTCTTGTTGAACGCAAGGTAGAATCAGGGAATTGACCATTTCCAGAAGCTCGGGACCCGGCGTTCTGATTCGCTCGCTCTGGACCAACCTTTGGACCAATCAGTAAAGTTCATTTTTTTAAAAACCGTACGAAAAACTAAATTCTTGTTGGATGTACTTACTCGCAAGCGATTGACAGACAGCGAATCAACGTGTCGGGATCGTTTTTCTCTTCCCGCGCCTGTTCAACGTCTGGAAACTGGACAGTAACCGTCGGTCTGGACAGTTCATTTTCCAGTTTCTCGATTTCTGCTTTTAAAATCTCCGCCTGGTCGAAATTTTCTTCAGAAACCGCGTTTCCCAGTTCCTCTCTGGCAGCCATTAGCTTCACTCGCAGCTGAGCCGCTTGAACCGTGCGCTTTTCGTCCCGGTCTTGACTTTGGCGAACCTCGAGAACCTCCACCTCGGCCAGCGGTTCACGCAGCTCGGAGATGACCTCCAGAAGCCGCAATATTCGCGGTTCGAACCTAGGTTCCAGCAGACAGTAAGCCTTAGCAATTGGTCTGATAAGGCTCATCCTGGTGTTGGGGTCCTGGAGGAAAAGCAGTAGAGTTTTGGTCAGGTTCGCTCTGCCCACTTCTTCTGCCGTGTTGAACCGTGGCGTGAACCGCAGCAGTTGCTTGAAAATAAATTCCAGACTGAGACAAAGCACAGTGTCAGTAGTCTCTCTTAAGCGAGCGTTAAGTTCCATAAGAAGTCTAGAAAAATCCAGCATTTCAGGTAAAATTTTTTCCAGGGCCTCTGATTGGTTCTCGGTGTGGAAATACTCGATACAGGCCAGCCAATAGACAGCCAGTTCTGAAGTCAGTTGACCAATAGGAATCAGCTTCTCTGGAGTCAGCAGTTCCAATTGGCTGATAATTTCCTTACAGTTCCAGGACGTGAAAATTAAGTGGAGGGTCTTAATGGCCAGTTCCCAGGATTCTTCCACATCCAGACGTTCCAGCAATTTCAATAGGGAATGGTCTACACCTTCCAGCCACGTCCGCAGGAATTTCTCCTTCACTAACTGATAAAAAGAGTGGAGTACTATAAACATACTAAAAGTACTAGTAATAAGTATATGTCCTATGCAATTACAGTAAGTGTTCCCACCCTGCAGGAAATTTCCCTGTAAAGGGGGAACGTGGGGACTGAGAAGGGAAAATCTAAACGTATGGCCTGTATTCTAGTACGAGGGGAAAAAGGAAAAAAATAAGGGAACAAGGAAAAAGGGGGAAAATGAAAGAGGAAACACGGATTACGGTATATCGATTTTTTAAGTGCTGTATATTTGTTCGATATAAATTATTGTTATTTGTTACCTGGATATCAAAATCGAGCTTCGGGCTGTGGACGGCTTGGAGAATGGTGAGTCGCTGCGGGATCTTCAGAGTGCGAATGTGAACTCTTTCCGAGAGATAAATAAGAGCCTGGTGACGAACGCTTCGAGCAGTATCGTGAAGCCTCACCAGTATTTTCCTTCAGAGAGAATAATATATAATAATATTAATAAATAAATCAATATGCCATTTAACTTCTAATACAAAGAAAACAAATAATAAAAATAATAAATTCAACTTGGTTGAGGTAAGCAATAGCTATGATACTACTACAACAACAACGACTACTACTACTACTATTTCTACTACTATTGCTGCTGCTGCTTCTAATGAAACAAGTTTACTCAAGGCTGGCATGTGTCGGCGCAATGAGCTTGAGTATAGCCCTCCGCACTTCCGGGTTCGGGTCTTTTTCGAGGTGAAACAGCAAAACACTCATCACTCCGCAATTCTTGTTCGTCGGTCCTGCAAACGCTCCAATGCTATCGCAGCCTGTCGCAAAAACAACCCAAAAATCCAATAATTAAAATCAATAATTAGTAAATTTTTGGAAACGATAAAAGTAGAACCTGCAAACGAACACCAGGAACCTTGTCCATCAGTCTTTCGAACATGGCGTCCGCGATTTTATCGTACAAATCGCTACTAATATCTGCATGTTCTTCCATCCCGTCCAAAAACCTGTTGACAAACTGACAAACCCTGAATCTTACATCCTGCGATTCAACATCATGGTTATCAAGCAGAAAGTTAAAAACGTCGACAACAAACGGGTGCCAGTTAGTCGCCTCTTCGTTCTCTGTGTTTTGTGAGTTCTTTACTGCGGGAAAACTTAACACAAAACGAATGGCAAACTCCATGCTACAGTGGACCACTTTGTCCCGCTGGCCGAAAACGAGGATCCGCTTCAGCATCTCACAAAAAATCTCCAAAAACGAGTCTTTCTTGCGGGTCTCTTCATAAATCTTGTGCATTTTCTTGCAGAGAGTCACGTGATTTCCCTCCGTTTCGCGACTCTTGTTGAAAATCGTGGCCATCGCGTCCTTCAGCGTCAACGCAGCCATTTTTTCATATTGAAAAGTTACAAAATTTAGTTCAAAATTCAATTGTATTTAATTTACGGCTCAAAATTTTGCGAAGAACTGACTACTGTCAGGTCAAAAGTAGTCGTCGTCCGGGTGAAAGTTTGAAGTCCAAAAAACGTTGTCAAATAGTGTCAGTCGTCGAATTCAGAGAATCGTGTCGAAAGTCAAATATTGTCAAATGGTCGTTGAAGTCAAGGTTCTTGTTTCTAGGTCCAGAGGGTCCAAACGTCCGTACTACACAAAGCAATCGTCTAAAACGTCCGAATCGTGTAACGTCGCACAAATCGTCTATGACGGCCAAATCGTTACATGCTAGTTATTTACATTCTAAATCTCAGGGTAACCGAATGGTTCGCCCTGAACGAGATCTGCTGATCTCGGGAGTTTCCTCAAAAGTTAATAGTTATCATTAATTCGTGTTTTCGAGCAAAAATTTCGATTTCTGAACTGATGTCTGGTAAGGGTTCTTTCCAACAATGAAAGTTGTTAAAATTTTGATTCTCTTCTTTTTCTAACTTATTGTTTTCCTTGCTGGCTGTTCGACTGGTTTTGTTTATTTGAGATTTGGAAGTTTCGTTACTTCCAAATTTTTCTACAGCTTCGAGTTCCGCTTTACGTTTCCGACTATCTTGCTGCTCTTTTTCAGGGGCGTCATTTAGGGGGGGGGGGTGCAGGGTGGCAACGCCACCCCTGAGGTCGGGGAGTTGTTGCAACTTTTTGTTCTCCATTCCGGGGGGTAATATTCAGCTGGGTGGCAGACCAGATACAGGAAGAATGAAATCGAGCTACGACGAAGGTTAACCTCAATAAAGTGGATTGTTAACTATGCCAGCCGTTCGAGAGTTTTAAATCCTGTGTTTAATCTATCAGTACAAATCGATTTTTTCAATCGTGGCAACTGTAATCGTTTGAGTTCAGTCTTTCGTTCTGGAGAACACCTAACACCTTAACGCCTAACACCCCAACGCAAAACCTCACCTCACGCCAGGGAAGACCAAATGCGCACGGAGGAATTCCCAAGACGTTTCGCAGGAAGTACATAGTAAAGAAGGATAGGCGAAACTGGGCATGGCGCTACCCCATCGAGAAGGTTGAAGAGAGTTTCATCTAGACCCAGAGATAGCGATACCCACTTAAAAAGTACAACTTGAAGACGATAAGCTTATTGATGTACCTCGAAAAGTAATTAAACCCATACAGTTCCAAAAGACCAATAGAATAAATCGATGCGCCTATGCGACAACATGGGGTTTTTTGACCCGACTGACCGTACAGTTTTCTTTGTCCCGAAGTTTTTTTTTTCTTTTGAATTCATCGAAGTCGTTGAACTGGACGAATTTGTTGTTAGACCACAAAGTGCCTCCTACATTGTGGCAAAGAATGCGAGAATCCCCCACTTTAGAATTCATTCCCCTTATATGCCATAATCTCACCTGCAGTAGAACTCGGCCTGAATTTTTTAATCTTTGCAGTCGACGGCTTACTGTGCACCTTAATGGCACCACCATCAAGGAAGTTAGTCATTTTTCTCATCTCTGTGCCGTAAAGAATTATTTACGATCCGCGAAGGTTGACGGAAGATCGGTGATCTACTCTAGTCGCCAAATTTTACAACTCAGAAGTGCTCCCAAAAAGTTTCACCTCGCTTAAATCAAGGAAGTTTCAGAGTAACCCCGATAATGAATTTGATTCCTGGAAGCTCCAGAAACACTTTTGACGTCCAGCGTATAAACCGGCACATAGGTAAGACTCAGAGTTTAAGTAGTAATCAACGAGTAAGACTAAGCGATGTTACTAATCCACGTAAAGAGCAGCATAGAGGATTTCATGATTTGCCACCCCAGGTTTCAAACTGAAATGACGCCCCTGCTCTTTTTCGAACATTAAATCGATTTGATTTTTATCTGACAATTAAATGAAGCGAATTTCAACGTAGGTGCGCAGAATACGAAAACAAAAAGTTTGTGAACAAAACGTCGATTTTCAAATATTCCGTCCAGCGTTGCCAGTTCTACAAACAACGAACTAACTCATAAATCTTTAATTTAAATAAAATATTCATATATTATAATTTGTATTTACTAAACAATATAAATGAATAAAAAATAAATAGTAAAACTGTATTAATCAGGGCTGTTCGATATATCAATGTCAATATCAAGAATATTGATATATCAACCTTTTTCGGGCTTGATGTATCATATCATATCATATCAAGGTTATTTTCAAAAGAGCTTGATATATCATTATCAAATTAAATTAACCGCAAAGTTGATATATCATATCAGAATATCCCTTTTTAAAATATCAGTATTTGATATATCAACTTTTGATTTTTATAGTTCATAGTAAACTGGTCAACGTTGCCTGAAGATACAAAAGTTTGAGCGCGAAATCCCAATTCTCGCTTTCATTTCTGCAGAATTCTTCATGAACGTTGAAAGAAGAGAGAATATTCTTTCTTTAGTAGGTTTAAGCGCCACGTCTGCTTCTATTACTTCTATTATTATTTTATTTCGCCTTCCGTTCCTCCGATACCAGAATGTCTTTGAAATATTTTCCGAACCATGGATGACGAAGAAATCGTTTTATCTTTAGAGGATAATAAAGGTCAGAATTCTGTCTCCCAGAAAACCGGAGAAAGAAAGTAATAAATTCGTTTTAAATTTGGGACTGTTTGGTCACTATTGACTGCAAACCTGTTAAGTGCAAGTTATGCAAGACGTCTATTAAAGGCACGAATATATCAAATACCTCAGCACATCTGAAGGTAATACATTATTGTTAATTTCTCTCAAAGAAAAAGCTATGTTTAAAAAACCTTACGGCTGTTTTGAAATGCAGACCTGTTCTTACGAGGTAGGTGAGACTGACCGTACTGGACTGATTCAGTTCAGTTGTAGTGGTGTTATGAGAAGACTGTTTGTTATCCAAGACACAGATTGTAAACTCAATGTAAATTTAATATACTTTACCCACACATCCGCAAAGACAAATATCAATAGTGATATCGATATCAATATCAATAAAAATATCGATATTGATATCGATATTTGCTAACTGAGCTGATACATCATATCAATATCATATCAAAATAAAATGGGGTAGCTTGATATTATCAATATAAAAAAATCTCAAGATAGGTACTGATATATCATATCAACAATATCGATAATGGGAAAAGTCGATATCGAACAGCCCTGGTATTAATATTTTTATTATTAAATTAATTCAAATTTCATCTTATTAATAATATGGAATTATATCTGGGTATTGTATAACTTTTAAGTTTCTATCTAATTCGGCGAAAAGATACAGATTCAATACAGATTTAATAATGAATAGTAAAATTATAACTGTAATATTTACAGCAAAAAGTATAACAAGTAAACAAAAACCTTCTAAAGACGGTAACCTTCCCTATGTATAGGTTTAGATGTCCGACATACAAAACAAAACATAACCACAATAAAATTCCTCACTGAACCTATACATTCGACGCCTCTGTAAATGATGCGTGTCTTTAGTTGGCTGAGTTGTGCTTAATGGAACTTGTGAGTTGTGATGAGTTTTAAATATTTCATTTCTCGTGAGACATGGTAATTTGCGTTTTTTTGTTTCTTGGTTGTGTTGTCAAGGGTCAGAAAGTTCCAGTAATCTTTGTATATCTAGGTCATGTTATCACTGTTATGAACTTGTTATCTCGTTGTTATCTGTTGTAGTATTTTCATGAATTATCAAATAATGTTCAACTCAGGCTTCTCCTACAAGTACATGGAACGCGAGATCCCTACGGGTCTGCCTTGGAGGAACGCGCCAGTCACTGAACTCTGGGGGTAGTGATCATGAATACAAACTATCTCAATAGCAGTAGTAATAATCGTCATAATACCAATAATAGTAGTCAAATACTACTACTTATACTACTGCTAATACTGGTAATACTAATAAATACAAATCAATCAATAATAATATTTCTAATCACTACTACTTCTAATACAAGTAATAAATATTGAATATGAAACGAACTATTTGAAATCTTAATAGTTATAGTACCTTCAAGGTGGCTTCCACCTCCCGGTCCATCGCCGAAGTAGAACGTCTACGACGACTTCTGTTAAAATAAATAATAAGTCAAGAGTCTTAGTCAATCATTTACATTAGCAGAGCTTACGAGGCCATTTTCGATTGTTGTGCTACAGCGACTGACTTATTGTGACTGAAGATCGCTAACCTATCTCCGGTGTTTTATATCCCAGACACCAATGCTTCCACTTTCAAGTTTGGAGTTTCCCCGGAAGGAGCCTCTGTTTCCCCTTTCTTCCCTCGATGATTTTTCCCTTATTTTCCCTCTCATTGTCCCGTTTTCCCTCGTTCGTCCCTTCCATTTATAATTAGTGAGAAATACAGTTATTGATTTGCAAGCTTTATTTCATGGCTAGTTTGCAATTTCCAAAGGAAATATAATTATTTTGGGCAAATAATTGCCTCAAATAACACGTCTCCGCAGAAAAAAGTCAGATTTAACAATGGTGTAAGATTTCTTCAGTTTCCCTGCTTTCTGGCCGCCACGATTTCCCTGAAAACAGGGAATTTCCCCTAGAAGTGGAAGCGCGCTCTTGCCGACGTTGACTTCTGTAAATTGCTGTATGAATCTCTGGGGATATCCACTTCTTGGAAAATGGAGAGAGATGCCACGTGTTAGCATTTCCTCGAATTGTCCGCATTCCTCTATATCGCTGCTATGGATATATATATACATGGATTTTACTATTAAAGTTCTACGTCAACTGTACCATTACATCTTACCGAAACTTACGTATTATACTCAGAGCTTTTAGTTTTTCCTTCTTCCCCTTCGCTTGTAGATATCAACTCTCCCTTTCCCCTCCCTCTAGCATACCGCGCCATGGTTTCCCCTGATTTATCCCTTTTTAGTGGAATTTCCCTGCAAAGTGGAAGAGCTGATTGTACTGCTGTTTCCTATAAGATTACTTTTTTATGAGTTTAGCATAAGCCAGTTGAGTATGGTTTATGTTTAAATTACGAATCTCCAATGTAAACAATAATATTAAATGTTAGGATTTTACATACTTTGATCGACGTAAATCTTTCACGTTTTATTTTCAGCGGTAGATACAAATCACCGTTTTGCATGACTTGAAAATTCAACATTCGCAGAGGAAAATTTCCAACTGGTATGATTACAAATCGCCCTTGTGTCGCCTTCAAGTCTTGGAAAATTTTTCAGTGATTTTTTGTTAGATACGAAGTATACAGTGCAAAGTGCACAGCTCGTCAGGAAAGGTGTATCTAAGTTGAAAATATTAAGTTAAAGTTATTGTGTGAACTACAGTAAACAAGCAGGTATATAGTATAAAATACTCAAATGTCAAATATTCTATTTGGTTAAGAGCATCCGAATAAAATAATTATTACTTTTAATTTGCGTGGATAAATTCAGTTCCAGTTATTAATAATAATAATAGTTAATAAGTAAAATTTTACAAAATTATATTTCGGTTATTTAGAGTTTTTTTTAATAATTTATTAATTTTATTTTACTTCTCTCTCGGGTATTCCATTTCCTTTATGTTCTTCATAAAATATTTTTTAAACATTTTGTAAATAACAATATATAATAAATCTAACAATTTAACGTTGAATTTAATTAAACTGGAATTACCAAGCTTTAAATGAAGTTTTGTAAAATTTTAATCTTAGTAATTTTAAAAGCCGGCAACGCTGGTTTCGTCATAGAACACGATTTGAAACCGCAAGACAAGACTTCTTCGACCATTCAACTAGATAGACGGAGTTTTGGGCCCTTTCGCTGAAGCCGGGTTAAGAGAAATGGGAGGAGCCTTAGTCGAATGATGATTGGTTAGGGCGTCGTATTTGAATTGAGTGGGGTGGCTAACGTCAGCGCCACTCAGTAGGGGCTTCTTGTACTACGTGGTTCATTTCTTAGTTTGCAGTCGAGCTGAGCGGTTATGGACTTGTTCTCTCGGTGTCCAAAACGAAAGCTCGACGTCCTGAACAAATTCCGAACCACTACCGTTTGATTTTGTGATAAAAGAATATTTGTATCAGCAAACTTTCTTGATAAATTAAAAAGCTATTTAGGGCTATTTCGGCTTTTACAAAACTTCAACCTCTCATGAAATGCGAAAAAAGCTAACTAAACTAATTCATTTCTTGGGGCAGTGAATGAACATTTATAAACCTTTTATTCGAGTGTACTTCACTTTTGTATTGCGACAACAAACGTTTATGCAACATTACCATGCTCATAGGAATTCAGAAGAAATAAAAACCGGTTTACGAAACTTTGATAAACCTAAACGTTAGCAAACACCTTTTTACTGATGTGTCACAGAAAACATAAGTATTAAAAACCGATCTTGATCGCTTGGACGTTATCGTTACGTAACGCATGATCTCCCTTTTGGTTGTATTTGATTGTCATGGTTCACTTGCTAATTTATCAAGAAAGTTTTGCTGATACAGCTATTTTTTATCACAAAATCAAGTACGGTAGTAGTTCGGAAATTTTTTCAGGGCTCAAGTTTTCGTTTTGGACACCGAGAGAACAAATCAACAACCGCTCAGCTCGGCTTTAAACAAAGAACTCCTCCCATTTCTCTTAACGCGGCTTCAGGCTTTCTCAGCAAAGGGATACCCCAAAACTCCGTCTATCTAGTTAAATGGTCGAAGCAAGACATCAACAATGGCGGATTCAGTGTACTCAACTTGCTCGGGTCCTTTCACACTTTCCGTTTAAAACTTGTAATTCTCTGTTTTATTCCTGTTTAAACCCCATCGCCTTTTCTTTAAGCACAAAGAAGTACAGAAAGAGATAATGACACTGAAGCTGGTTTTTTTAAAATGTTCATGTAACACACAATGTTTTCGCGCCATTTTTAAAACGGCGCCCAAGAAGTTGAAATTAATTTGAATGCGAAAAACATTCATCTGAAATATCATTCTACACTGTAAAAAAATGGGGCCTGCTTTTGGGGGCTCTGAGTTTTTAATAGGGTCCTGCAATTTTACAGTGGGGTCCGAAAATTGAAGAACAGGCGCCGAAAATTAAACACGGGGGCCGAAGACTGAAGGAAGGGGCCGAAAACTGGAGGAAGGGGCCGAAAACCGAAGAAAGGGGCCGAAACTTAACTGTGGGTCCGAAGCTATAGTGGGGCCTAAAGTAACTGGATAGTAGCGAAGCCCCATGCAAAAAATATATACTTGCGGAACGTATAGCCGACTAATACTTGAATATCTTACCATACATACAGAGACATAAGGAGCATGTTTTACACGAAGAAAGTATTTTATTCTATGTTGTTACACCGCACAAAGTAAACACATTGAACAACACTGTAAAGATTTTAAATAAAAAATAAAAAGTCGTAATAAGGCCAGAACTTATTAATCACACGTTTCGATAAAACCCCCTGTGTAGGCCTTCAGTAGAATATATCTGCTGTTAGGTTTAGAGTAGGGATTGGTCGCCGAGCGAGTGCCTCTGTTAATGACATGAGGATGGTATAGTGTGGTATCCTGTAAAGAATCAAGGGACACCACAGAAAAAAAAAACTGGAGGAAGAATGTTGGCTGACATTTCTGGGTTTAATTTTGTAGGCCTGGTAGTGGCTGGAAAACCTTAAAGTCCTCCACATTTCAAGGTTGATGATCAATTGTCCGCCCGAAATGTAGATGTTTCTGATACATCCGAATTGAGGTAAATTATCAACAACATGAGAAATGAGAAAACCTGTGCTGTCGACTCTGTAATTGACTGACCTTTCACGAACGCTCTCCACTTTAACAATTTGTAAACCCAACATATTTTCAGCTTGCAAAAGGGCTGCAATTTGCCCTCCCCACGGTAACGAAAGGACGCTTACGTTTCGTTCCTTCTTGAGTTTCGTAAAACGCGGTTCTTTACCGTAATTAGATAGATACAGTGCTTGAAACTTTTGATGGGACCGGGCAACAGTAAACGCGAGATTTTTGTAATTTCCTTTGGTTCGTGCCAGCTTTTTGAACCATCCGTTTTTTCGCTTCAAAACGCATGGCCCAAACCTTGGACAGGGGTCCTAACAGGTGCATTAGGCGATGATAATGCACTAGTGCATGCTGTTTTGGTGTCAAGCGAGCTCTGACCTCAGAAACGTACAACGACAGATAATCGTGAACTGCTGTCTCCAAATACGAAATCATGTTCTCCGTGATTACCCTCGCAAAAACAATCCGGCAAATTTCCAGAAGAGAAATGTAGCACTCCCAAAGTCTGTCACCAGAAGGAACAAAATTTCCAATAAGAATTGGCAGAATTACTCCAAGCAGCCAACATTGTGCGGCGCTCTGCCTCAAAGGTCCTTTCTCGGTCAAAGCTTTGGATTCTATTACCGTTGGTTTGTTTTTTGTCTCTCATGTTCCGCATTTAAATTTTTTAAAGCCGTATTCAGCTGGTTGAGAGTGAAAAATTTCTTGTGTAATATATACCGCCTTAAAAGCGCTTTTATTGTTAGAGGCAAAACTCCCAACAAGATATCATGCATAATGTCAGGAGCCAGTTTATCCCAGAGGTAAACAACAAGAGAGGGATATCGAGACGTCCAGTAGTCATGAAATGCTATTGTAGTCCCGCCATACTCTGACGTGACTTTATTGGAAAGCTGGCTCCAGTGGGAATCCTAAAAGGGACGCAAACGTTGTAACTTTACCATGTACATATTGTCTTAAAGCTACCTTGTTACTGATAGTCTTAATCAGGCCGCAGAATGACTTGGGATCATTTGTCCGGGAAACTATGTCTTGCAAAACTTCAGGAGACAGCGATTTCGTCCAATTAGCACAGGCAGTAGGATTAGGATCGAACTGAGCCTTCGTGCAAGTGGCGCGCGACGAACAAATAGTGTTGTGTGCATCCTCGTCAATACGATCTTTGAGATCCTTGAGAAGCTTATCTTTCTTATCCTCGAATGCGCCACTTACTGCTTTGGTGAAATCCATGGTCTTTAGTGTGTCCCAGAACAATGGGTGATGTAGAACCTCGGCCATTGTAGGTCTATCTTTCGGATTATGTTCACTTGTCCAAAGGACCAGGGATTTGGCGGCTGGCACGTCACTTATTTCATCGAGATTTTCGAAGTTTCCGGTTTAATGTTAGTCAATTTTTAAGGGTAATCACCACACAGATGTCTTCCCTTGCTGAAAACAAAGAACACTATCAACCCAAAGGAATACATGTCGGTACGCCGAGAGAAGCGTGGTTTCGGATTTTCGTCTTGTTCAGTATTGTCACCTCCAGGCGAAAAAAACTCTGGGGCTTTGTATTCTTCTGACCCTTGCTTTGTCCAGTCTGGATTGTTTGAACCTGAGGTAGTTCTTTAGATATGCCAAAATCCGTATCCTGGCTATCAACTCGCTACCTCTCCGGGTGACACGTATGTTGCTCGGCTTCAAATCTCGGTGAATAATGTTTCGATCGTGGATATGCGCAAGCCCTTTTGCTGCTCCATATAGAATCTTTTCCATATCCTGGGTCTTCTAAATTAGGAACAAAACGACTTCAAGAGACTTAAATTTACTTACAATTAATTAATTAATTAAAGTCAAGATTGACACATTAGAACAGTTGAAAAGGACGTACAAACCTTATTCTTTATATCTTTCTCCAGATCAGTATCGCACAGCTCCATGCCAATGTAGCTAGAAAGGGAAGCATAAACTGAGACATGAGATATACAAAACGTATATCATAATAATACCAGAACATGTCATCCCGTTCACTGCAAAAATATCTGACGACGTTTTCGTTACTGTCAACTTTAAGTAGGGTTTCTAATTTAGCCAGAACAAAATATTCTGAAACCAGTAGAACTCTCTTTGTCGCCACTTGCCCGGTTCCTTCGTAAGTTCCTCTGTAAACCCAGGCAAGTTGAGTTTTCGCAATTGGCGAATCCGAATCGTAAGTAAATCCCTCGGCCAGCCATCATTTCAGTAAATGCGCAGTACTAAACTACACAGAACATGGGTCAAGCAGCCAGCTTACTGCACAGGTTTAAATGATAAGAGAAAGTTTATCTCATCACATGGATTTTAAAGGGGAATCCGAGTACTCGAGTTGCTAGAGCTTTAAGGACGCTCAAGAACATTTCTCGTGCCGAACTCTACTTAACATATTCGACATTTCACTCATTTCGTGACGTTTAAGTTACATATAACGTGTAATTAACTGACGAGGGGTTAATTACACTCGGAATTCATTTAAACACCCTTTTGGATTTTACGGTTCACTCACAGGGAAAATGGAGCAGCCGAAAAGACAACATCACCCACCGATCACACAGAATGAAATACAAGAGGCTATCCTAGAAGGCGCTCCGTATAAATCATCTGGAGCGGACTATGTACCTTTGATCTTCTGGCAGAAAACACTGAACTCCACGATGCCTCTACTAAAACACATTTATAACAGCAGTGTGCTCCTAAGACACCTACCAAACCAATGGAAACTAGCAAAAATCATCATGATACCAAAGCAAAACAAATCAGATTACAACTCAGCATCATCGTACAGACCCATCTCGCTTCTCCAGACGATCTCTAAAGGGCTTGAAAAGATCATCCAAAAGAGATTGGGATACTTGGCAGAAAAGAATGGACACTTCCACAACAATCAGTTCGGATTCAGACCACAATCATCGGCGGAGGACGCAGCACTTTACCTCACCGAACGTATCCACCAAGCCTTTGACAAACGCCATGTAATAACAACACTCTCTTTAGACATAGAAAAGGCCTTTGACAATGTCAATTACAAAACCCTAATCAAAATCTTGTACGACAAGGGAGTGCCACCCGCTTACGTCAAATGGTCACAAAATTTCCTGCAAGACCGAACGTTCGAAATCGAAGCATCAGAAACACGGGAGCCAAACACTACTGCTTATGAACGGTGTCCCTCACGGGAGCCCATTATCACCGCTTCTTTTCAGTTACTACATTGCCGACCTTATGACAAAAGCGAATAGCAAAAGATGCACAGTGATCGCGTTCGTGGACGACATCCTCCTTTTCATACAAGGAAGGAACACAACAATCAATATACCAACCGTACAACGAACGCTGCAAAAACTCTCCCAACAAGCAAGCAAAATCGATCTGGAAGTTAACAAAAACAAATGCCAACTCATCCACTTCCACCGAAAACACTTGTCCCTCAGAGAACCAATCAAGATCCAGAACATCACTGTTAAGCCGGACGACGACATCTCGTAACTAGGAATGGTAATGGACAGCACACTACGTTGGGATAAACACATTGCCTCACAATGCACGAAAGCCATCACAGCACTACATACCCTGACACCGTTTCTCTCTAAACACAACAAATGAACTGCAAAAACGGCGCTGAACATTGTTCGAGGCAAAATTGAACCTCTTCTACTTTACGGGTAAAACTGTTTTCCTCAGCTGTCACTAAAAAACTTGAAGCAGCTCGAACGAGTCCAGAAACAGGCCCTGCTCACCATCACGGGCTCTTCAAAGTCCACAGCGCTGAAAGCACTCTGCGTCGATCTAGGCATCCTGCCGATTGAATTTCTACTCTTAGAGAAAAGACTTCGTCATAGGGCTTCAAACAACTTCAAACATCCAGACAACCCGTTAGTACAACTACTCATCAATAACACCACCGATTACAGATACAAGCTGTATAAAATCCCTATGACAATAGCTACAGAGTACCTAAAGTCCATCGAACCCGGCCCCGTTGAACGTCGATCCAACTACATTGAACCCATCACTCCGTGGAACTCAACCACCCTGCTGTCAAAACCACCATCCTAAATGACTTCAACCAGATTCTACAAACTCTGCATCACACTGATATCAATACACCGATCATCTATACAGATGCCTCGAAAATCACCGCAGAAGTTGGTCTAGCGATCTATCACTATCATACACGGAGCTACCAAACCTTCCAACTCCCAAAGATTTGGTCCAGCCCTCATGGCGAAATAACGGCCATAGCTATGGCAGCCAAACTCACCCACCAATAAGGACATTCCAACGCCCTAATAGCTACCGACTCCCTATCATCGATACAAATCCTATCAAACAACTGGAAACAAACAGACAGGATCAACACATGACAGCTGGTTACTAATTAAAGATTTGTCCGAAAAAATTAATCTACATCTAATATGGGTGCCAGCTCACACAGGAACCGCGGGCAATGAGATTGCAGATAGACTGACAATAGCAGCAAACCCCATTACAGCAATTCAGATCAAACCTCTAGGCACACCAAAAATTTACTGCAAAACAGCTATCAAAAATCATTGCTGGGAAAAATGGCAGGAAGAATGGACCGGATCACGAACGAGCAGAAACCTATTTAACTACCGCCCATCAGTCGAACCTAAACCATCGTTCCCACTGACCACTCCTAGATACCTGCTAACATTCTACATTAACACGAGAAACAACTTTTTTCATCTCCCCAGTACCTGCAGCTCATAGGAAAAATCTCCTCCACAGACTGTCCCACCTGCCTCTGCACCGCTGATCTCAAGCATACACTCCTTTCCTGCCTTGTAGTGTCGAACCAGCGGAAAAACAGTAAAAACCTTGAGCATCCACAAAATTCCTGTTGTCTCACTCAGGTCCTGACTAAATACTACAACCATCCAAGTACTGCAAGAATTACACCAACTTCTCAGTACCTACACGGAGATCTTCAAAACATCATTCCGAACCACAGACGCACCCTCAACAGCTAACAACCAGAATATCATTTAAGGACAACCTAAAAATTACTTCATATTACTTCCAAACCTTAATGTATTTTCTCCCGTTTAATTGTTTACTTACTTACGATTGGATCTCAATCATAAATTGATCTCTCTTTTTTCTCTTTTTTTTTTGAATTTGAAAAATTTACAACAGCAAAAATTTCGATAAAATCGAACAACTTATTTGAAAGTGTATGTAAATGTCATGTGACATTAGGCCTGCGGCCTAAGCCGAGAAGAAATAAATAAATAAACTCGGAAACCGCGCAACGATGGAAGCGCCAATTTTCTCGGGAAAAATCCGCTTTCCCAGAAAAAAGCCGTGCAACGATCAAAGCGGTCCGCTTCTGTGTTAGGAGTTTCTGAAGGATTTTCGCAAATTGTTGCTGAACTTTTTAACGGTTTGTTGGTGCGTTGATTTAGCTGACTTTCTGGCTTCCCCCTGTATCTTAGAGGAAAGAATATTGAACCGCTAAAAATAAATCGTTGGGACATTAGTGGAAGAAGTACGATCCTACAACTTGGCACCGCTGGGCGAAATTTTCAGCTCGTTACGAACCGCCAGTGACCACACAGAGAGCTTATAGGAGGAGTATTTCCTGTAAATCTAACCGCTGACCTTCCATAGCAATGCTGGTAACGAAAACGTAGCACTCGGCCGGTATGATTTCATGCAGAGGTTTCTGTGCCTTTTTATTGTTAAGTACCGGCTGCTTCACCTTTATCGATTTTTGGATTGTTGAATTACTAGAACCTGAGCTCTCTCATTCGAACTTAACTATGACTGTTCTCGGTGCAGGTGATGTCTGTAGTCAGATTTTTGTGGTTTTTTCAGTTGTGATGTTGTTAGTGGTGAGATATGTAGTGATGACACTTAGTGAATCGTCGTTGTTAACGTAAAGAGATGAGTTCGTGGCTTGTAAGACTCGTGAGTAAAGAACGAGCGAAAGTTTGTGTAAACTGTTTTTATTCAGCTGGCTGGTTTACACGCGACTACATGATCAATAAAATAAAAATAAAAATGAATGTATTAAAAAGGAAATAACCGTGCCCAAGGAGAGACCGCGATAAACAAACGATCCTTGCCAACTAAACTGCGAAGGACAACACTCAGAAAAAAAAAGTTAAACTACTAACTCTGGAGTGGAGGTAAGGGCCCTCTCTTATAGAAAGCATCATCATATAAGGGAGACTTAGAAAGGTGAGAGGATGAAATAGTTGGTGAGAACAAAGGGTCTCAAAGTGAAACGGCGTTCACTTTAAAAGTAAACTTAACTAAATACCATAAAATATGTTTTTTGTATATATGTTAGATGTTAGAAGTTGGTTTTACAATCGGTGTTTCAGCTGTAGGAAAGTATCAATTTGAGAACTTTGCGTGGTCTTCTTCCAATGCAACAAGAAGAGGAATGAATTTTTTCAAGACTTTGACAGTCAAAATCTGCGTTTCAAATCTTGGAGCAATTCGATAACCTTTGTGTGGCCTTCCTGCGATGCTAGATCTAGGGCACTGAAGTTATTTTTTGTTTTAGCATCGTAGTCGGCACCACGGTCCAAAAGCAATTTGACGACCTCCGCGTGGCCAGTAGACGATGCTACATGCAGAGGAGTCCAGTTACGCTTTTCCATGCAATTAATGTCTGCACCACGGTCCAAAAGCAATTTGACGACCTCTACGTGACCGTTCCACGATGCAAAGAACAGAGGAGTAAAATTCTCCGTAGTTTTGGAGTTAATGTCTGCACCACGATCCAAAAGCAATTTGACGACCTCTGCGTGACCGTTCCGCGAATCGAGATGCAGAGGACTCACATTGTCCTTTTCTTTGCAGTTAATGTATGCACCACGGTCCAAAATCAATTTGACGACCTCCGCGTGGCCAATAGTCGATGCGAAATGCAGTGGAGTCAAATTATTTGTGTTTTTGGAGTTAATGTCTACACCACGGTCCAAAAGCAATTTGACGACCTCTGCGTGGCCCTTCTGCGATGCGAGATGCAGAGGATTCCAATTATTCGTGGTTTTGCAGTTAATGTCTGCACCACGGTCCAAAAGAAATTCGACGACCCCACGTGACCGTTACACGATGCGACAAGCAAAGGAGTAAAATTCTCCGTAGTTTTGGAGTTGATGTCTGCACCACGGTCCAAAAGCAATTTGACGACCTCTGTGCGACCGTTCTGCGATGCTTGAATTAAAGGAGTCCAATTCTCTGTAGTTTCGGATTTAATGTCTGCACCACGGTCAAAAAGCAATTTGACGACCTCTGCGTGGCCCTTCTGCGATGCGAGATGCAGAGGAGTCAAATTATTCGTGGTTTTGCAGTTAATGTCTGCACCACGGTCCAAAAGCAATTTTACGACCCCACGTGACCGTTACACGATGCGACAAGCAAAGGAGTAAAATTCTCCGTAGTTTTGGAGTTGATGTCTGCACCACGGTCCAAAAGCAATTTGACGACCTCTGTGCGACCGTTCTGCGATGCTTGAATTAGAGGAGTACGATTCTCCGTATTTTTACAGTTAATCTCTGCACCACGATCCAACAGCAATTTGACGACCTCTGTTTGGCCAATAGACGATGCGAAATGCAATGGAGTCCAATTGTTCGTGTTTTCACAGTTAATGTCTGCACCGCGATCCAAAAGCAATGCGACGACCTCTGTGTGACCGTTCTGCGATGCGACATACAGAGGAGTGCAGTTATGCTTTTCCGTGCAGTTAACGTCAGCACCACGGTCCAAGAGAAATGCGACGACCTCTCTGTGACCGTCCTGCGATGCGAAATGCAGAGGAGCCCAATTGTCCTCGTTTTTACAGTTAATGTCTGCACCACGGTCCAAAAGCAATGCGACGACCTCTGTGTGACCGTTCTGCGATGCGACATGCAGAGGAGTGGAGTTGTGCTTTTCCGTGCAGTTAACGTCTGCACCACGGTCCAAGAGAAATGTGACGACCTCTGTGTGACCGTCCTGCGATGCGAGATGCAGAGGAGCCCAATTGTCCTCGTTTTTACAGTTAATGTCTGCACCACTGTCCAAAAGCAACGTGACAACCTCGCCGTGACCCTTATGCGATGCAAGATGCAGAGGAGTATAGTCAAACTGGCCTTTGCAGTTAACGTCCACGCGATATTGTAGAAGTAATTTAACGACCTCTGTGTTGCCGTTTTCTGACGCCAAGTGAAGAGGAGTACAGTTGTTCAAGTCCAAACCATTACATTCTGCGTGAGATTTCAACAGAAGGTCCACACAATCAACGTGACCGTTCATTGCAGCTAAATGGACTGGAGTTCTTTGAATCTCTTCTTTGTCAAATGGTGACACGCCTAGTTTTAAAAGCAAATTCAAAATCTCCTTGTGACCATACTCTGCAGCAAGGTACAAGGCTGTCTTTTTCAGTTCAGAAGTTCTACAGTTTACATTGGCGCCGTTTTTTATTCGCTTTTCGGTTTCTGTATAGTTACCATCCTTCACGCCAGTAAGAAAAGCTTCTTCAAATTTCCCTCGCCGAACTGAGAATGACAAATAATATGGGTTCAGGATTTCAGTCAAGTAGGTACGCTCCAGTTTATCCCAGAGGTAAACAGCAAGAGAGGGAAATCGAGACATCCAGTAGTCATGAAATGCTATTCTAGTCCCGCCATACTCTGACCTGATGTTAGTGGAAAGCTGGCTCCAGTTAGAATCCTAAAAGAGATGTAATAGTTTGTACTTTTCCATATACATATTTTTTTAAAGGTACCATGCTTCTGATAATCCTAACGAGGTCGCAGAATGATTTGGGATCATAGTTTTTCCGGGAACGTATGTCTTGCAAAATTTCTCCAGACAGCGATTTTGTCCAATCAGCACAGGCAGTAGGATTAGCTTCAGATGTAGCCTTTGTGCAGGTAGCGCGCGACGAACAAATAATGTCATGCGCATCCTCGTCAATACGCTCTTTGAGGTCCTTGAGGAACTTATCGTTCCTATCCTCGAATGCGCCACTTACTGCTTTGATGAATTCCATGGTCTTTTGTTTGTCCCAGAACAAAGGGTGATGAAGAACCTCGGCCACTGTAGGTCTATCTTTTGGATCAAGTGCAGTTGTCCAAAGGACCAGAGATTTGGCGGTTGGCACGTCTCTTATTTTTTCGAGATTTTCCAAGGTTCCTGTTTTGATGTTAGTCAAGTTTTCCGGGTACTCACCACACAGATGTTTGCCCTTGCTGAAAACAAAGAACACGACCAACCCAAAGGAATACATGTCAGTACGCCGAGAGAAGCGGGGTTTCGGATTTTCGTCTTGTTCAGTAATGTCACCTCCAGACGAAAAAAACTCTGGGGCTTTGTATTCTTCTGTCCCTTGATTTGTCCCTGTCTGGCTTGTTTGATCCTTAGGCAGCTCTTTGGATATACCAAAATCGCATATCTTGGCTATCAACTCGCTACCTCTCCGGGTGACAAGTATGTTGCTCGGCTTCAAATCTCGGTGAACAATGTTTCGATCGTGGATATGCTTAAGCCCTTTTGCTGCTCCATATAGAATCTTTTCCAGATCCTGGGTCTGCTAAATTAGGAGGCAAAATGACTTAAGTAGAATTTAAATTTTAAACATAAATAGCAAAATGACTAATAATGAGCGGAGGACAAAATTTACAAAGTAGGATATGAATGATATGCTTATGCTTCTGTCAGAAAATTTCGTTTACAATCAAGACTGACACACTAGAACAATTAAAAAGGACGTACAAACCTCATTCTTGATATATTGCCCGAGATCAGTATCGCACAGCTCCATGACGATGTAGCTAGAAAGAGAAGCATAAACTGAGACATGAGAAATACAAATGCATAGCATAGTAATACCAGAAAATGTCATCCGTTTCGCTGTAATAATACCCGACGACGTTTTCGTGATTGTCAACTTTAAGTAGGGTACTTAGTTCGGTCAGAACTAAATTTTCTGAAGTCAGTAGAACTCTCTTTATCGCCGCTTGCCCGTTTCCTTCGTATGTCCCTCTGTAAACCCAGGCATGTTGAGTTTCCGCAATTAGCAAATCGCAAGTAAATTTCCTCGACGTAACAGTCGTCATGTCTGAAAACTGTGCAGTACTGAAATACAGAGAACATGAGTGAAGTAGCAGTTTATAACACAGGTTCACGCCCCAGAGTCTTCGGCCATGCTCCATCACCTATCTCAACGGCAATGATTTAATAACCTTTATGAACGCGAAATTCTCCAAATAACAAAACAAGAGTCACATAATAATGATCAGCAATTTTTTCTGCATGATGTCTTTTAGTGTTAATGATTTTTAAAAGAAAATTTGTTTTTTTCCCGTATATTTACGGATTGTATACTTACCAAACTGACAATGTTGCCTTCGTTTGAAAATGGTGGAGAACGCTAATGACCAAAAGAGGTGAGCAAATTCTTTTTAAAATTACTCAATTAATACGCTAAGAATCCTTTTTTTTTAACCAAAGCTGGGGCTTCGTTAGACATTTTTCTTTCGTTTTGATGTATAATTCTTTGAAAAAAGACCCATTTCATTGGAGAATTTCGTCGGGAACTTCTCTATAATATATTAAGAGCCCCACGCAAGTTTATCGATAACAAATTAACATTCACTCTGCGCTCAAAGAAACATATATGCATTAAACGAAAGGTCAAAGTCTAACGAAGCCCCAGCTAAAGTAAAAAAATAGATTCTTTGCGTATTAACTGAGTAATCTTAAAAACGAATTCGCTTACCTCTTTTTGTCATTAGCTTTGTCCACCATTTTCAAACACGCGCAGCGTTGCCAGATGGGTTAATCTGTAATGCGAAAATATAAGAAAAGAACTAATTTTCTTTTAAAAATGGCAACTATAAGAGATTATATAAGAACTATAATATATTATAATTATAAGAGATTCGATCAGAACTATAAGAGATTATGCAGAAAAAATTGCTAAACGTTAAAATGACATACTTGTTTTGTTTTATTGTGAATTCATTTTTTAAAAAGGGTTTGAAATAATTGCCGTTCAAATAGGCGATGGAGTAAAGCCGAAGACTCTGGGCGTGAGGTTTAAATGATAAGAGAAAGTTGAAGCTACTTCCGCGTACGTGACGCAAGCTTCGAACAGTCATGTTCATTAAAAAAGGGTAAAATATGGAATGGCTGAACGCTACATTTTCTTTGATTTTGCATAGGAATTATTATATAACTTGATAATGTACATTTATTCAGTCAAAATGCAGTTAACTTAACATATTCTAATAAAATTAATTGCATAAATATGTTATTAATTGGAAGAAAATTGCTTTTAATCTTGTCATGCTGTACCCTTTTTTATTGAACATGACTGTACAAAACGAGGTCACCACGTGTAAATGGCTGTTGCGTAGCTATGCATGCCCTTACATGCGTTAACACTTGGGTGAACTAAGACATGGGCTTCAATTTAAAACAAATTTACGTAAGACACAATTATTGGCCTCACAACATTTCACTCGTTTTGTGACGTATCCAACGTCTGAGTAAATCACGAGGATTTAAAGTACATTAGGTACTCATTTATGATACTCACGTTCAACTATTAGTGAATTTAAATAAAACTATGTTAAACAGTTTTCGTGGCCGATCAAGTTCTGGACACCAAGGTTTAAAGTTCAGTTCGACTGAGTTGTTGCACTCTGTACGACTGTTACTACACGGGGTGTATAGACTCTCTGCAACAAACTTCGGAGAGGCGGAGTTAAGCGAGTGTCAGCCATATTGAATGTCAGTTGACCTAGCGGTTTCTTGTTACATTTCTGAGCAGCAGTCAAATGAGACGTTTTGTGTGTTATTGTTTACAACAAACCGAAAGAAACAGTAAAAAGCCCTTTTTCTCCGTTTTAAGAGGATTCAAATGGGATAGGAGACGAAAAAGTTAGCTAATCGGCCAAGTATACAAAAAAGAATGCTAGATCTTTATGGCTAGTACATGGCTGTATGTTCAAAAAGCTTCAGACCTTTGTCTTTTAACAGTTTTAGGGAAGGTAAACGAATGTAAAAATTTCTGTGCTATAGAACTGCATCAAATAAATATTTCACAGGCCAACCTGCAAAATTTTATTGACAACGCTTTGTGAACGGGACCTTGAGCAAAGCCAAGGCTCGGGTGCTCGAAAACGCTATCCCCATTCGATATGTCCTTTCTCCGCTAGTCAACAAACTAGTGAAACTAGTGAAAAGAAACTTTGCTGTTACATTCTTACATTATCCCCAAACTGCGTACTTACCGCTGTGCCTGGTGTAACCAGCTGATATGTTCCTAAAAAGTTCGGCACTCGCAAAAGCGCTGTGTTCTCGTGTAAAAAAGAAAAATAAGAACGGAATTCTCAGTAACTAGTATTAAGTTTCATTTTATCTTTATCTTTAGTGTATTTTGTAAATCGTTTCATGCAATACAAAGATATGCTTAATTACTGATATTTTTTGTATGTGATGATGTTGACAAACGAGCAGCAACTCAAATGAGCGTAATAATAATAAAAGACATACAAAAATTACTTTATCATTATTATATTATTATTCAGTGAGAAGTCCCCATGACGTGTTTTCTACAAATTGCCAGTTTTCTCCATTAGGTAACTGATAAATTTCTTGATGTAAATTTTTAACATGGCAAACACTATCGAGATTCTCGACTTTTGTTCCTACCGAGCTCAGCTGTTCTTTTCTATTGACGACAGTATGTATGAAACTCGGCAAACATCACGCCTCAAGTACTGCTTACTGAAACGATGATCATTTGAAAAGCTCAACAGAATGTTCAGGGTTTGCTGATGACGTGTTTCAAGTGATCGGTCACGAGCTTCGCCATCGGTCCCGCTGACAGCGTTCACAATGAGGCTTTCCAGTTTGGTCTATAAAATATTTATTTTATGCAATTCTATGCCACATAAGTTTTTTACATTCGTTTACCTTCTCTTAAACGGGTAAAAGACAAAGGTCTGAAGCTTTTTGAACGTTCAGCCACATTCCGGCCATGAAGATCTAACATCCTTTTTTTATAGTACATGGCCGATTTGTTAACTCTTTCGTCTCCTTCCCATTTTAATCTTCTTAAAACGGAGAAAAAGGGCTTTTTACTGTTTCTTTCGGTTTGGCGTAAAAAGTAACACACTAAATGTCTCATTTGACTGCTGCTCAGAAATGTAAGCAAGCAAAACCGCTAGGTCAGCTTACATTCAATATGGCTGACACTTAGTTTTTAACTCCGCTCCTAATTGTGTTGCAGAGGCCTTCCCACAATCCCAGACAGCTGACTCCTCGATTGGCTGAACAGGTCACGTGACCTTCAAAACTCAGCTCCCCAGATTGAAAATTCAAACCGTCTTTTTGGTAAATAGACCTTAGCATTAAGCCCCACCTAAGCCACTCCTTCTTTCTTTTCTTGGTTTAGCCGCCTGAGAGGCGGAGTTTTTCTTGGAGAAGTCATCGGGCAGAAAGTTCCTAGAAAGGTTGGGGCAGGTTATGTAATACACGAATCTTCTTGGACTGTTATAAGTTTAGGACTTAATTGGAATGTTATTCTGTTCATGGCATACAACCTGTCTCGCACTGCTATCTACTCGAGACATTTCGACATTCAAGCATTCGTTCACCTTCATTTACCCCTCTATCCAAGTTCAAAATGTGACTGGACAAAAATTAATTTTTTGTCTGAACCGCTATTATATATGCTTAATGGTGAGCGGGAAATATGAGTTTGCACAGGTTCATAGTACTCGTATTGCTCTATCCGAAGGTATCGAGTGTGTTCGTCAGGCCAGTAAGAGATTTTAGTAACACGCATGCGAAGTTGGAGCATCACATGTGCTTTTTTGCATTCGTTGCGCACCTTCAGACAAAATTTGACTACATTTTCTAATAAAATATGCTGTGCTTATTTTTTTTACCAAGTTTCGTGAAATTTGGTTAACCTGGTGAATTTTAAACAATTTTCAAAGTTTTCAAACCTGAACGCTAAGCTTGGCCTTGGATTAAGTTCTGATCCTCAAGCACAGATGGCAATGTGCCCGGGTCCGACTTTCGGCTGGGAGTTTCATAACTGTCTCTGTCTTTTAACTGTGGTCCCAGTACTGACACGGGAGGGACTTGCCATAAGCCTTCACAGTCAGGCAATGGAAATTAGCGCCGCAGGCGTGGGATCCCTTGAACTACAGGAATATGAAGCCAGGAGTTTATATTAAAAAACAAACCTACACGCCATCTAGTGGTAAATTACCGTACCAAAACTTTTCAAGTGAATGCTTAGTAAGATGAATATAGTTGTAGACTCCTTGCTTTATATGGCAATAGTTCAAGGGATCCCACACCGATGGCGCTAATTTCCATTGACTGTGAAGGGTTATGGAAAGTCCCTCTCCGTGTCAATACTGGAACCCTTTATACTATTGTAGTTGTTGTAAATGTAGTTGGGGCGAAAAGGGTGGGGCGAATTGTGAAATGGGGCGAATCTTCCCGAAAGCAGGCAACTCACTCAAGTAATGCCACAATCACACGTAGAAATCGTGCTCTGCTATAAAGAAACCAGTGGAGTTGATTCGACGATTTTAAGTTTACACAACGCGTACGTCAATTAAGAAGCTATTACAACATATGTTTTGAAACAAACCACTGTAGCAATAAAGAACTAAACAGAATTAATGAGTTTCCCGAGCGCACTGTTTAAGGTGGTCGCTCGTGCTCGATTGCTCGAATAAACGCCATCTATTGAGTGAAACATGTATTGAATGACTAAGAAATCCCCATATCCATTTAATTTGAAGTAGAAATATTAGCGAAATATATATGATAAATAGCGTGTGAAACAAAATGTGCACAAATTAAAAAGAAAATCCTCGTGAGACTAGAATGTATACATGAAAATTCAGAAAATTGATTCGTAGTTTATTATTCAGATGTAACCTAAAAGTTTTATTTACTTGCTTCGTAGAAAGGTATTAGGCTTACTATACATCTGCTCCTAGAGAATAAACACTATTTACATAGAGCTAGGGAATGACGTTCCTATTTGTAATAGTTAATTAACTGAAAAATTATTGCTTCAAATGTGTTTATAAATACTTGCGGTTGTGCGCTCTGCCATATGGATTTGAAGATTGAAATTACGAGCCGAAGTATGCGATTTAAAAAGAATCCACCTTTCCACTCTCCACCCACTTTTTTCGACTCCTCCCACAGCGATGCGCATCGCGGGATGCATTTTAGGGTCGACCCGAACGGCGGACAAATTGAACCATTTCTCATAAGCCACCATGCAAATTTCAAATGATATTACTATTATTCCGCGTAGTTTTAACCTCAGTTTTTTCGATTTTCAGCTAAATTATAGGGTCAGGGAAAGGGCTGCAAAATTCTTTGCCGAAAGTTACTTATCAGAAATTAAAATAAAGCTAGAAAACACTGACGTGTTGGTGGCTGGGAAATGCTATCATAGCATGAGGAAAAGCCAGGAGCAGTGCAAATTAAGTTTTGTTATAGCCGAAAATAAAATAACAAGTGCACACTGCACTTGCACTGCTGGGTAAGTACACCGAGTCTTGGTTTAGTCGCGTTACTCGTTGCACGAACTTGATCGGGACTGTCGAAAAAGTCGAGGAAATGAAGATATATATTTTAAGGGTAGTTACTGCTAAATAAAAATTACCACTATTGATGAAACATTTTCATTGATTAAATAAATAATTATTATTTATCATTTGGTTAATATGCTGTACTATATTTTATCAAGCACTGCTCGCTTCGCAGCGTTCCCCGAGCTTGTTCGAGATGCCAGTCAAGTTTACTGTATACTGTTCTTAAAAAGAAACAAATAACTAGTCATAAAATCTACGTATATTTTACACCTTTAACAATTTATAATATTTTTATTGTTACTTTATGAGATACATATGTTAGCTATATTTCCTATTCTACCTTATGAAATATTATACATAAATACGTTTGCTGTGTAATATATATTTTGTAAATGTTATTTATGATGTAAACGCACGATAAAACCATTTGAGCTATGCTATAACATAAAATCTATGGAAACAGGTATGTACAATATAAATCACAATGAAGTTTTTTATTTAATAGAATAAACACCACATTTAAACTTATTTCTTCTTCCAGGGAACTAGGCCAGTGCTCACACATAGTGGCCTTAGCTATGCAAATCGCTCAATGGGTTAAAGACGGCTACGAGAGAGTTCCAGAGCCAGTGGCTTCCACGAGTTTACCTCAACAGTGGCACAAACCGCGAGGAAAGAAAATCGTACCGCAGTCTTCGACATCGGTGATATTTGCGAAACCCGACAAGCCGAACAGAAAGAAAAAACCTGTTTATGCAAAATTTCAAGACTATGGGTATATTAACTCCGACAAAAAATCTTATTTCGAGTTCTAACTGCTGTATTTAAAAACAGGGATTCGTACATTACAAAGAAAGATGCAGATACTTTGAAGAAGCTAACAGATGTGCACAGTCCTTTCGGAAATATCGCGGCCAATGTTAAAGACGACGATTTCGGGAAGCCTCTGACAGGATCACTGGCTCCATATTGGGTAATCACTTTCTTCCGCATTATCCTCTTCACTACCCAAATCTATTCTCTGGTCGTACTCCGACACTTCTTCGTCCTCCGATATCTCTCTATCATGGTCCGTAGTATCACGGTTGACTGGATCTTCCTCTATGTCCCGAATCAAGTCAGGCATGAACGAGGTTAGGACGCAGCACACGAACCATACCTGATTAATACAAGGAGTGGACACAATCTGAACTCGGTCGCTCAGCATTTCAAAACATTTGATGCGTCGAATGAGTCTTTCAACATGTACTCGATGCGTTGCTATTTTCTTCGTCAACTCTACGTCGCTTGTTGGCATTTGTCTCTCTGACTGAGCAAAGGGGGGGATGTTGATTCTGAGATCTATTCTTCTGAAGTCTTCCTCAACCAAGAATCCTTTGTCGCACATCAATGAATCCCCCGGTAGGATGAAAGATTTCTGCATGAGATCTTCGAGTAACCGCATCAGCCCGGATTGGTTGACAATTTCCTTATCTGAAATCGAGCCAGTGAATAGTGGTGATGTAAACAGCAATCTTCCACGGGGATCGCAAACTACTAGTGCTTTCCAAGTATTTGTTGATTTGTAGTCAGAAAATGTTTGGCTCTGACGAAGCAGACTTGAAGGCATTTGGCATCCAAGCTCTGTACAATCGGCTATGGCTATAGTAGTTGGGAAATCCTTGAGGAATGATTTGGGTGCTGCGGAGAGTATGTCATTCCTGTGCTGCCATAAAGGTAGTTGCATCAATCGTACAAACGAGTAATTTATCCACGACGTGAAAAGGGTCCCAACATCTTGGATACTTACGTCAAATAGGTAGCCAATAAAGCAATAGTCCATGTTGCATCGTAGCTTCAACAGCATCAGGAACAGCTGATTTTCCAATGACAGACTCTTCCTCGATTTGCACTTCCTCGTATACATGATGTTATTTTCCTCAGGATTCGGTATTAGAAACTCAAATAAGACTCGGAAAGATTCATAAGTAAGTCCGGTGCAGTATCTGAAGAAATCGGTGATTTTAGATTGCTGAACCGTTTCTACACTGATTCTCTTCTGTAGCTTCAAACTATCCAGCTCTTGCTTCATCATCTTTTCTCTATCAATCCAGTCCTTCAACGAATTCTTGAGCTTCTCATTCTCTTCTTCCAGTCTTGATACGTGGGCTTTGCCTTGCTTCTCTACCTTCTTGCATGTTTGATCGCGTTTGCGCAGCTTCTTCTCTAGATCCGCAATCATGGCTTCGTAACTTGACGCTTTCCTCTTTTCCGTGCTCAGCAATTCTCGAGTTTCAGCAAGCTGCTCGGTTAGCATTTCAACCCGAGTTTGAAGTTGTACAATGTCCTCCAAAGGAACCCCTAAAAATCAATGAAAAAATCACAGACTGAACTATGTAATTAGCTATAACATATTAACCATAAATAAATTTCCAAAATTTTAAACTTGGTAAAAGTTATCATGAAACACGCTTTTGCAGGAACCATTTGTTTCCGTGGCTAAAGGAATAGCCCAACGGCATTCCCCGGTGCACCAATTTCCTTGCGGGGACCTGAAGCTACCCAGAGAGGAATTTCTCGTATCTCAAGTTACCCCACCCACCCTACGTGAGAACAACTGGGAGAAAGTCAAGGTAACACTGGAGGAAGCAAGGTGCCTCGAAGCCAACACCAGAAACCAAGCGGGATCGGAACTATGGCACAATGAGAGGTCGAAGAGGATTACAGCCTCCGTGTTCGGCACTCTGATGAAACGGAAGAGTCAGATAAATGCCCAACGGCTTCACGATATCCTAAGGAAAAAATTTAGTTCAGAAGCTACACGGTATGGGCAGGTGAGGGAAGACGATGCTAAGCAGGATTACGTACGGACAAAGGGATTTCACGTCCACTCTGTTGGTTTGGTGGTAAACCCACTATTCCCTTTCCTTGGTGCTTCCCCAGATGCAATAGTCTGCACTCCTAGTGGGGAAGTAGGGATCCTCGAAGTGAAATGCCCGTTTTCCGCACGGACGTCTACACCAAAAGAAGCAGCTCAAAGTAATAAGAACTTCTGTCTCCACCTTAACGCGTACGGTGATCTGGAGTTAAAATTAAACCACGACTATTACTACCAAATACAAGGGCAACTTTTAGTGACAGGGGTGTCCTTTTGTGATCTAATTGTGTATACTCCTTTGGAGGTTTTTGTTCAGAGGCTAGTCCCTGACCCTCAGTGCTTTAAAATCATTCTGGACAAACTCCAAAGGATCTACACCTCTTTTCCTGCCGTTTTTAATAATTAATCTATTCGTGTTTCTCGATTTACTGCCTTTTTCAACAAACAGCGATGTGTTACTGTAGTCAAGAATAAATGTTTACTTACACCTGCTGCTGGTCTCGACTTCTTTCGGGCAACTCTTGCCCGTACAGGGAAAAGTGGTAATGGACACGGACTCATGGACAGTAGAGGACCCCACGCTAGATTGCTCTCTTTAAAAAAATAAGCTTATAAACTGCAATAAAAAAAAGTATTTCTATAACGTAGACCTCATGGGTCTCGGGTCGGTATCATATTGGTCGCCATTAAGTTCAGCATCATCGCCAGTTTCGGCAGCACGTCCACCCTCAACAAGTAAGATGGCAGGACCAGCTTCAGCAACACTTTCATCCATGGAAGGGGAAGCAGATTTGCCACGTTTAACACAACGTCCACCCTCAGCAAGTAAAGTGACGGACTCGTCCAACTTGACGCCTTGCCTTGATTTGACGAGCATGGAAATACTTAATTTATATCTTGAAATTCTGCTAATGAAAACGTTTAATACCTTTTATTTGACGGCACTCTTGCCTCTCTCATTGTTGAACCAACTGAACCGTGGACGCATGCTGGTCGGGGATCAGGAAATTGATCCGTTGGTCCGTGCGGACTTGCAAAGTGCTAATAACGTAAAGTTGGTTACTACAGCGATGAACTGAACTTAACCAGAATATAACTTACCAATGAACAAACATGCCTATCCTTAAAATTGCTATTTACATTTAGCTGTGAATGAGGTCTTCCACAGAGTTTAATCCATCTCAAACACTGGTCAAGATTTTTTTTCGGTTTCGGGAAAGGAACAAAAGTTATGTCCTTATGATGTCTTGAATCACTTTTACAAAGACCCCACGAACAACGTTTCACCATTTTAATTTGTTTAAACTGCTTAATTAACGAAAGAATTGGAAAAAGACGCGATTTTGAGCTGTTTTCTCATAAGAGCCTTCAGAAGAATGTCCGCCGTTTCGTTTCTACGATCATTTGACGTTGCCAGAGGGTGGCAAGGGGGTCGGAGCTTGTCTCCGATTGGTCGCCCACTGCGGAGGCGGGGCTTAACGGGTGGAAAAGTGGAAAGGTGGATTGCACTTGAAATCAAAAGTTCGTGGATGCGGGGAGTAAAAAATAAAAAGTGGGGCAAATTGTGAAATGGGGCGAATCTTCCCGGGACCAGTTGCCTGACATAGGTGGCGGTAGAGATACCAAACTTATAGCCGATCAGGTGATAAAACACTTGAGGAAAATGAACAAAACTTTGCTCATTGTTCAAACAGAAAACTTGCGAAGTATACTGAATAACTAAGCGAAGAATCCAAGGAAAGATGTGACCACTGAGGGAAATTTGAATCAAATTCCCTAAAGTTGCGATTTTGTTTATTGCGAGCATTATGGTAGAATTCCGTTTTTTCTATTTTCAGTTTTCCGGCTCCGACCCTGGATTGTTTTGATAATTGTTTCTGCCTTACGAACTATCTAGTTTGCTTAGATTTTCTCTCTTTATCTTCATCCATGTCTCAAACGCCTAGCCTCGAAACCGATAGCCTTCCTTCATGTTAGGGCTTGCAGTAGGTGTGTGATGTGCAGGGAGGGGTATTTTCTCTATAGTAACAGTTTGAAATCATCTGTAGCTAATAAGGACTCTTTTGTACGTAATAACAATCCTAATACTAATATTATAACTGGGCTTAACCGTATATCATTTTAGGTCCTAGACCCCTGCCGTTCGCATCTGCCGTGGGTCTGATCCTAGCTCCGTCCCTTGGCCTACTCTTGTAGCCTTGCTACTCTGTATCTTAGCCCGGTTCTGCATCTGAGCTGAGGTCAGATTGGGCGTTCCCTATTCGTACGGCTTTCGTTGGATTACTGGTCTCGTGGACTATTTCCCACAGACCTAGTTTTCTTTTAGTTTTTCTATCATGTCGAATTATTTTTCTTACTAAACGTGTGTATGCACAGAGGGGAGCCGAGCAACGCTCGAAACGTAATTTTCACGAAACAATGCAGCACAACGATTGAAGGTATCCGTGCACCGCTCGAAGGCAAAGTTATAGTTCAGGTGGACATGGACGCATGAAAAAAAAATTATTACAATTTATGTAGGGCTTGGTACAACACAAAATCTATCTTCGTGCTCGTAAAATTCATTCTACAATCCGACTGAAATGGTTTGATGTCATTATCTGGTAACAGATTTAGATAAAATTGCAAAAAACGAAAACCTTCTCTGAGACAAGGTTTAGTTTACGTTCGATTTTAACACCAGATTGAACTTCAAAAAATTTATTAACACAAATAGGTTCTTTTTTTATCTCATCGGAATACTGCCGTTCTGAAGTAACTCCTTTTAATTGAAATTGCGAAAATTACTCAGAAACCCGGGAACCGCGCAACCATCGAAGCGGTCCGCTTCTGTGTCAGGGGTTTCTGAAGAGTTTTCGCAAATTGTTCATGAACTTTTTGGTGGTTTGTTGGTGTGTTGATTTAGCTGACTTTCTGGCTTTCCCCTGTATCTGGAGAAAAGAATATCGAATTGCTAAAAAATAAATCGTTCGAACGTCAGTCAAAAAAGTAGGATACTACAACGGGGCATCACTGGCGCAATTTCTAGCTCGTTGCGATCCGCCAGTACCAGAACAGAGAGGTAGCAGAAAGAGTATTACCTATAAATCTAACCGCTGACCTTCCATAGTAATGCTGGTAACGAAAACGTAGCACTCGGTCAACATGATTCATGCAAAGGTTTCTATACCTTTGAGTTAAGTACCGGCTGCTTCAACTTCATCAGTTTTTGGATTGCTGAATTACTAAATCCCATTCGAATTTAACTATGACTGTTTTCGGTTGGGGCAATGACTGTAGTCGGATTATTGTAGTTTTTCAGTTGTGATATTGTTAGTGGCGATAGCTGTGATATATGTGGTTATATGTATTATATTATTATTCTATTATATATTATGTTGTTATATATACATGATATGTATATGTTGTGAAATATATAAAATCAGTTGTGATAAGTGGTAGTGACGACACATAGGGAATCTTCATTGGTAACGTAGAGAGATGAGGTTGGGGCTTTTAGGACTCGTGACTAAAGAATGAGCGAAAGTTTGTGTAAACGGTTTTTATTCAACTGGTATACTAGGTTTACACGTGACTACATGTGTTTCTGATAGCTTAAGCAAAAACTTTTTGAAGGCAAAGAAAAACAGAGATTTCAATGCATTGTATTTATGTTATTGAAGGGCCAAAGACCAACAAGTTACTAATTAAATAAATCCACCACGTAATAGATATAATAACAAAGAAAATTACTCGCAGGCCAGTGGCCCGCAACACGGGGTGACCTTGATTGTTTCTCCGGATCTAAGCACGTTGATTTGAGCTTCTCAAAACCGGAGTTTCAACATGATCAATAAAATTGAAATAATAATGAATGTATTTAAAAAAAAAAAGGAAATGAAGGAACAAGTTAAGGAATGAATTTTTCAAGAATTTAAGAATCAGATTCAGCGTTTTAAGTCCTTGAGCAATTCGATGACCTTTGTGTGACCGTTCAGCGATGCTAGATGTAGAGCATTTCTGTTATTCTTTGTTTTAGCATCGGGGTCTGCCCCACGGTCCAAAAGCAGCTTGACAACCTCAGCATGGCCGTTAAGTGATGCGCTATGCAGAAGAGTCCATTTCTCCGTGGTTTTGCAGTTAATGTCTGCACCACGGTTAAAAAGCAATTTGACCACTTCTGACTGGCCCTTCAACGATGCAAGAAACAGAGGAGTTTTGTTGTACTCGCCTTTGCAGTTAATGTCGGCACCACGGTCTAGAAATACTTTGACGACCTCGTCGTGGCCGTTCAGCGATGCAAGATGTAGAGCACTGAAGCTACTCTTTGTTTTAGCATCGCGGTGTGCCCCACGGTCCAAAAGAAATTTGACGACCTCTGTGTGACCGTTCCGCGATGCGACATGCAGAGGAGTCAAGTTGTCCTTTCCTTTACAGTTAAAGTCTGCACCGCAGTCCAAAAGTAGTTTGACGACCTCATCGTGGCCGTTCTGCGATGCTAGATGTAGAAGACCGAAGTTACTCTTTGTTTTAGAATCGCAGTCTGCCCCACGGTCCACAAGCAGCTTGACGACCTCTGCGTGACCGTTCTGCGATGCGACATGCAGAGGAGTCCAATTATTCGTGGTTTTGCAGTTAACGTCTGCACCACGGTCCAAAAGCAATTTGACGACCTCTGCGTGACCGTGCTGCGATTCGAAATGTAGAGGAGTCCAGTTATTCTTGTTTTTGGAGTTAATGTCTACACCACGGTCCAAAAGCAATTCGACGACCTCTGTGTGACCGTTCTGCGATGCGAGATGCAGAGGAGTCCAAATGTCCGTGGTTTTGCAGTTGATGTCTGCACCACTGTCCAAAAGCAATTTGACGACCTTTGCGTGACCGTTCTGCGATGCAACATGCAGAGAAGTCCAGTTATTCGTGGTTTTGCAATTAATGTCTGTACCAGAGTCCAAAAGCAATTTGACGACGTCTGACTGGCCCTTCAGCGATGCGAGATACAGAGGAGTTTTGTCGTACTCGCCTTTGCAGTCAATGTCTGCACCACGGTCCAAAAGTAACTTGACGACCTCTACGTGGCCGAACTCAGAGCAATGCAGAGGAGTCCAATGAAACGTGGTTTTGCAGTTAATGTCTGCACCACAGTCCAAAAGCAATTTGACGACGTCTGACTGGCCTTCCAGCGATGCGAGATACAGAGGAGTCCAATCATTCGTGTTTTTGGAGTTAATGTCTGCACCACGGTCCAAAAGCAATCTGACGACCTCTACGTGGCCGAACTGTGATGCGAGATGCAGAGGAGTCCAATTCTTCCTGTTTTTGCAGTTAACGTCCACGCGATATCGTAGAAGTAATTTTACGACCTCTGTGTGGCCGTTTTCTGACGCCAAGTGGAGAGGTGTACAGTTGTTCAAGTCCAAACCATTGCATTCTGCGCCAAATTCCCATTGTAGTTTCATAGATTCCACGTTGCCGTTTAACGCAGCTAAATGTATCGGGGTTCTTTGACTCACGTCTTTCTCAAATGGCGATACACCGCCTTTTAACAACAAATTCAAAATCTCTTTGTGACCATACTCTGCAGCAAGGCACAAGGCTGTCTTTTGCAGCTCAGAAGTACTGCAGTTTACATTAACGCCGTTTTTTATTCGCTTTTCGGTTTCTGCAAAGTCGCCATCCTTTACACCAGTAAGAAAGGCTTCTTCAAATCTCCCTCGCCGAACTGAGGATGACCAATAATAGGGGTCCAGGATTGCAGTCAAGTAGGTAAGCTCCAGTTTATCCCAGAGGTAAACAGCAAGAGAGGGAAATCGAGACATCCAGTAGTCATGAAATGCCATTTTCGACCCGCCATACTCTGACCTTACGTTAGTGGGAAGCTCGCTCCAGTGAGAATCCTAAAAGAGATGCAATAGTTTCTACTTTTCCATGTACATATTGTTTTAAAGTTACCTTGTTTCTGATAATCCTAATGAGGTCGCAGAATGATTTGAGATCATAGTTTTTCCGGGAACGTATGTCTTGCAAAACTTCTCCAGACAGCAATTTTGTCCAATCAGCACAGGCAGTAGGATTTCCTTCCGATGGAGCCTTCGTGCACGTGGCGGGCGACGAACAAATAATGTAATGTGCATCCTCGTCAATACGCTCTTTGAGGTCCTTGAGGAACTTATCGTTCCTATCCTCGAATGCGCCACTTACTGCTTTGATGAAGTCCAGCGTCTTTAGTTTGTCCCAGAACAAAGGGTGATGAAGAACCTCGGTCATTTTAGGTCTATCTTTCGGATTATGTGCAGTTGCCCAAAGGACCAGGGATTTAGCAGATGGCATGTTACTTATTTTGTCGAGATTTACCAAGTTTCCTGTTTTAATGTTAGTCAAGTTTTCCGGGTAATCACCACACAGATGCTTGCCCTTACTGAAAACATAGAACACGACCAACCCAAAGGAATACATGTCGGTACGCCGAGAGAAGCGTAGTTTCACTTGTTCGTTTCTCTCACCTCCAGAAGAAAAAAACTCTGGGGCTTTGTATTCTTCTGTCCCTTTATTTGTCCCTGTCTGGCTTGTTTGATCTTTGGGCAGCTCTTTGGATATACCAAAATCGCATATCTTGGCTGACAACTCGCTACCTCTCTTGGTGACAAGTATGTTGCTCGGCTTCAAATCTCGGTGAATAATGTTTTGGTCGTGGATATGCTTAAGCCCTTTTGCTGCTCCATATAGAATTTTTTCCAGATCCTGGGTCTGCTAAATTAGGAACAAAACCACTTCAGAAGACTTTAAATTTATTTACAATTAATTAATTAATGAATTAATTACAATCCAGATTGACACATTAGAACAGTTGAAAAGGATGTACGGACCTCATTCTTGATATATTTCTCGAGATCAGTATCGCACAGTTCCATGACAATGTAGCTAGAAAGGGAAGCACAAATTGAGCCATGAGAAATACAAAAGGCATAGCATAGTAATACCAGAAAATGTCATCCATTTCGCTGTAGTAATATCTGACGACGTTTTCGTGATTGTCAACTTTGAGTAAGGTATTTAGTTCTGTTAGAACTAAATTTTCTGAGGCCAGTAGAACTCTCTTTATCGCCGCTTGCCGGTTTCCTTCGTATGTTCCTCTATAAACCAAGGCCTGTTGAGTTTTCGCAATTAGCGAATCGCAAATAAATTTCTTCGGCGTAAGAGCCGTCATTTCTAAAACCTGCGCAGTACTAAACTACACAGAAAACAGGTCTAGTAGCCAGTTTACAGCACAAGGTTTAAAAGATAAGAGAAAGTTAATCTTATCACATGGACTTTACCGTGGTTTTCCGAGTGCCGTGCTTGAGTTGCTAGAGCTTCAATGTCACTCAAGCACATTTTTTTGTACCCAGACTATACTTCACATGCTTGATATTTCACTCATTTTGTGACGTACACAGGGGTGCCTACCCCCACCCTAGCCTACGAGGCAGACCCACCTTGATACCTTGAATGTACTCACCTAGCTATTCACATAATGATATATACTGTCTATAATTGTTACACTATGCACGTATTATGTATGCATAGACTTGAAAATATCTTTTTTTACTGTGAAGTAGGAAAAACTTATAAAAATTAAGTTATTGACCAACTTAGTGCAGTACCCACCCTGAGCTCTAACGAGGCATTTGCCTCGTGAAACCCCCCTCTTGGGCACCCCTGGACGTACAAGTAACATATATAAGGTGTAATTAACTGACGAGGGGTTAAGTACACCCGGAACACATTTATACGCCCTTGCAATACATTCTTGTCTATTAATCAATTTCCAACGAAATTCTTAAATAGTTTTCGTGACCGATCAAGTTCTGAACCCCCAGGTCGACAGTCAGTTCTATTGAGTTGTTACACTCTGTTCGACTGTTACCACAGCTGAGCGAAATATTTGTAAGTTAGTCTGTTGCAAAGAATTCAACCTTCTGTTTATATGAGTTAAACTTGAGTAGCAGATTCATATTCATAACGAAATCTTTCAAATATGAGTGGCATTATTTTATTATCCCATAACAGGTTTGTTATCACTGACCGAACAGACGTTTTGTTCATTCTTTTAACATTAGAAAAACACGTTTGCATAACAATCCTTTCCTTTGTATTTTGAACCTCTTATTTATTCGGATTGTGAAAAACCGGTAATAAAGATAAGGTGTTTGTGTCAGTGAATCTTATTATCTGTACGTCATATTACCCATAGCAACTTTCTCAATGTCGATAAACTGAATTGGGCAAATTTTTCTTGAACCAAGTTTGTTTCTACTGTTGTCTAGTGAACTTGGTACGTCAGAAGTAAGTCGAATATAAACGGCACGGCGCGCAGCGCTTAAGGCAGTCTACATATTCGCCCTTTCAGTTAACAGTGCGGGACCTTAACATTTTACTGTTCTTTACCGAGTCATTTGGCTTGCCGCTTTCACTAAAAGCTGTTTAATTTTCAGAATGAAGTAGCAATGTAATTTCATTCCAACAGATGAGACCTGAAAGAAAGGTGACCACACACCCCGTGTGTCAAAATTTCATCCTCAGCTGTGAAAAATTTACATGTTCTGTTTTAATATTTATTTTAGGAACTAGAGGCGGCTCCCTCGTGAAGAAGAAAATTGTTCACAAACAACCGCAAGGTGGATGCCGAACTACAGCGCTCAACCGGTTCTGAAATCGGCTCGGAAGCGTTTGGTTGTAAGTCCACGTCGAAACCAGATCTTCGAGAAACTGTAGTAATTGTGGACCGAACAAATCGTACCATTCTGGAAACTGGCTAGCAAGTTTAGGGCGCTTGGATTGACCAACAATTTCTCAAAACCCTTTCACCTCTTCTTAAAATCCACGATCAGCACAATATTCTGGAATCCTTAACAGTCAAGTGCAAAGTGCCCGGTAGGTCCTGACTCTTGCTAACAAGAAATGAAACTACGACTCCTATTTACCGGGAACCTGATCCGAGTGGTGCCTGGTGCTGATCAGATTCGTGTACCGAAACTCTTCTATTCTCGACCAAGACAGTCGGACTGGAGCCGCCTTTATAATGGTTAACAACCCTTATATGGATGGAATTGAAGAAGTGGGAGCACTTTGCGAGGATCGGTGCAAGCGGATACCGTGGGTAAAGATCCAGAACCATACAAGTTTTCCCCACGGGATTCCCCTTTTCCTGTACCGCTGAAGAGCTTCACTGTGCAATACAAGCACCCGATATATAACTTGGCCCTTATTATTCAGTTAGGTGCTCCCTCAGTATAAATTTACTCTATGACTATTTTCACATGACTGTACTGATCCTCACCTATCCCTATCTAAGAAACAACCCTTCCAGCTTTCTGCCATGTAGCTGGACTTCATAGATCGTATAGTTAAAAATTCTCTGCGGATCCAGAGTAATTTTTAATTTGGTTATGGAAAAAAGTCACGTGGTTTGAAAAATGGTCCGTGATTTGCTTGGCGTCCGCGTGACGTCAAATGCCCGGTATAGGCGAGCGACACCACAATGTAAGCGCAATAGCTTTGACGTTTGAGCATTCTAGGGTTTGAGAAATAAACAGTTATAATTGCGTTCGAGGCAATTGCGTGAACAAGATAAAACTGATACTCGGAAAAAATCTTCTATTTTTGTCAAAGAATCAAAAGGACAGAAAAATGGGTAGAAAGCTGCCAAAGAGAAGGCTTCGCTTTCCCCAAGACAGTGCTGCGGTAATGTGAAGATCATTTTGATATTAGTATTTTCAAATTGCATACGATCAGTTGTAATGCAAAGATGACAAGTGAAACTTGTACCACGAAGCGTTTCGCATCGTTGGGATCCTAGGTGGGTGCTTTTATTTTTTCCCCCGAATTTTAGAAAATGCCCAAAATAAACGAAAGGAACAAGAAAATGTATAAAAAATCTGCTCATGAGAATAGTCGACCATTGCCTCTACCCGCGTAAGCTTTACTTCATACATCGTACCCAATCATCTTGGTTGACTTGGGTGACACTTGACATGGGTATCTGTGTCCCTAAGGTGGGTACTTTTAACTTTATCTTTACCTATTTCTCGACCAAAACGGAGTCTGAACAACTTGAAAAGTATTACGCAACTCGCTCAATTACTGCTATAGGCTTTCACACCCATGCTTAACCAATCATTTATCTGTATCTGCTGTTAGACAGATATCCAAACCAGTGGGTAGTTAGTTTACTTAGGTGGGTCCTCGTACCTCGTCTTTAACTACGTTTTCGTATTAACTGATTACCTACCTCACCCTACACCCTTGTGTTTCATTCCACAACACTTCGTCTAGCACATCTCGTGTCACTGGAGTCGTTCGATAATGTAGCACCCCAACTGAAAATAAAAGACTGTTAGAAAACTGTAGGGTAATTAAGAAGGAGCACTACAACCGGCAGATTCAGTACGCAGACATTACGGATGCAACCTGGAGCCTATAAATACAGTTGATGACCAATACTTGAATGTGTTCATTAGATAACTTTTTTTGAAAGACCAATAACTCCTATGGAAGCAAACACAGGCAAAACGAGAGGGCTCAGGAAAGGATGTAAATGGCAGGAATAAAAGGATGTTTCAAACATTATGGATATTTTTGGTTTATGGTAACAGATTGAATAGAATACTCTAGTCTCGCTGACTAAATCAATCGAAGTAGAACTGTATCTAGTGTTCTACAAAAAACCTTCAGCTTCTGGGGGGGGGGGGGGGGTCGCCCACCGGACCCCCTGAAACTGAATTGTACATATCTTTCCAAAATAAACATTGTGCCTTGTTTCTCACAGGGCCCTTGAGACAATTTTAAAGGCCCTTTCAGGTAGTCCTTGCGTCAACAGTTGAAATTAGAGGGAGCTTGGTTTGTTACGTGTGAATGATGGATGCATCGTTTTGAAAAATCATTCTCCAATACAATAACACAGTACATATCTCAAAATTAATGCTAAAACTCTTACATTAACATAACTCTTCAAAGGAGTCTAGATAATTTCAATAGAGAACTCTCATCGGCAATGCTTTTCCACTGTATCGGTTGAACATTATAAAGCTTTAACACTAGTGTTCATAAAAAAGGTACAGCATGGGAAGGCGAAACGTCACTTTTCCTTAATTTTTGCCAAAAATAGTACGATATTGCTTGATAATATACATTACTTTAGTTAAAGCAGTTAAGTTAATCTATCCTAATTAAATTCAAAGCTCAAATAATTTCATAAACTGCAAATAACAATTTTCAATCTTCCCATACCGTACCCTTTCTTGGGAACACGACTGTACACTTGTCACAGATCAATTTTGTTCATGGGGCGGGTACATCCAGGATAGGTACGGGTCGTGGGGCAGGGTGGGTGTGGGCGCCTCTGTTTCTGCAATATTATTGCTACTACACCGTCAGTTCTAATCTTATTATTATTCCGGAACCAAATGAATCAAATGTAATAAACTTGATCTTTTGAATCCCATATCTCTCTTCAGCATTATGGGGAAAATCTTCTAGAAGCTGTTAGCATTAAGGTTATACCTTCAATTTCAGAGGCCTCGAATTTGTGGATTCTAACATACGCCACTAGTGTGCTGAAAGTACATAATGTTTAGCCGAATGTAATATTCAGAGCTGACCGACAGTCCGAGTGCTGCAGGCAAGACCCAGCAGAAAATTAAGGATAGTTTCAGGAGCCTGAAAATATCCTGAAAAGGGCATTTTCACGTAGCCAATCAGGACACTGAATGCAGTGAAATTGGCCCATTTCCAGGGTGTTCCGGACCCTGACATTTAAATGTCTGAATAATACGTGTTCAGGGTACTTAACAGTGTCCTGAAAAAACGCTTTTCGGAATACTTAATGCTACCCTCAATAATCAAGATTAACAATTCTCAACACAATTTTCTTACTCATCCACGATCGGACGTGGTTAAGAATATTCAGGACATGTTATGGATATCGTTCAGGATGTAGCCGACATCCTTAATTTTCTGCTGAGGATGGAAACTCGGATTCGCTTTTTTAGACCAATAATCCATTTGTTTCCCAATAACGTTTGAAGGAAAGTGATTGTATAACCCTGTTTAGAAACACTTTCAGTAACAACAGTCTTTCTGTGAACTTTTTGACGAAATTTTAATGAGTCCTAGTTGATAATTTTCGAGGGAAAATACAAACTTTGGATCCACTGTTAATCTTTGTTTTGTCTTAATTAATATTCAACTTAATTAATTGAATTAAATTCATTCAATATTAACAGAAATTTCGATCTCTGCCAACGATCAAAGCCAAAATATATGGACGTACTAGTTTTCTTATTTTTCAGAAACGTAGTTCATTGATTTGTTTAGCGTAAAAGAGCTTTTTCTATAAATCCGAGGCGATTCGAGTTTTCCCAGAGAACCAGTGTTTCCCACTTTTCAATTTTCCCTTTTTCCCCCCTCCGTGCTACAGTATACAAGGTCTAGATTTCCTCTTTACTCTCTTCAATTCTTCTTCCCTTTTCAGACCTCCTTTCCCCCCTTTTTCAGGGAATTTCCCTGCAAAAGTAGAAACACTGCAGAGAACTCAGATCGCACTAAATTTCGCCCTTATACCTGGGATATCCCCTCAGGCCGATCCTAGTCCGAATCCAAGTCCGGTGTTCAGCTAAAAAATAACATGGTCAGATTCAGATTTAGCTAGTTATAGAACCATTGATCCTTCTTCGTTTTTTTGTAATTAATGATAATTCATTTTAATGTAGCTCTAACTCAAATTAATAATTAGACTTAATTAATTAAATACCCATATATACATGTAATGAGTTGACAGTTGCTTCAGTATTTTTAATCGTTGATAGTAAGCAAAATTACTTAATACAATATAACTTTATTTCAATTACATTATATAACTTGAATAGATAATAAGATTTAACTGTTATTGATTAAATTTTAAATTTCTCTTTGTTTGTCCAGTGAAGACAACAGAGCCATCTAGCGGTAGGCAACTAAACTAATTCTAACCCAAGATTGAACATTGCAGAAACTTATCCCAAAATGAATCAACAATAAGTTAATCTATCTTTAAGCCTTATTATATTTTTGTATTATATCCCTATATATACATCTAGCCCCTTTGCTATACCAGTATAGTATACCATTGCGAGGGCAGTATAAAAATATTGCTTGTCTCAGAAATAAGAGATCAATAATAATAGCAGTAATAAAGAACATTTCAGTAAATACTTAACCAACTTTAAGAACATATACCGTTTTACCCTCATAAACAAACGTATGATAATACAAATAATGTTGTGAATAAATACTTCAAATAAATATAAAAGCAATAACAATGAAAAATAATATAAATCAAATGCTATATATAATATAATCTTACGTTTATATTCACTAACTGTTCATTTAATTATTTCAATTAACTTACTATCGTATTTATGTTTATATATTATTAATATATTGTTATATATATAAATTTATTACGATATTATAAATAATACAAACCATACAATACACGTACATGACGGAGGTAAATTTAATCACTCAATTGTATTCGGATATACTGATACAAAGTCGCAATACAACGAAACAGTGAAAGGCCGTTACACTATCGTTAAACGATACCGCAGTTTACTGGAAGCGCACTTTTGAATCGATTTGTCAAAGACAACACTTTGAAAATTGCACAGTTAAGTTTCAATGATTGTTACGTTATTTTCCTCCACCACAAGTCACCAGCCCTGAAGTTTCAGTATATTGTTCGGTACTGAATACAAGCGATAACCTCGATAACAACCTTTTACCAAACATTATGACAGATTCAGTGTTATTTCAATATGAGATTAGTAGAAAACCAAAATTTCAAAAATTATTGTTCGTTTTCCATATCGGCCTGATCGACTTCAAAATCCTGGTTAGTTTCCTCGTCCTCCTGTTTGTCGAGATTTTCCGTGTCCTTGTTTTCGACTACAGGTAAGTCGATAACTTTCTTGTCCTCATCGTCATCAACTGCCGTTTCTCCTCCAACTGCTTGGCCCAGATTACTGTTTTCGGCAGCGGGAACTGCTAATACTGGAACGTCTTCTTCCGCTGCATCCAATTTCTTGACCTCCTTATCATCATCCGCTTTATCGCTGGCCACGTCTCTGAACTCGAGTTCTTCTTCCTCCTCGACTCGATCCTCACCCTCGCTGACCGGTAAACGCTTGGGCATCTGGTCCAGATCATCTGCTTCTTTCTCATTTCCGGGTTTAGCGAGGACTTGACTCTGCTCAACCGGCTTGGAAGTCGAACTTGTTGATTTGGGCTGCGGAGCGAGGACTACAGCTGCCGCTTCTTTAGCTGCTACAGCTGCGATGAAATAAGAAAATGTTAACGCGAAGTAGTGGATCTTGTAAGTCAGCTGTTCGTTCATAGAGATAACTGTTTTGTGGTTCTTTTCTTTCTCAAAGAAGCCAGCAGATGTTGTGGTTTACTAACGACGGTACAGAACTTTTCAAACGCGCGTTTCAAATTTGAATTCAACTTACGTTTTTCGCTACTGGATTGCGGTAGACTAGGCTGCGTTACAGCTCCTTGTTCCTGGAGTTCTTTCAGATGATCTAACGCTTCTTTTAGTTTCAAATTTCCTTCGGAGACCTGTTCCGTCTTCTCCGCAAGCTCCGCTCCCAGGGTCTCTACCTTTTCTGTCAGAGAGCGAGCCTCGTTTTCTTTCTGATTCAAAGAGCTCTTCAGTTTCTCGATCTCAGCCTCGGCCAGTCGAACCTTGTCCCTGTACATGGTCGACTCTTCCGCCTGCGTTTCGATGACATCATCTTTTTTCTTCAGCTCGGCGTTGAGCTTCTGAAGCTCGTGCTGGGACTCTTCATAGCGTTTTCTCCAGTTGTCGAGAGCGTTTTCGAGCTCATGCCCCGTCTGCGAACTAGAAAAACGACAAAGACGTAAAACTGCGTTTTTAAAAACAAATAAGTTTTTTATACCTGATTTCTACTTTGGTCTTGAGAGAATCAATGTAGTTTTGCAAGTCGCTGTTCTGAGTGGAAAGACTATAAAAATTAAATGCTAGAAAGCCTGAAACAAGTAAAGCGGCTATAATAAGGAAAGGTTTGCCTCGAAATTGGGCGTTTCGCATTGTTTCGGATATGTTAACGTAGCCTTTTGCCATGTGGGAAAAAGAGGGAAAAGCTTCAAATGCTGACGCTGGCAACTTGAGAAATGAACAAATAGCGAAAACCAAACACAAGAAACAGGTTCCACAAGACTCGGGGCGTATTTGACGTTTCAGGCCGTTGTTCTTCCCAAGATCTCAAGTTCAAGTGCAAGCAGGGATTCAACTTTTCCCCTTTTCCCCTTTTCCCCTTAAAGACGGCTTATTTCCCCCCTTTTCCCTCAAACCCCTGATAGGTGCCTTTCCGTTATTTTCCCCTATTCTCCCTTCCAGCTAAATTTCCTTTATTACCTCTTCCCTTGTTTTTCCCTTTTCATTCCCTATTTTCCCCTCTTAAGGGAATTTCCCTGGAAACCTGAAGTACCGAGTGCAAGGACCCGCGTTGGTGTTGTTATCGATATACGTTCCAATCCTTAAGAATCGATACTTAACTTAAAATCGATTATACAACGATTATTTTTTAAAATTATTTCTCAATTATTGTAAATTCAATATTTTATGAATGGATAATATATTTACTAATAATATTAATAAATACATAATAGATTATATATTAAAAATAATTAATATAATAATTTATTTATTAATATTATTAATAAATGTAAATAAATAAATAATATAATAAATAATTAATATAAATATTAATATAATATGGATTTCAATATATCTTTTAACAAGCATTAACTTAAATATCGATACTTACAACAAATCGATTAAACTAAATAAATTCGTTACATTAAAACTTAATAATAATAAATTCTAAATATTACTGTAAAAATTTATAAATAACTCAAATAATTATTTTACAAATTGTGAATTTTTCGTGGGTTTTCAGAAACAGAGAAAAAAAATGTTAGAGTCATTATCAACGGTACAGTGGATTCAAGTAGACCGTGAAGCATAGCAAACCATATACTACACACATACAACAACTACAACAGTCGGTGAATGTAGCACGGAAACTAATAACAGGCCATTAAAAAAGCCGAGAAATGTCCTAAATGAACCGCTAATTGGTGTAACAAATGATTTCACAACGTAATTTAAGATTATCCGATACAGTGTCTCCATTTTCAGTTTCCCCTGTTTCCCCGCCTCCCTTATTTTCCCCTGTTTTCCCTCTACACTAGAATATAAGGCTGATTCCCAGATTTTCCCCTTTTCAGTCTTCATTATTTTCCCCTTTTTTCCCTCCGCACTAGAATATAAGACTTACTTCTAGATTTTCCCCTTTCAATCTTGCCTTATTTTTCCCTTTTCAGACCCTATCTCCCCATTTTTCAGGGAACTTCCCTGCAAAGTGGAAACACTGATCCGATACTTAGCATTTTCTAGCGTCGTACAAAACTTTTTTCTAAGTTCTGAGCAAAAAAGAACTGCACAAAAACGTGAAACGTGACCGCAAGGGATGATTTCAAGAGTACACCAATTTTCTATTGTCCTTGGAAGAGTTCCTTCATAAATTCCAGTAAAAAAAAAATACAAGAAACCTACAAGTGCTTTGAGACCCCGGCTAATGATACACGTGATGACAGCATAGACTAATAATAGTACTTCACATTTTCACAGCCCATTTTTCCACATTTCTTGTCAACTATGGCTAAAAATACTCAAAATAATCATTGGACTATTTTAAAATAAACAATTAAAAAGAATTTGGAAAAAAAATTCAATAAGGATAAATATTTCCCCAACAGATGTCGTGAAATTCAAATTTGCCGCTTTTTAAAAATCGCGCATTTAGTTTCAAATTTCCCCGCTAGATGGCGTCGCTGTTTGCGGCCCCGTTCTTTTACGCACGTGTTTCCGCTGAAGGGAAAAGCCAACGTCTCGTTCCCCAGAGCAACGACTGAGAAATCACTTCTGTTTCGTCGATTTCCCTCGTTCTTTTTTCTTTTTTTTTCTTCTTCTTCTTCTTCTTCCTCAGTTGAGAGACAAGAAAAAAAGCCGCTAATGTGTCGGGGATAAACGCTTGAAAAGGAGCTGCGAAGGAAAGGAAGTTGAAAAAGAAAAGATAAACTTGAAGAGAAAAGAAACTTGTCTGTTGCAGGAAGGAATGGAGGAGCTTCGGTTTGTGCATAGAATACTAATCAAGCTCGGGGGGAAAAATGTTTTTTATTGTTCGTTTTATTTCTCTATTCTATCAGTGGCAAAACTGGAAACAGACGAGATTTTTCCAGGTGCCAGAGATTTTGTCAGGGTCCTACTTTTAAAACGCCACATGATGGATAGCTTCAACTGATAACTGAGAAATGTCCTCGACTACAAAATTTACATTGATTAGTTCACAACTTGATAAAAGCATGTGCTAATCAATTCATAACATGCAACACTGCATATGTGTAATCCTCTGGAGTATAATCAGGTAGATTAGATAAAAGGGACCTGAGTGAAAGCAATGATCCGTTCGAGTAAAGCTGATTGTCGGGTTATCAGTGAATAATTTGTCATGTCTAGGGTTCCGTGTGTGTTGTGTGTGTATTGAGAGGAAAGCAGAAGGAACTTCTGGCTGTGCCAAGTCAAGTAGCTGATCGATTTTTCCGTGCCATCGACCGATGTATAATTAAGAAGCGCAGCTCTCAATATGTCCTATCGATTGTCTCCTTTTCTCCTTTGTCACATTTTTTTGGTGCCATGGTAATTTTTTTTCTCGTTTCCCCCTTTCTCTTTTCTGGTACCTTCATCTTTTAAACGGGCGGGGAAAAAAGCTACAAAAAGGGACACGCCTCGCTTGTTTTTCTGGCCTTCCTTCCTTGCTAGCAAAACGCAGTTGTAGAACGGTTGTGCAGAAATCCTGTATGATCGAGAACTTGCACAACTTTGTTTAAAGCTTCGAGAAAGTACATCAAGTGGAACGAGCACAAAGAGCTTATGATAATTCCATCTCAAACTTGAAACTTCTTGAGGGTTCTTCTCTCGCTACTCTTCAAGGATTTCCTTCTCGACAAACTGAGAAAGAGTATGTTGAAATCATGCAGCGCTTAAAAGAATAGATACTTGACTCAATCAGTCATTACGCTGTTGATAATAAACGGTGAATTGAGAGAGTTACACACCCGCAAAGCAAATGAAAGGGGCTAAGTACTTATCAGCTTAATCGGCCGTAGTAAAACAGTCGCTGGTGTGCAATCACTCCTGCTGTGAATCCCCATTTTGTTTTTTGGCAACCGCCTTCAGATTCTTGTCGATAGCCACTAGAATCTTGTTGAGGATTCCTACAGTCAAGAGCTCGTAACGGTCGCTTTTTGCCTCGGAGGCTTGAGGAATTTGAATTTCAACACAAAAGAAAAGGGTACAACCTTTTTCCAACCTCCCCCTTTGGCTTTTAACAAAAGGCGACGGGTCGATAATATTATGTGTACTGTAATAACACAAACTGATGACATGACTCGTGAAACTGAGGCTTAAGAAGAACGGTTCACCAACGGTTCGAGAACCGACGCCAGCCCCTCTATAGTGGACACCGTTATAAAATCAACTTTTAGAAATTTAAGAATTTTTCTTTACACCAGAATATTTTGCAAATTTTCTGCAATTTTTTTCCGTGCATTTAATTTTGCTGAAAAAGATGCTAAAATGCGTGCCACTCTATAGCGGACATCGTTATAAAATCAGCTTTTAATATTTCAGAAAATTTGTTCGCACTCAAATGTTTCGCGAATTTTTTTGCAAATTTTTCATGTCTTTTAAATTTGGTGTTTCGCCGTACGTATGTAATTAATTTTGTTAGAATTAGATGCTAAAATGCGTGCCCCGCTACAGCGGATACCGTTATAAAACCAAATCTTAAAAGTGTTGAAACTTTCTTTGAACCAAAATGTTTCGCGAATTTTTTGCAATTTTTCTGTATATTTTGAATTTGGTATTTTACAAAACGTATGTTTAATTTGGCTGTCCGCAGTAGCAGGGATCAATTTTGCCAAGTGCCAGTAACTTTGTTTACTGAGAAGAGGCTTCGTGAAACATGTTGAGCGTTAGTAGGAGGCAGTAAAGATCTTTTTGTTCGTCGACTTGGAGGCGAAACGACAAGAGGAGAATTAAATTTAGCCCGTGTGTCTCACAGGGATTCAATTGCAACTACCAGTGTGGTACTTTCTTTCTGTACTAAATTACTTGCCTCCATCCTCTTTCCGGAACTCTGTGCAATTTCTAGAACCTGTGTTTTTTGCTGTACCGGTTCTTTTGGGTCTGTTTAGTGTGGCCGCCAGCTAAGAAGGCAGTGGAAATTCCTCTAAACGTTTCTGAGAATCAAAATCCGTTTTGACATGAAACAATCTACGATCACAGACAGTTGCCGAAGACTCGGCTGCGGTGAGGAAATAGGGGACGAGAGAGAGAGAGAAGGCCAAAAGGTGCCTAAACACGCCAAGATGGCGGCTGCTTGCGCTGAGGGAAAACCAAGATGGCGGCTGCTTGCTGGCCAATGGCTTGGCCCAAGTCTTTTTGTTTGTGCAATTCCGTGTGTGTATGTGTGCATGTCGGTGAGAAGCTCCAAAGATGGAAATCTTTTTGGAGGACAAACGCAATCACGTATACAATCACTAACTCGTCGACATCACGCCATCAGCTAATATCAAGGGGGGTTCACTACTTACAACAACCAATACAACACATACAACACAGTTCTTTTGTTATCAGTGCTTATCTTATGCAATGCTTTTTGACGACAACTTGATATCATGTCGATAACAATGACCGAGTCACGTAAGATGTTTTGAGTAGTCATTTGCCGTTGGAAGATCAATGAGAAGGAAAAATTCCCGCCCAGGTTGCCAGGACAACGCAAGACAATAAACAGCTCGTGCTAATGAACACGCCAAAGGCTGAGATGGCGACTAATTAACTGTAGATTAACTCAGTTCTCTTACAACATTACTCCAGTATAAATGTACGAAAGAGAAAACGATCTTGAAAACTTGTACGTTTATGACGCATATCTATTGATCCGTTGTGCGGAATGGTTACTAAGGAACATCCAAACAAAAGTTAATTATCGATCATTTTACATCTTGATACCCTCAGTTGGAGTCACGGACCAATGATATATTCTAGAATAGGGGAAGAGTATCTCCCTATGGGGGTTTTGCTGCTTCCGTAATCGTCTTATGTACTAAATCCCTTTTATAATATTATCACCATGTCATTCAGTATTATCCTCTATGAAGCGTTCTACCAACGCTTCGATTCTGTAACTAAACTAGAACGATTGATTCGTATAGTTGTTTAGTAAAAGAACTCTTTTGTTTGAATGTTACAGATCTGTTAAGGTGTACAAGAGATCATTGGATAACATGACCAACTTCCAGATTGATTACACAGAATACCCTGTATCCGCGTTTAGATTCTGAAACTAAACTAGAACGATCGATTCGTATAGCTGTTTAGTAAAAGAACCCTTTTGTTTGAATGTTACAGATCTGTTAACGTGTACGACAGGCCATTGGATAACATGACCAACTGCCCCTGATTGCACGGAATTCCCTCTGTGGATGTCAAGGAGCGTAATCTCATGCTTTGTGCGTCCGATCGATAACTCGCCCAGTAATTATCAATAACGGACGCGTCCCCTAGTTCGACAGGCAAAGACAATAAGGTTCACAGCTACCCCTGACAACTCCCGACGGTTACTTGTCACTCTGCTGTTACTCGTTGATCAAATAATTAGCACTGTAAGAAATTCCCGATAGAAAAGTCATACGGTTGAGTACCGCGTGATTAGATAGGGGAACACTAGCTTCCCTCTGAATCACTAGCAGAACAGTAGCTGAACTGACTTTAGTTGCTAAAAGTGAGCTAGCTGAATAAGAGGTTGAATACTGCATGACTGAGTTCTTGAGAATTTCAACCGTACGAACCGTGTGAAAGTGGGCCAATTTCATACTATCATCTAGCTGAATCTATGGTAATCATGCACCATTCAGTGGGTCATTCTGACGTTTGACTAGCACACCGTTTTTCTAGTGGGTTAGAAGACTGGCCCTCTGGCGGAGCTAGTTAGGTAAGCATTTTATCTGTGATTTCGGTTGGTTACGGTTTTTCGGGGCGAGAGAGTGAGGGGAGTGATGAACAATTGATACAGTGTTTGAGTAATTGATACGCTGATGAAGAAGGTGCTAAACACGTTGCTAAATGGCATGAAGGGGAAGGACCAAATGAGGTGATTGGAAGTCGCCCTCAGGGGCGGCCATATTGTAATGTGCGCGTGTTAACTCAGTCGGCCAATGTAGTGCAGCTGTTCCCCAAAGGGGTCTGCAACTAACTCAGCATTTTAATAATAGGTCTTTGTCAGCACATCGCAGTGTTATCCAAGTGTTATCACGCGTGTTGTTGATAGGATTCGACGCTTTGTTGTTTTCTCTCCTTTCTTTAAATTGCGTGTCTATGCTAATGCAAGTAGCTCAGCGCAAGAAAAACATGAAGCAAAAAACCAACCTCTCCTCAAGACAAAAGACAATCACCGAACGAAAATAGAAAATAACCATTGTAACACACACACAGCAAAAAAAAGCTACAAAACGTACAAGGCAAAGCGGGAAACAACGAAAGTTGAGAGCAAAAAAGACAGTGGATGAAAACAGAAAGAACGGGAGAGATTTTTTCACCTTCTTCACTTCTCCATTTTCGTACCCTTAGGCTGTATCTGCAGCAGCGCCACTAGCGGAAAGATTGCGAACTATGAACTTTTTTTTCCGTCAAAAATCGATACCTACTTCAAGAATTCTCCTTTAAAGAACCCCGGTTTTAATCTAGTTTTAAGGCAATTTTACAGCTTTTCAAGACAAGTAGTTATATCATGGCGTAAATGTGTGAGTATAAGGAGCATAATTGATCAGGATTGTTTCATTTATTTGTCAGTTGGAAGGCTTTTTTGTGTTGTATAGCGGCACAAGAGAGTTGTTTATGCCTTCCCGGATGTTATGTTGTTTCGCTTCCCCGGGGGCTAAACACGTTCACCGCAGATTTCGTGACGTTTTCAACAAGAACTTACAGCGTACAGCCCTACTCCCTCAACACTGGCCACACAACACAACACAAAAAGTCCAAACAAACATATAAGCCTTCCATTCAACAAACTATACGCAAGAATACACCGTTCGATCCACAAAACTATTTCTCGGTTCTTCCCGTTTCTCTCTCAGTTTGTTCTCTGCTCTGTGGGAACTCCGAAAAAGACTTGCCAAGGACTTTACAACGCGTGCCTTGCAGGAAGTTATTGGGTTTTGAAACCGCGTAAAAGCAGCAGGTCATTGAATGACTTACAATACACCACATGCAACCATTTACTGCAACCGAACCACGACAGAAACAGTAAAAAAATCTGGATAAATTTCCATACAAAACTTATGGGAAATGTGCATGTCATGTATTTGTTATCTGATGTAATCAAAAGTTATGAAATGTTATCATTTAGGGACTTTTTGTAGAGAGTTACGGACCCCACTCTCCTCTGTTTGGCTTGAAGGAAAATCAATGCGACCCGCAGAGAAAGCGAACAGCTATTCTACATGACATGGATGAGTTTATGCTGCCAGAACCCATGGGATTATGAATAAGCGATACTTACAAGCTACTAATATTGACAACCCTGCAATACAAACACATGATAACAACCTTATAACATGATACTGTGCTGATAACGACTGTACAGCTGATTGAAAGGAAAGTTTAGACATTCCTAAACTCAGTCGAAAAGTTGCGATGAAGTGATAACAGGTGAAAACATTCTGATAACAGTTGTTAGCATGTTCTAGTGGTTTCGGACCCCCCACCTCTTGGCTCCGTCCTTTATTTGGCTGCGGGGACTTGCCGTGAAATTACACGGCCATATCGGTGAAGAAGTTGGCACAGGGCGGGGATACCAAATAATGCGCCGCCGACAATCATAGAGGAAAATACTTGATAAAAGATTGTTAACCACGGATAACAGAGCGATAATACAGTATTCTAGGATTCTTTGTATGCCAACGTACGCTGGAAAGTCTTTAAAAACTGTTGAAAACACTTATTAATACTCGATTACAGATTGTTAACCACTGATAACAAGGTAACGGTATAGAGTTGAAAGCCGGTTACACGGTAAAGTAGGTCTGCGTTTTTTTCGTTGCTTTTTAACAGTTAGAAACTCCAGAAAAAGATGGAGGAATAAAATGAAACCAAGCGTAAAAAGAAAAGAAAAACTCTTTTAAGATAAAAAAAGAAGAACAAGTTTCAGAACAGGGGGGTATTATGGGAGATAGAGAGATTTCCTATTATCTTTACTGCTGTAGACGCGTTACAAGTGCTTGAGAACATCGTTAAGTTCTCTATCGATTGTTTACTTTGTCCTATAAGATATACTTCCCCCCAACCAAACAATTCCATCTTGATACATCCAAAACCAAGACCTACTCAAACAAAACGAGATAAAACCTGGGCAATAATCGAGTCGAAAATCAACACGGGGGACTGTTCTATAGTACTTCATTCGCATAAAATCCTGCTATCTTTATGTTATTACTTACTGTTTCCAGTGTGATTACAATGCTACTGCCATGTTGTAAAGCTTGTTATCAGTTATTAGAAGCCTTTTTCCCCTTTTTGTTTGTGGAAATAGCGCCGGAAAAGTTAGACACCAGTGATTGTGTAGAACACGCGCGTCATTTGACGATCGTTTGCTCGCGCCGGGGTAATCATCAGCACTTAGCATCAAGTTACAAGCATTTGTTCATATCACATGTGCACATTGGGTTGTCATTGAATTATGAAAGGAAATATCTTAATAAAGTAAAAGCTATCCATGCACGAAATTCCCAGGTGGTTTCCCTACACGTAAACGAATAATCGAAACTCGCACAAACAGAGGTGTCTAGCCCACAAAGTTAAAAGCAGACGAAGCCTAGACCCGAATGCTAAGAGTACAGTCATGTTCATTAAAAAAAGGGTACAACACGGGAAGGTTCTACGCCACTTTTCCTTTGTTTTTACGAGAATTTTTGAATATTATTTGATGATGCGTGTATATTTAGTCAAAATATAGTTTGTTTTATCAATAATTATATACATTAATTGTAGAATAACTTAATAAATAGCGAAAAACGACTTTGAATTTCACACATGCTGTACCCTTTTTTCTTGAACATACTGACATTTTCTTGACTGTACTGTTGATTACGTGTTCAGTAACAAGGGGCGAGGGTGGTGAGGGTAAAAGTTTGCCAAGGGGTTTTCCTATAAATTTGTTTACCGGGGTTGTAAGGGGCGAGGAACGTCATGTTTGGAAGCCGCAGGGGCGAGAGTGGCCATCTCATTTGCTTGGCAGCGTAACTCATGAATAGGGGCATATGCCAAACGCCTCCTCCTCTATAGCGGACACACTTATAAAATCAACGATTAAGAATTTCAAAACTTGCTTGGGACCAATATGTTTCAATGATTTTTCTGTGATTTTTCATATATTTTAAAAGTCGGATTTGATAACACAAGTATTTAATACAGCTGTCCGCAATAGAAGGGTTAAACCAATATGAATAGGGCATATGGTAAACGCCCCTCCTCTATAGCGGACACACTTATAAAATCAACGATCAAGAATTTCAAAACTTGCTTGGCACCAAAATATTTTGTAAATTTTTCTGTGATTTTTCATATATTTTAAAAGTAGGATTTTGCAACACAAGTGTTTAATATGACTGTCCGTAGTAGAGGAGTTGATCTAACATAAATACTGCATATTCCAAACGCCTCGCCTCCTCTTATAGCGGACACCGTTATCAAATCAACTATAAAGATTTTGGAAACTTGGTTTGCATCACGATGTTTCTCAAATTTTTTTGTAATTTTTGGTGTATTTTAAAAGATAAATATTTAAATAGAAGCATTTAACAAGGCTGTCCTTAGTGGAGAGGTTGATCTTGAGTGGCATTTTTGGCATAAGCCCCCTATAGGTGATAGCTAATCCCATGATTTGCTTGCGGATTTTCCATGCAATAACATGTAAGTACTTCTGATGGGATCTGGCGTAACACCTCTCCATTGCTCCCCTCTCACTATGCTATGATAATCTTTTCCAGTCTGAGATTCTTTTAAGATTCTTTTCAAGATTCTTAATAGACAGTGGGAAGTAGAACTGATGATAACAAGTTTGATAAATCCTTCAGCAAATGTTTTCTGTTCTTTGTAATGAGTTGTAAACCCTCTTGATCTTTTCAGATGGCCCGTTAAGAGAGATCGTTAAAGTCGTTATGTGCTGGACTTAGCTGCTTCATGAGAACAGGGTTCGCTGTCCAACAGACTTGCAACAACTTGATAACAACTTGATAACTTGGACTACTCTGTTCAGTTACAGTTAGCCGAGTCGTTTTTCTCTCTTCTTTTCGTTCTTCGATGCGGATGTTTGGTGTTTTTTGCCTCGTTCTCTTGTGCACCAGAAACTCTTTTGGCTATTGATAGAACGGAGAGGAGAAAGAGTGGGCTGAAACTGGTGGGAAAGTGGTGGAAAAGTGGGGTAGGAGTATAAAGGGGAGGAAAAGGGACAAGCAATAAGACCAAAGTGAGGCGGAATGTCTGCACCACTTGGATCAATAGAATAGCACAACCTCGAAAATGATAGGGAAGCAGCGTTTCCACTTTGCGGGGGAAATTCCCTGAAAAAGGGGAAAATCAAGTCTGAAAAAAGAGAGAAATAAAAGAAGACGGGAAAAGGGGAAATCTAAACCTAAAACATGTATTCCAGCATGGAGGGGAAAAAGGGGGAAATTGGAAGTGGAAATCAGTGTTTCCACTTTGCAGGGAAATTCCCTGAAGAAAGGGGAAAATGAAGTCTAAACAAAGAGAACAACAAAAGAAGAGGGAAAGGGAAATCTAAACGTTTATAACGTGTATTCCAGCACGGAGGGGAAAACGCGAAAAATAAGGGGAAAAGGGGGAAATTGAAAGTGGAAACACTGTAACGAAGTGCGAGAAGAATGGACACACAAAAAAAATCTATGAACCTTAGTTAACACATGGTTATCGACATTCTATCAACGTGTTTGCTCTTTGTTATCTTCTTACTATAAACCTGCTTTCGCTAGTTGTTTTGACAAGATTTTGAGAACAGCTCAAGTGGACTACAAAGTTCACCAAGCAAAGTTCTAATGGCTGATTGTTATCACCTTGTTATCTGCCTGTTATCACTTGTCAATAACAAAGTTATTCTGGGACTGCAGGAACTAGTTTGAGAACAGGAGTGTTCCAAGTTGTTCTAAAACTAGAACGTTCTGCTTCGCTCGGAAACGGCGTATCTGTTATCAAAGGCTGTTATCAAAGGTTGTTATCAGGGGGTTTATGGTTTCGGGGAGTTGCAGACCCCCCACAGGGATTAGATTGAGGAATCCATTGGATGGAAAGGTAAGAGTGGAGTGGAGGGAAGAAAATGACAGACCCCGAGCGTAAACTTTGCCATCTATTATGTCGCTCAAGCAGGTTTCGTTTTACTCCCCTGAGGTGGGGGGATAGGGTTCGCAACCTAGTTGATAACCCCTGATAATACTTGATAACATTTGATAACAACAGCCGTACCAAGAAGAGATAAGAAAAGCTTAACAGAAGGTTCTCTCAACGTTCTCTTGTTAGTAGCTTAGGGGCTTTTGTTATCTAGTGTTATCAAGTGTTATCTTTTCGTGGGGAATTTGGCAACCTCTTAAGTGAAGCAGTTGGGCTGTTACAATCACTGCAGACATAAGATATCCCCTAGCGGCAGATTCCCTAGACGACAGATGGGAATGCTCGGTACTACTTTGATTCAAAGATTCTTGAAAGATTCTTTAAGATTCTTATAGATTCTTGAAACAAGAACTATCACCAACTGCTGACTCTATTTTACTGTAATTTGTGAAAACCAGAATACAATATTTATACCATTGTAAAGTATTGCCTTCTTTGTTCAGCCACAGCTGCTGTGAACGAGCGAAACTTGTCCCTCTACTACGGACACCTTTATAAAATATATTCCTTGAAAAATTTTGCTTGAAAATATGTCTAAAAATCATAGAAAAATTCAAGAAAGATTTCGGCACCAAGAAAGTTTCAAAACTTGGAGAATTAGGTTCAGTAATTGTGTCCGCTATAGAGAGGCAAGCGTCTAACCCCTCTACTACGGACAGCTGTATAAGATACGTCCTTTTGTAAATCTTGCCTGGAAATGTGTCTAAAAATCACAGAAAAATTTAAGGAACATTTTGGTATAAAGCAAGTCTTAAAAATTTTAAAGTAGTTTTAATACTCATGTCCGCTATAGAGAGGCAAGCGTCTAACCCCTCTACTACGGACAGCTGTATAGAATACAATCCTTGAATAATTTTGCCTGGAAATGTGTCTAAAAATCACAGAAAAATTTAAGAAACATTTTGGTATAAAGCAAGTTGTAAAAATATTTTAATTAGATTTAATACTCATGTCCGCTATAGAGAGGGAAGCGTCTAGCCCCTCTACTACGGACAGCTATATAAAATACGTCCCTTTGTAAATCTTGCCTGAAAATGTGTCTAAAAATCACGCAAAAATTCAAGAAACATTTTGGTATAAAGCAAGTTGGAAAAATATTTTAATTAGATTTAATACTAGTGTCCGCTATAGAGAGGCGGGCGTTTTGGAAATACGGTCTTATATGCGAAAAGACGGGAAGGGGACCAGCCCTGATGAAACCAGGGAAGCACGGGAGAATGTGGCTAAGCTGTCGGTAACCAAACCGTGACGCTGAAACTATTTGTCAGCAATGGATAGGAAAATAAAAGAAATCAAATTAGTATTGTCAGTTTCCGGTAGTACCATTTCAATCCACTGCTTCCACTTCTCAGGGAAATTCCCCTCAAAAAAGGGGAAATTGGGGTCTCAAAAAGGAAAAATAAGGGAAAGAATAACGTAGAAGTTATAGCTTGATAACCTAGATGGAAGGGAAAAGGGTACTTGATATCTATAAGGTAAGGGAAAAAAGGGAAAACCGTGCTCTTTTTAAGGGAAAAGGGAAAACTGAAAGTGGACGCACTGAAATATTGTCAGTTTCCGGTAGTACAATTTCAATTCCCTGCTTCCACTTCTCAGGGAAATTCCCTCAAAAAGGGGAAATTGGGGTCTCAAAAAGGGAAATATGAGGGAAGAGGGAAAATTGAGGGAAAAATGCCAAATGTTTTATTTAGTCACTCGATTTTTTAAATAATCATTAGAGGCAGTGCTTCCACTTCCAGTTTACTGTTTTCCCTGAAAGAGGGCACGGTTTTCCCTTTTTTCCCCTTCCCTGGTAGACATCTTTTAGCCTTTTCGGCTTCATCCAAGACAACAAGCCATACGTCTGTATTATTTTTCCCTTATTTTTCCTTTTTGAGGCCCAGTTTTCCATTTTTAAGGGAATTTCCCTGCAAAGTGGAAGCACTGATTAGAGGCCCTGAAAATAAATATTTACGGATGAGAATGAGTAGCCAATGTAAAGGGAGGAAAAAGGGAAAACCGGAATATTCAAAATGAGGGGAAAAGAAGGGAAATGGGGCCCTCTTTGAGGGGAAAACAGTAAACTGAAAGTGGAAGCACGGATTTTAATCCACCATTGCAGATCTCTCTATTCTCAAAATCCTGTAGTTTCTACTTTTACAATTTTCTAAGTTATTTTCATGTAATCCTCATGATATCCTACATCAATATGGCGGACACATTTCTGATAGTCATCTTGAGAAGGCAGGGAGGTTCGTGACAACTTTAAGCCCATTTACTGTTCTGCCAAATAGGAAGCCATATTGAAAAAGGACCGTTAATGTCACGGTCCGCCATCTTGAATCGAGGAAGCGGAAAATCGACAAAAGAAACAAACATTTTGCAGAGAGAGAGAAAAACACACCGCCAAAAAGTCTTGACGTTTTCGGAATCTGGGGGGATTTTAGAGAGTTGCGGTCGCCATCTTGATTGAGGTTGCACAAAGAAGAACAAACAGTTGGAATTTCAGACGACAAAAAGCTGACAAAAGGGTGTCCAAGCACATAAAAAGAATGGCAGAAGGGGAAGTAGCCGCCATCTTGAATGAAGGTAAGGACCCACTCGACAAGTTTTTCAGGGTCAAGGATTTCAAGGGGGGGGGCCAGAACCGTTCTCGTGTTCGGCCATTTTGATTTTAGGGCGAATAAGAGGCCTGCCTCTCTATAGCGGACACCAGTTCTGTACTTAATTTTCAGAATATTTCAACTTGCTTTATACCAAAATGTTTCTCGAATTTTTCTGTGATTTTTAAGATATTTTTAGTCGAGATATCTCAATAAATGTATTCTAAACTACTGTCCGCAGTAGAGGGGACAGAGGATTGCCTCTCTATAGCGGACACCAGTTCTGTACTTAATTTTCAGAATATTTCAACTTACTTTATATCAAAATGCTCCTCGAATTTTTTGCAATTTTTTGAGGTATTTTTCAAAGGAGATACCCCAATAAAGGTATCTTATACCTCTGTCCGCAGTAGCGGGGTCAAACGCTCGCCTCTCTATAGCGGACAACGTTATTAAATCTAATTTTCAGAGTATTTCGACTTGCTTTACACCAAAATGTTTCTCGAATTTTTCTGTGATTTTTAAGATATTTTCAGTCGAGATATCTTGATAAACGTATTTAAAACTACAGTCCGCAGTAGAGGGGGTCAGACGCTTGCCTCTCTATAGCGGACACTGTTATTAAATTAATTTTTCAAGATTTCAAAACTTTCTTTATACCAAATTAATTCTCGATTTTTTTTGCAATTTTTTGAGGTATTTTTGAAACCGAGATACCTCAACAAAGGTATCTTATACGTCTGTCCGCAGTAGCGGGGGTCAGAGGATTGCCTCTCTATAGCGGACAGTGTTATCAAATTAATTTTTCAAGATTTCTAATTTTTCTTTATACCAAATACTTCTCGATTTTTTGCAATTTTTTAAGGTATTTTTCAAACGAGATACCTCAACAAAGGTATCTTATACGTCTGTCCGCAGTAGCGGGGTCAGACGCTTGCCTCTCTATAGCGGACACCATTACTAAACCTATTTTTCAAATTTTTAAAACTCTCTTTATACCAAAATAATTCTCGATTTTTTTGCAATTTTCTAAGGTATTTTCGAAATAACATACCTCAACAAAGGTATCTTATACGTGTGTCCGCAGTAGCGGGGCTGGTCTCAGTGCTTCCCTTTTTTCCCCTTTTTCCCCCCTCCGCTTGAAAATATCAGTTTCCCTCTTTCCCTCTCCGTAATACTGAGTAAAGCTACATTTGTAAAATTCAATTTTCCCTTCCATTTTCCTCTTTCCCTCATCCCTTATTTTTCCCTTTCTTTTTAAGGGAATTTCCCTGCAAAGTGGAAGCACTGGCTGGTCTTGGAGTAATAGTGTTTTTTTTTTTTTGGAATGAGCTCTGTGTGTGGAAGGAAGGAAACCTTTCAATGGACCGTAAAGGATGGAAGCCATTTTGGTTGGAGTGTCTCCTTTCCTCTCGACTGCACGTCGTTGCCCTCAGTATGGTCGTAACTCGGTAATAAGCAGCAAAACGACTGCTTTTTCTACACTACTTAGTCCAGTGTTTGCACTTTGCAGGGAAATTCCCTAAAAAAGAAAGGGAAAATGGGGTATGAAAAGGGAAAAATAAGGAAGAGGGATATGGAAGGAAAAGAGAAATTTAGAAGTACAGTTTTTATACTGAAGCACAGAGAAAGGGGAAAGGGGAAAATAAGGGAAGAGGGAAATGAAGGGAAAACAGAAGTTTAGAAGTATTGCTTTTTGTTAGTGCGAAGGGGGAAAAGGGGGGAAATAAGGGAACAGGGAAAAACGGAGAAAAAACAGACTATAATAGTAATACTATAATACGGAGGGGGAAAAGGAAAATCAAGGGAAGAGGGAAAATGGAAACTTTAAAGTACAGCTGTATAATTTAGCACTAAGGGCAAAAGGGGGAAATAAGGGAGCAGGGGAAAACGGAGGGAAAACAGAAATTTAGAAGCACAGATTTATACTATAACACGGAGGGGGGGAAAGGGAAATTAAGGGAAGAGGGAAAAGGGAGGGAGAAGGGAGACTTTAAAGTACAGCTGTGTAATTTAGCACTAAGGGGAAAAAAGGGAAAATAGAGTCTTTTTTAAGGGAAAAGGGAAAACTGAAACTCCGAGGAGAAGTGTACGAAGATTATTTGATAACACGAAGATAACACGGAGATAACACGAAGATAACAGGTTGATAACAGTGATAACATGACCTAGGTGTACGAAAATTATTGAAAGTTTCGGATCCCTTGGGAAAAAGTGTACGAAGATGATTTGATAAGACGGAGATAACACGAAGATAACAGGTTGATAACAGTGATAACATGACCTAGGTGTACGAAGACTATTGCGAGTTTCGAACCCCTTGGGTTAGCAACTTCTTTTGTTTGATAACAACCATCATAAATAATTCAATGAATGAATTCGGCGGCCTTATAGGGAATGTTGCTAAGATACTTACGAGGCGTTGGCGTGTGTGTCTGTGTGTGTGTGTGGTACAGTGTTGCCACTTTGCAGGGAAATTCCCTATAAAAGGGGAAATTCCCTGTAAAAGGGGAAAATAGGGTCTGAAAAGGGAAAAACAAGAGAAGAAGGAAAAGGAAGAATTTGAAAGTACAGCCGAACTTTAAGAACTCCACTACTTAGTCCAACGTTTCCACCGTCAGTTTCCCACTTTTCCCCTCTTCCTTATTTTTCCCTTCCCCCCCCCTCCGTCCCAGAATAGAGACCATGTACGTTTAAATTTTCCCTTTTCGCTCTTCTCTTATTTTCCCCTTTTCACACCTCATTTCCCGATTTTCGGGGAATTTCCCTGCAAAATTGGTAACACAAATTTTCACTTTCAACTTCCCACTTTTCCCCTCTTCCCTTATTTTTCCCTTTTCCGCCCCTCCGTCCCAGAATAGAGACCTTATACGTTTGGATTTTCCCTTTTCGCTCTTCTCTTATTTTCCCCTTTTCACACCTCATTTTCCCCTTTTTTTCAGGGAATTTCCCTGCATAGTGGAAACACAGATTTCCGTTTTCAATTTCCCACTTTTCCCCTTTTCCCCCTCCGTCCTAGAATACAGACCGTATACGTTTAGATTTTCCCTTTTCGCTCTTCTCTTGATTTTCCCCTTTTTCAGGGAATTTCCCTGCAAAGTGGAAATAGTTGTTGTTTTTTCTACAGTTTGTTTGACGAGGTACGGAAAAGTATCAAAGAAGGCGTATCGAGTGTCACAAATGTCGCCAGTTTGTGTGTCCTATTCCACATGGAGGGGGTTCGCTACTTCAAGAATAATAAACACCAGATTCACGATTCCCAGAATCATGGGAAAAGTTATGAATCATCGCAAGACCTGAAATGAAAGCGTGGGAATCTTAAAGAATCATACAAGAATCTTAGGAATCATGAAGGACCCTAAGAATCCTAAGAATCTTAAGAATCATTCAAGAATTTTAGAGAACCTTAAGAATCATACGAGAATCTTAGAGAATCTTAACGAGAATCTTAACACGAATCTTAAGAATCATTCAAGAATCTTAGAGAATCTTCACAATCATACGAGAATCTTGGAGAATTTTAAGAATCTTAACGAGAATCTTAGAGAATCATACAAGAATCTTAGAGAATCATACAAGAATCTTAAGCATCTTAACAAGAATCTTAGAGAATCTTAACACGAATCTTAAGAATCATATGAGAATCTAAGAGAATCTTAGAGAATCTTAACAAGAATCTTAAAGAATCATACGTGAATCTAAGAGAATCTTAAGAATCCTAAGAATCTTAACAAGAATCATTCAAGAATCTTATGAATCTTAACAAGAATCTTGGACAATCTTGACACGAATCTCAAGAATCATACCAGAATCTTAGAGTTGCGAACCCCTGCCAAGTGTTTTGGCGACGACATATTTTCTTTTTACAGGCCTGTTGGCAAGACGGAGGGGTCCGCAAACTCGTTGATAACATTTGATAACAGGTTGGGGGGTCGTTAAAAGATTTTTTTTAAGTTACAGACCCCTCGAGACTTCTTTTGAAAAATTTGTTTAATGTACAACAGCTTTAGGGGTGGTGGGGGTTCGTAACTACCGACTTTGATGATAACACGTGATAACAGGGTGATAACATCGTGGGAATTGTTCAGTGAGTAGCGAACCCCTCCGGACAAAAGCCGTTTGTGTTTTCCACTCCCTTCTGGGGGGTGCCAAGGGGGTTCGAAACACTTGATAACAGGTTGATAACATGTTTATAACATCCGATAACACTTGATACTTGATAACAGTTGATAACAGGTTGATAACACGTATAGTATCATCTGGGTAGGCTATAATTATACGATAACACTTGATAACAGTTGGTAATAGGTTGATAACACTCTGTGGAACAATTACAAAGTTGAAGACCCCCCTGGTTGGGGTTAACATGTTCATAACATCCGATAACATTTGATAACAGGTTGATAACATCCTGATAACGCATATAGTATCATCTGGGTAAGCTATAATTGTACGATAACACTTCATAACAGGTTGATAATACTTGATAACAGTTGATAACAGATTGATAACATGTTCATAACATCCGATAACACTTGATAGCAGGTTGAAAACATGATCATAACATCCGATAACACTTGATAACAGGTTGATAACACTCTGTGGGTCAATTAGAAAGTTGAAGACCCCCCTGGTTGGGGTTACCATGTTCATAACATCCGATAACAGTTGATAACAGGTTGATAACATGTTCATAACATCCGATAACACTTGATAACAGGTTGATAACATGCTGCTAACACATGTAGTATCATCTAGGTAAGCTATAACTATACGATAACACTTGATAACATTTGATAACAGGTTGATAACACTCTGTGGGTCAATTAGAAAGTTGAAGACCCCCTGGTTGGGGTTCTTGTATTTTGGCTCTTGTTGTTGGCAGGTTTCATTGAAGGCTCTTATTGTGTCAGCGGCAGTAAATTTTTCTTAATCACAAGCGCCCACTTCGTTCATCAAGTGTCAAATGAAGCCACAGATAACACTTGATAGTACTTAGTCCGAGTAGTTATGAGTAATGAGTAGTAACTAGTAACTAGTAAGTAGTAAGTAGTAAGTAGATAGTAGTAACTAGTAACTAGTAACTAGTAAGTAGTAAGTAGTAACTAGTAACTAGTAAGTAGTAAGTAGTAAGCAGTAAGTAGTAAGCAGTAAGCAGTAAGTAGTAAGCAGTAAGTAGTAAGTAGTAAGTAGCGTAAATTTTCCTTAATCTCAAGCGCCCACTTCGTTCATCAAGTGTTAAATGAAGCTACAGATAACACTTGATAGTACTTAGTCCGAGTAGTTATGAGTAATGAGTAGTAAGTAGTTAGTAACTAGTAAGTAGTAAGTAGTAAGTAGTAAGTAGTAAGTAGTAAGTAGATAGTAGTAACTAGTAAGTAGTAAGTAGCGTAAATTTTCCTTAATCTCAAGCGCCCACTTCGTTCATCAAGTGTCAAATGAAGCCACTGATAACACTTGATAGTACTTAGTCTGAGTAGTTATGAGTAATGAGTAGTAAGTAGTTAGTAAGTAGTAAGTAGTAAGTAGTAAGTAGATAGTAGTAACTAGTAACTAGTAACTAGTAAGTAGTAAGTAGAAACTAGTAACTAGTAAGTAGTAACTGGTAAGTGGTAAGTAGATAGTAGTAACTAGTAACTAGTAACTAGTAAGTAGTAAGTAGAAACTAGTAACTAGTAAGTAGTAACTGGTAAGTGGTAAGTAGAAACTAGTAACTAGTAAGTAGTAAGTAGTAAGTAGCGTAAATTTTTTCTTAATCACAAGCGCCCACTTCGTTCATCAAGTGTTAAATGAAGCTACAGATAACACTTGATAGTACTTAGTCCGAGTAGTAACTAGTAAGTAGTAGGTAGTAGTTAGTAAGTAGTAAGTAGTAAGTAGTAAGTAGCGAGTAGCGAGAGTGGAGTAGGTTGCGATCTATATCCGTAGTAATAGCAGTGTTTGGAAATGTAGAGAAGCCGTAGACAGATAAAGATAGACAGATAGACAGACAGACAGACAGAGTCATCCAGACAAACACAAACTCAAATGGACAGAAATACAAACACACTGTACAACAGACAGACAGACAGACAAACACACAGACAAAAGGATAGACAGGCATAAGTATACATGTACAGAAAGACAAACACACTGTAAAACAGACAGACAGACACACAGAGTCATGCAGACAGACTCAACTCACGGACAGATACCCAGACAGTCAGACACAAACTCAAATGGACAGAAATGCAAACACACAGACAAACAGATAGAAAGACAGACAAAAGGATAGACAGGCACAAGTACACATGTACAGAAAGTCAGACAGTCAGGGTCACCCAGAGAAAGACAGACAAACAGACAGACAGAAAGACAAACACATTGTAAAACAGACAAACAGACAGACACACAGAATCATGCAGACAAACTCAACTCACAGACAGATACCCAGACAGACAGAAAGACAAACACACTGTAAAACAGACAGACACACAGACACACGGAATCATGCAGACAGACGCAAATTCACAGACAGATACCCAGACAGACAAAAGGATAGACAGGTACAGTTTATATACGCACGGAAAGGCAGACAAACAGACAGACAGACACAAACTCAAATGGACAGAAATACAAACGCACAGACAAAAGGATAGACAGGCACAAGTACACACGCACGGACAGACAGACAAGCAGACAGACAGAAGGACAAACACACTGTAAAACAGATAGGCAGACAAACAGAAACTCAAATGGACAGAAATACAAACACACAGTCAAACAGATAGAAAGACAGACAAAAGGATAGACAGGCACAAGTACACATGTACAGAAAGTCAGTCAGAGTCACCCAGAGAAAGACAGACAAACAGACAGACAGAAAGACAAACACATTGTAAAACAGACAGACAGACAGACACACAGAATCATGCAGACAGACTCAACTCACAGACAGATACCCAGGCAGACAGACAGAAACTGACAGACAAACAGACAGACAGAAAGACAAACACACTGTAAAACAGACAGACAGACAGACAGAGTCATTCAGACAGACTCGACTTACAGACAGATACCCAGACAGACAGACAGAAACTCAAATGGACAGAAATACAAACACTCAGACAAACAGACAGACAGAAAGACAAAAAAGATAGACAGGCACAAGTATACACGCACCGAAAGACAGACAAGCAGACAGACAGACACAAACTCAAATGGACAGAAATACAAACACACGACAAATAGATAGACAGGCACAAGTATACACCTACAGAAAGACAGACAAGCAGACAGACAAAAAGACAAACACACAGACAAACAGATAGAAAGACAGACAAACACACGGACAAAAAGATAGACAGGCACAAGTATACACGCACCGAAAGACAGACAAGCAGACAGACAGACACAAACTCAAATGGACAGAAATACAAACACACGACAAATAGATAGACAGGCACAAGTATACACCTACAGAAAGACAGACAAGCAGACAGACAAAAAGACAAACACACAGACAAACAGATAGAAAGACAGACAAACACACGGACAAAAAGATAGACAGGCACAAGTATACACCCACAGAAAGACAGACAAGCAGACAGACAGATTTAAGGGCCATTTTGAACTTCATTCAAACACTACACTTACAAACGTCAGACAAGTGGTCCGAAGCTTCCAATAATCTTCGTACACCAGGGTCGTGTTATCACTGTTATCAACCTGTTATCTCCATGTTATCTCTGTGTTATCATATAATCTTCGTACACTTTTCCGCGGAGTTTCGGACCCCTTGAAGCGTCCTTATCTATATAATTGACATTTTGAAAGTTTTGTTTTGATAAATCAAGTTGTGACTGTAAGCTGCTGAAAGAGATTTTTGTCTATGTTGTTGACTGCTATGGAAAGGTCCAAAGACCAGCCTCTCTACTACGGACAGCCGTATTAAATACTTTTATCAGAATTTTCGACTTTTAAAATATACCGAAAATTACAGAAAAATCAGGGAAACATTCTGGTGCAAAGAAAATTTTGAAATTCTCGATAGCTAATTTAATATTGGTGTCCGCTATAGAGAGGCACGCGACTCCATAAAGGCCAGTGAAGATTAACCCCTCTATTACGGACAGCCGTATTAAATACTTTTATCACTATTTTCGACTTTTAAAACATACCAAAAATTACAGAAAAATCACGGAAACATTCAGGTGCAAAGAAAGTTTTGAAATTGTCAATAGCTGATTTAATACTGGTGTCCGCTATAGAGAGGCGCGCGACTCCATAAAGGCCAGTGAAGATTAACTCCTCTATTACGGACAGCCGTATTAAATACTTCAATCAAAATTTTCAGATTTTAAAATATACTAAAAATTACAGAAAAATCAGGGAAACATTCTGGTGCAAAGAAAGTTCTGAAATTCTTGATAGCTGATTTAATAATGGTGTCCGCTATAGAGAGGCGCGCAATTCCATAAAGGCCAGTAAAGATCAACCTCTCTACTACGGACAGCCACATAAATACTTCTATAGCAATTTTTGAATTTTAAAATATACCAAAAATTACAGAAAAATCAGGGAAACATTTTGGTGCAAAGAAAGTTTCAAAATTCTTGATAGTTTATTTGATATTGGTGTCCGCTATAGAGAGGCGCTCCATTTTTGGAGTACGTAAGCTGCTAATGGGATTTTTCGCAAGCTGAGCTCTGGGTTTTCTATTTCTGTCATTGATTTGCTTGCTTTCTAACGCATTCCTTTCCCTTTCACCTCAACACATACATCAGGCTAAGATAACAATGATAACAACGGATAACAGACGATAACAATGTTTGTTAACTAATTGGTTCGTCAGCGCTAGAAAACCAAGGGTCTGAAACTTCCAGTAACCTTTTTGTACACCTAGGTCTTGTTATCACTGTTATCAACCTGTTATCTCCTTTGTTATCTCCGTGTTAGCATATGTTATCAAATAATCTTCGTACACTTTTCCTTGGAGTTTCCGACCCCTTGAACGAGAGAGAGAATTTAAAAAATATTCTATAAATAATTATTGTAATGAGACAATTACTAAAAATAGGCAAGAAAAGCATGATTTATTATTATTATTATTATATTATTATTATTATCATTATTATTATTATTATTGTTATTTTTATCATTACTAATATTATTATTATTACGCTTATTATTATTACGATCGTTATGATTATGATTATTATGATTCCTACTATGATTTTTATTGTTATTAATATTGTGATTTTTATTATTGGTAATATTATGATTATTACGATTATTATTATTATTATTATTATTGTTTATTTATTGTTTATTGTTTAAATATGATTATTATTATTATTATCATTATTATGATTAATATTATCACTATCATTATTATTATTATTATTACTATTATCATTATTACGATTATGAATATTATTATTATTGTTTATTTATTGTTTATTGTTTAAATATGATTATTATTATTATTATCATTATTATGATTAATATTATCACTATTATTATTATTACTATTATCATTATTACGATTATTATTGTTATTATTACAGTGGATTGAATAAAGATATTTTGGTTGAGACGGCGTGAGTATAAATTAGGCGATAAAGACAAGGGAACGTTTATGGCACGGCTGCAAACCCATTCTGATTTTTTATAATTCATTCTTCTGATACACAAAACCCACAAACCATTGCCAACCAGCCTCAATATGGATATATTTATTTATAAATATGATAGTCTTAGTAGTAGTAGTAGTAGTAGTAGTAATAGTGGTGGTAGTGGTAGAAATAGCTGTTGTTGTAGTAGTAGCAGTGGTAGAAACAGCTGTAGTAGTAGTAGTAGTAGGTGTAGTAGTTGGTATAGTTGTAGTAGTTTTTGTTGTAGTAGTACTAGTAGTAGTAAAAGTAGTAGAAGTAGTTGTAGTAGTTGGTGTAGTAGTTGGTATAGTTGTAGTAGTTGTTGTTGTAGTAGTACCAGTAGTAGTAAAAGTAGTAGAAGTAGTTTTAGCAGTAGGTGTAGTAGTAGAGGTAGTTGTAATAGTAGTGGTAGCAGTAGTAGTTGTCGTGGTAGTAGTAATAGCAAAAGAAATATACACATAATAATAATAATAATAATAATAATAACAATAATATTAATAATAATAATAATAATAATAATAATAATCACCATAACAATACAATAATAACATTAATAATAACACTGCTTAACTGTGTTAATTACTAGTAGTTAGTACAAGGGGTCGGGAAACTTGTAATAATGTTCGTACACTAGGTCATGTTATCACTGTTATTTCCGTAATATCATGTGTTATCAAATAATCTCCGTACACTTTTCCTCCCAGTTTCGGACCCCTTGGCACTGCTTATACAGTTCTGCTCAAAGGGGTCGAAAACTTCCAATAATCTTCGTATACCCAGGTCGTGTTAGCACTGTTATCATCCTGTTATCTCCGTGTTATCATGTGTTATCAAATAATCCTCCTACACTTTTCCTCGGAGTTTCGGACTCCCCCTTGCCAATAACTATCTCCATCTCCATGTTATCTCCGTGTTATCATGTGTTATCAAATAATCTTCCTACACTTTTTCCTCAGAGTTTCGGACCCCCCTTGCCAATGACTGCAAAACAACGAGGTAAAGATAGAGAGAAAGAAGTAATCAAATTGTAATTTGTTTGTTCAGAGCTTTCAATTCAGTGTAGTGTTAAGAATTTATAGGCGAAAGTCACCGAAAAAAAAACCTAAACGGTTCTGATTACTGATGCATGGTGGGGGGTCGACAACTTGTGTAAAAGTAAACATGTGTTATCACGTGTTATCTCTTCATTTTCGTGAGGGTTGACAACTTGTGTAAAATTGAAAAAGTGTTATCAGTGTGTTATCAATGTGTTATCATGTGTTATCTTTTCATTTTCGCACACCCTGGCCGTTGATGCATGGTGGAGGGGGGGGGGTTTACAACTTCTGTAAAACTGAACAAGTATTATCATGTGTTATCTCTTCATTTTCGCGGGGTTTGACAACATGTGTAAAACTGAACAAGTGTTATCAGTGTGTTATCCTGTGTTATCACATGCTATCTCTTCATTTTCGCGGGGGTTAACTACTTGTATAAAACTGAACAAGCGTTATCACCCGTTATTTTTGCACCACCCCGGGCCGTTGATTACAAATTTCTGTGTTATCAAATGTTATCAGATTATCTCTGGGGTCTTTTAGAGACGGAGTTGCGGACCCCTCCCCCGCCACCATCGTGCAGTGGCTGCGGTTCGAGCAAATTACAACGGCGCAGTTTCATTTGGGGTGCCTTTTTGCTCGGTGATAATCGTGTTATCACTTGTTATCAACCTGGTGATAACAAGTGATAACACCATTCAGATCATTGCTAGGTTTCGGACCCCACCGTTTGGTTAACAGCACCCCCCCGAATCTTTTTTGGCTTTGGCCAAAAGTTCCCCGCAGAGCTATTGAATACCCTCGGTTCGGTTCGGTTCGGTTCGGCTCGGCTCGGTTCAATCGGGGCGCGCCTCCCTATAGCGGACACTAATATAAAATCAACAAAAAATAATTTCGAAGTTTGGTTTGCACCAAAATGTTTCTCGAATTTTTCTGTGATTTTTAAATATATTTTATGATGAAATTTTTCAATACAAGTATTTTATATACGTGTCCGTAGTAGAGGGGGCTGCTTTTTTCGCAATAAAGTCCTGTAGGGCATATTCCAAAATGCACCGCCTCTCTATAGCGGACACCAGAATTAAATCTATTTATCAAAATTTTCCAACTTGCTTTACACCAAATTGTTTCTCGAATTTTTCTGTGATTTTTAGAAGTATTTGCGGTATCAGTTACTCAATAGACGTATCCGATACGTCTGTCCGTAGTAGCGGAGTTCAGCTGGGGCTCGGCTTCTTTTCCATAAAGCAATAGGGCATATTCCAAAGGAACGCTTCACTACAGCGGACACCGGAATTAAATCTATTTATCAAAATTTTCCAACTTGCTTTACACCAAATTATTTCTCAAATTTTTCTGTGATTTTTAGAATTTTTTTCCGGTCACATTTGTTGACAACGTTATTTTATACGAGTGTCCGCACTAGTGAGGGTGGTCTGCAGAGGCCTTTTCGGAATAGGGTCTATAGGGCATATTCCAAAGGCACGCTTCACTATAGCGGACACTTGTATTAAATCAGCTGATTAATATTTTTCAACTTTCTTGGTGCCGAAATGTTTCTCAAATTTTTCTGTGATTTTTAGAGTTTTTTCCAGTCACATTTGATGACAACGTTATTTTATACGAGTGTCCGTACTAGTGAGGCTGGTCCACAGAGGCCATTTTGGAATAGGGTCTATAGGGCGCCTATTCCAAACGCACGCTTCACTACAGCGGACACTTATATTAAATCACCTTATTAATATTTTTCAACTTGCTTAACACCAAATTATTTCTCAAATTTTTCTGTGATTTTTAGTCATATTTTCAAGTCGATTAATTGACAACGTTATTTTATACGAGTGTCCGTACTAGTGAGGCTGGTCTACAGAGGCCTTTTTGGAATAGGATCTATAGGGCATATTCCTAACGCACGCTTCACTACAGCGGACACATATATTAAATCACCTTATTAATATTTTTCAACTTGCTTAACACCAAATTATTTCTCAAATTTTTCTGTGATTTTTAGTCATATTTTCAAGTCGATTAATTGACAACGTGATTTTATACGAGTGTCCGTACTAGTGAGGGTGGTCTACAGAGGCCATTTTGGAATAGGGTCTATAGGGCTTTCAATAAAACCCCCTCTGACAACAAAAAAGGAGACAAATATTTCCCAAAAATACAACACACCCCTCCGCTCTTCGAAGGAATTAACCCCCGACAATAAACCAGTTTCCAACCCCCCAGCTAACTTACCAGTGCGGGGAAATTCCCTGAAAATAGGGGGGAAAATGGAGTCCCAAAAGGGAAGACGAAGAGATGAGAGTAAAGAGGAAATCTAGAACCTATACATTCTTGCACGGAGGGGGAAAAAGGGGAAAGATAAGGGAAGAGGGGAAAAATAGAAGATTGAAAAGTGGGAACTGTACCAGTGTTTCCACTTTTGCGGGAAATTCCCTGAAAATAGGGGGGAAATGGAGTCTCAAAAGGGAAGACGAAGAGAGGAGAGTAAAGAGGAAATCTAGACCCTGTATATTCTTGCACGGAGGGGGGAAAAAGGGGAAAGATAAGGGAAGACGAAGAGAAGAGAGTAAAGAGGAAATCTAGACCCTATACGTTCTTGCACAGAGGGGGAAAAAGGGGAAAGATAAGGGAAGAGGGGAAAAATGGAAGATTGAAAAGTTGGAACTGTACCAGTGTTTCCACTTTTGCGGGGAAATTCCCTGAAAATAGGGGGAAAATGGAGTCTCAAAAGGGAAGACGAAGAGAAGAGAATAAAGGGGAAATCTAGACCCTATACATTCTTGCATGGAGGGGGGAAAAAGGGGAAAGATAAGGGAAGACGAAGAGATGAGAGTAAAGAGGAATATCTAGACCCTGTATATTCTTGCACGGTGGGGGGAAAAAGGGGAAAGATAAGGAAAGAGGGGAAAACTGGAAGATTGAAAAGTGGCGACACAGTAACTTACCCCCTCAACGAAAATCTCTAGAACAATCAACACAACATTTTGTAAGTATTAATTACAAACGAATGAACCAATGAATGAATGAGTGAATGAATAGGTGAATGAAACCACAATATAAAAGATATATAAACGTGTTAAAATATAATACAATATTAACAATACAGAGAAAAGTATTTCTCTAAAGGCCACAAGCATCTTGCACTCTCACACAGAGGGAAAAAAAACCGCAAGCAACTACTGATATTTCATCGTAAAGGAAATCTTCAGCAAGCAACGCCCTTATTTACGATGGTCATTGCTTGCACGGGGTGGTGGTTGAGTGGGTGGAAAAGTGGGCTGAAACGGGTGGTTAGATAAGATAAACTGGGCGGAGATGGGTGGAGTGGGGGGTGGGCCGGGAGGTGGGAGCATGAAGTGCTGTTAGAACTCGACTCTGGTGTTGTTATCACAGGCTTCTCCCATTGTCCGGCTAGTTATCAAAGCTTTCCTTCATTCTCTTTCTTTTCATTCGTTTCCCTTGCTTTCTCCCTCTTTTCTTCTTTTGGTCAATAACTCGCTTTGTTACAAACGGCACCCGCTCAACGGAAACAAACTCACCGTACAAATTCTCGTCGCCTACACAACCAACCCCTCCTTCCCCTCCTTCCTCCCCTTACTTTCCCCTTTTCCCCCTTCTTCGTTCTGCAATAAGAAGATACGTATTTAAATTTTCCCTTTTTCCCCTTCGTTCTGGAATAAGAAGATATGCTTCTAAATTTCCCATTTTGCCTTATTTCCCCAGTTTTTTCCCCTCTTCGTTGTAGAATGCGAAGTAACAACTTGTAAATTTCCCCTTTTTCCCCTTCGTTCTGAAATAAGAAGATACACTTCTAAATTTTCCCTTTTCCCTTATTTCCCCAGTTTTTCCCCCTCTTCGTTGTAGAATACAGATCAACGCTTAAATGTCTCCTTTTCCCTTATTTTCCCCTTTTCTCCTCTTCGTTCTTTAATAAGAAGATACACTTCTAAATTTCCCTTTTCCCCAGTTTTTTTTCCACCTTTGTTCTACAGTACAGTAAACGCTTAAATGTCTCCTTTTCCCTTATTTTCCCCTCTTTCCCTTCTTCGTTCTGCAATATGAAGATACGCATTTAAATTTCCCCTTTTCCCTTATTTCCCATTTTCCCCCTCTTCGTTGTAGAATGCGAAGTAACACTTGTAAATTTCCCCTTTTTCCCCTTTTTCCCCTTCGTTCTGGAATAAGAAGATATGCTTCTAAATTTCCCATTTTGCCTTATTTCCCCACTTTTTTCCCCTGTTCGTTGTAGAATGCGAAGTAACGCTTGTAAATTTTCCCTTTTTCCCCTCCCCTTCATTCTGCAATAAGAAGATACGTATTTAAATTTTCCCTTTTCCCTTTTCCCTCATTTCCCAAATTTTTTACACCTTCGTTATAGAATACAGATCAACCTTTAAATTTCTCCTTTTTCCCTTATTTTCCCCCTTTCCCTCTTCGTTCAGCAACAAGAAGATACGCTCCTAAATTTCCCCTTTTCCTTATTTCCCCAGTTTTCCCCTTCTTTCTAGAATACAGATCAACGCTTAAATTTGTCCTTTTCCCTTATTTTCCCCCTTTCCCTTCTTTGTTCTGTAATAAGAAGATACGCTGCTGAATTTTCCCTTTCCCCTTTTCCCCTCTGTTCTGTAATACAATCAACGCTTCTAAATCTCCTTTTTTCCTCTTAGTTGTAGAATGCGAAGCAACGCTTCCAAATTTCCCCTATTCCCTTTTTCTCCCTTTTTCAGGGAATTTCCCTGCCAAATGGAAGGTTTCACAGCAAAGCATGGAATGGCAACTTATCAGCGACACGCCCTTACACTTTACACATTTGTCTAATAGTTTAAAGATTCGCAAACAAGATTCTCAGATTCAAGAATGATTCTTAGACAAGATTCTAAGATTCTTTCACAAGATTCTTAGATTCTTTAGCAAGATTCTTAGATTCACGAATGATTCTCAGACAAGATTCTGAGATTCACGAATGATTCCTAGACAAGATTCTGAGATTCTTTCACAAGATTTTGAGATTCTTAGTCAAGATTCTTAGATTCACGAATGATTCTTAGACAAGATTCTGAGATTCTTTCACAAGATTTTGAGATTCTTAGTCAAGATTCTTAGATTCACGAATGATTCTTAGACAAGATTCTGAGATTCTTTCACAAGATTTTGAGATTCTTAGTCAAGATTCTTAGATTCACGAATGATTCTTAGACAAGATTCTGAGATTCTTTCACAAGATTTTGAGATTCTTAGTCAAGATTCTTAGATTCACGAATGATTCTTAGACAAGATTCTGAGATTCTTTCACAAGATTCTGAGATTCTTAGACAAGATTCTGAGATTCACGAATGATTCTTAGACGAGATTCCAAGATTCTTAGACAAGATTCTGAGATTCTTAGACAAGATTCTGAGATTCACGAATGATTCTTAGACGAGATTCCAAGATTCTTAGACAAGATTCTGAGATTCTTAGACAAGATTCTGAGATTCACGAATGATTCTTAGACGAGATTCCAAGATTCTTAGACAAGATTCTGAGATTCTTAGACAAGATTTTAAGATTCTTTCACAAGATTCTGAGATTCTTAGACAAGATTCTGAGATTCTTAGACAAGATTCTGAGATTCTTTCACGAGATTCTTAGATTCACTCATGATTCTTAAACAAGATTCTGAGATTCTTTCACAAAATTTTGAGATTCTTTCACAAGATTCTGAGATTCACGAATGATTCTTAGACAAGATTCTTAGACTCTTTCACAAGATTCTGAGATTCACGAATGATTCCTGGACAAGATTCTGGGATTCTTTCACAAGATTCTGAGATTCACGAATGATTCTTAGACAAGATTCTGAGATTCTTAGACAAGATTCTTGGCAAAAAAGCTTCGGGGAAAAGTAAAACAAGGGAAAAACCGCAGACAAGTTACATTTTTCCTTTTGTTCCCTTACAACAGCTGAAAGGTAGCAGGTGATAACAACTGATAACACAGTGATAACAGTTTTCAATGTGATCAATTTCAAAAAGTTTCCAACCCCCCTGTATTGGAAGAATACACGAAGATGATCAATCAAGTTATTGGTCAGTGTTATCACCCTGTTATCACGAGTTATCAACGTGTTATCAGGTATTGATTGTAGAGTTGCGGACCCCCTCCAGGTGATTGAAACAACTGATAACACTTCTCAATGTAACTTTTCAACAAGTTGCGAACCCCCTTTCTCGAAAAATATTCGAAGATCATCAACTTTGTTATCACCCTGTTATCACGTATTATCAACGAGTTATCAGGTTATCGACAATAGAGTTGCGGACCCCCAGGTGATTGAAACAACTGATAACACAGTGATAACACTTCTCAATGTATCTTTCAACTAGTTGCGAACCCCTTTATCAGTTTTGTTATCACGTGTTATCAATGTGTTATCAGGTATTAATAATAGAGTTGCGAACCCCCAGGTGATTGAAACAGTGATTAACTAGTCGATAAATGTCGAGACCATTGAACTTTACGGGGTCGGCAACTCTCATTCAAAATGATGATAATTTGATAACAGATGATAACAAAGTGATAACACTTGCAAAGTGTGTCACGACAAATAAGGTTCTGATAACACATGATAACCTTGGATAACACTCTGATAACACTCATAACTTATGATAACATTATAGAAATGCTGTAACCCACTGATAACAGATGATAACATTGAAAACACGTTGATGATGCTTTAGTAACCCATGATAACACAAGTTAAACCTCTGTTAACACTTGATAACACTCGGATAACATTCTGATAACAGATGATAACAGTGTTAACTTCTGATAACCACTTGACTGTATCTAATAACCCTCTATTAACACTTGATAACACTTAAAATAGAATTCTAAAACACTCGGATAACATTCTGATAACAGATGATAACAGTGTTAACTTCTGATAACCACTTGACTGTATCTAATAACCCTCTATTAACACTTGATAACACTTAAAATAGAATTCTAAAACACTCGGATAACATTCTGATAACAGATGATAACAGTGTTAACTTCTGATAACCACTTGACTGTATCTAATAACCCTCTATTAACACTTGATAACACTTAAAATAGAATTCTAAAACACTCGGATAACATTCTGATAACACTTTGATAACATTTTGATAACACTCTGATAACACTGTTAACTTGTGATAACCACTTGACTGTATCTAATAACCCCCTATTAACACTTGATAACACCCTGATAATATTCTAATAACACTTAACACAGGATTCTAAAACACTCGGATAACACTCTGATAACACATGATAACACTGTTAACTTCTGATAACCACTTTACCGTATCTAATAACCCTCTATTAACACACAATGTAGAATTCTAAAACACTCGGATAACATTCTGATAACATTTTGATAACAGATGATAACTGATGATAACAGATGATAACACTGAGGGGGGGTGGGTAACCATACGAGCTTTAGCAAGCTCTTGAGTGCATAATCCACTATTAACACTTAATAACACTTACTACAGAATTCTAAAACACTCGGATAACACTCTGATAACACATGATAACACTGTTAACTTGTGATAACCACTTGACTATATCTTATAACCCTCTATTAACACTCGATAACACTTACTACAGAATTCTAAAACACTCGGATAATATTCTGCTAACACATGATAACACTGATAACAGATGATAACACTGAGGGGGTGGACAACCATGCTATAGCTATAGCAAGCCCTTGAGTGCATAATCCACTATTAAGACCTAATAACACTTACTACAGAATTCTAAAACAGTCTGATAACATTCTGATAACAGATGATAACACGTGATAACACTGAGGGGGTGGGCAACCATGCTATAGCTATAGCAAGCCCTTGAGTGCATCCATATGGATGCATGTGGCAGGGTCTCTCTTATGTTTTATATGGACAAAGACCTTGGGCTTCGAGGCTTGAAACGTGCCCAGCATGCAATGCCTTTTTCCCCCCACTTTTCCCCCCTCTTCCCCTTTTCCCCCCTTTTCCCCCCTTTCCCCCCGTTTCCCCCAACCTATACCCCTCATATCCTCATTTTCCAAGCCGCTACCTAGAAAGGTATACGCGAAAGCTGTAAGCGGTTACAGACGTGTTATCTACTGTTATCATGTGTTATCAACCTGTTATCAACTGTTATCTAGCGATCTTCGTATCCTCGGATGACTATGCTACTGTTATCAACCTGTTATCAACGTGTTATCATGTGATCTTAGTATCCTTAGATGACTATGATACTTGTCATGGATGTGTTATCAACTTGTTATCAGCCTGTTATCACGTGTTATCAACTTATCTTTTTAACCGATGTTTCGGACCCCTCCCGTGGCCTTTAAATTCTGCTTAGAGAAAGTTTGCACACGTGTCACACATTTACTGTTCCTATTATTATTATTAATTATTATTATTTTTATTATAATTGATATTAACACTACTAGTTGTACTACTACTCCTGCTACTACTACTACTACTACTACTGCTATTGCTACTACTACGATTACTATACCTGATACTCTTGTTACTACAACTACTAACTACCAGTACTACTGCTACTACTACTGCTACTGCTACTACTACGACTACGACTACTACTACTGCCAGTACTCCTGCTACTGCTGCTGGTACTACTACTACTACTACTAATACTTGTTCCCCTACTAGTACCATTACTACCACTACTACTACTACTACCATAATAATTATTATTATTATTAACATAAGATGAATAGCAAAATATGGTTGATACCCGGATAGGTTACACACACAAAACTGATTGGAGATAACAACCGCAACTACGGCTGCTACCACTACTAATACTTTTACTACTACTCCTGCTGCTACTACTACTTCTACTGTTACTACTATTACGTTACTACTATACAACTACCACTATTACTACCACTACTATCATTATTCTACTATTATTATTACTATTATTATTATTATTATTCGTATTATTATTATTATCATAAGATGAATAGGAAAATATGGTTGATACCCGGATAGGTTACACACACAAAACTGATTGGAGATAACAACCGCAGGTAATCGATACCGCCATGTTAGGTATCCGATGATAATTGCAAGAATCGTTCACCGTAGGATTGTGTAACTGACTCAGGAGGAGGGGTCCGTTGATAACCTATGATAACAGGTTGATAACACCTGATAACACTCTGATAACACCGAGAAAAACGGGGAAGAAAAGAGTTATTGCCAGATGATAACACGTTGATAACTACTGATAACATGATGATAAACTATGATAACACGTCGATAACGACTGATAAAATGTTGATAACCTATGATAACAGGTTGATAACACGTGATAACACTCTGATAACACCGAGAAAAACTGGGAAGAAAAGAGTCCTTGCAAGATGATAACACGTTGATAACTACTGATAACATGATGATAACACTTGATAACACGTTGATAACTACTGATAAAATGTTGATAACTACTGATAACAGGTTGATAACTACTGATGAGATGATGATAACACGTTGAAAACTACGGATAACACGTTCATAACTACTGATAAAACGTTGATAACATGATGACAACACGTTGATAACTACGGACAACAGGTTGATAACATTTGATAACATCATTTGTGGTAAGTTGCCGACCCCCGGTTGATATTGTAAAGGAACAGATGCCCTGGGTCAAAAAGGATTAAATCTATTGATGGGGTGGGTGGATCGATAATTGTTATGGCCCTTGATGTTATCAACTATTATCATATTATTATTATATTATTATTATTATTGATATTAATACTACTACTTGTACTACTACTACTGCTACTGCTGAAAACGATTCTTGAATCTATGATTGATTCTTAAGATTCTTGAGATTCTCGTCCAAGATTCTTAATTTTCAGTATGATTCTTAAATCTCTTACTCATGATTCTTGGGATTCTTGTCCAAGATTCTTGATTTTCAGTATGATTTTTAAATCTCTTACTCATGATTCTTGATTCTCAGAATGATTCTTGAGATTCTCGTCCATGATTCTTAAGATTTCTTATAATTCTTAAGATTGTTGCTCATGATTCTTGATTCTCAGAATGATTCTTGGGATTCTCGTCCACGATTCTTAAGATCCTTATAATTCTTAAGATTCTTGTCCAAGATTCTTGATTCTCAGTATGATTCTTGGTATTGATTTTTAAGATTCTTGAAAACGATTCATGATTCTAAGATTGATTCTTAGATTCTTGGGATTCTCGCCATGATTCTTAAGATTTTTGCTCATGATTCTTGATTTTCAGTATGATTCTTGGGATTCTTGTCCAAGATTCTTGAATTTTTCCCTCCCTTTTAAAATTTTTAAATTAAAAATCGATTGAATAATCGATACTTTACAAACTTTTTCATACCCAAATGGACTTTTTACATGTTATGGAAATCTGAAAAAAATTACTTGATAACATCTGATAACATGTTGATAATACGTTGATAACACATAAAGTTTCTTGACCCCTTTAAATTTTTCTAATGTCGTCTTTGTTGCTTCTCGTTTTCGTGTTAACGCGATTTATAGCTTGACTGATAACACTTGATAACACACTGATAACACCAATCAGTCCGATCACTGTTAAAAACAGACCAAAGGGTCCGAAATTTGCAATAATTTTCGTACATCTGGGTCATGTTATCTATGTTATGTCCCTGTTATCACCTTGTTATCTTCGTGTTATCATGTGTTATCAAATAATCTTCGTACACTTCTCCTCGGAGTTTCGAACCCCTTGAAAGAAAAAGAAGAGGAGAAGCCTGATAACACTAGATAACACTTGATAACACCAATCAATCCAGTCACTGTTAGAAACAGCCTCTTTAAACCCTTTATTTAACGAAATTTTTCTTCATGATAACACTGATAACACACCTGATAACACCTGATAACACCTGATAACCCCTGATAACACCTGATAACACTTGATAACACCAATCAATCCAGTAACCATTAAACAACGGACTCTTTAAACCCTTATTTAACGAAATTTCTCTTCATGATAACACCTGATAACAAACTGATAACACATTGATAACCCCTGATAACACTTGATAGCACCAATCAATCCAGTCACCATTAAACAACAGACTCTTTAAATCTCTCTCTCACGAAATTTCTCTTCATGATAACACTGATAACACATTGATAACACTTGATAACACAGCCAAGGGACACAAGAAAGGGGGGTTAAAAGAAAAAGAAAAGGAGTCCAAAACTCCCAATAATCTTCGTACATCTGGGGCATGTTATCAACCTGTTATCTCTCTGTTATCACCTTGTTATCTTCGTGTTATCATGTGTTATCAAATAATCGAGCACTTCTCCTCGGATTTTCGGACCCCTTGAAAGAAAAAGAAGAGGAGAAGCCTGATAACACTTGATAACACCAATCAATCCAGTAACCATTAAACAACAGACTCTTTCAACCCTTATTTAACGAAATTTCTCTTCATGATGACACTTGATAACACATTGATAACCCCTGATAACACTTGATAACACTTGATAACACTTGATAACACCAATCAATCCAGTCGCTGTTAGAAACAGCCTCTTTAAACCCCCTATTTCATTGAATTTTTCTTCATGATAACACATTGATAACACATTGATAACACTTGATAACACCAATCAATCCAATCACCATTAAACAACAGACTCTTTAAATCTCTCTCTCACGAAATTTCTCTTCATGATAACACTGATAACACAGTGATAACACAGCCAAGGGACACAAGAAACGGGGGGGTTCAAAGAAAAAGAAAAGTAGAGAAGATATGGTAAGTCTCCTTTGTGACGTGTAAGCGTAAGCTGTGTTCTTTTGTGTGGACTTGTATTGGGTGGCCGTGTAACCGGATTAGTTGGCCCTTGAGTGAGAATCCAGCTGAGCTTTTAGCCGCACAATTGCCCTTTTCCCCCCCGACTTTCTTCCCTTTGCACAGCGCCCACAGCTCTTCTAACAACACACATACACATACAAGATACAACTTGTTTGCTGTGTGCAGTTGTATGGTAGTAGTAGTTGCTGTAGTTGTAGTAATTGTAGTGGGAGTTATGGTAGTAGTAAGTATAGTAGAACAGCACACATAGAAGATACAACTTGTTTGATGGGCAGCTGTATGGTAGTAGTAGTTGCTGTAGTTGTAGTAATTGTAGTGGGAGTTATGGTAGTAGTAAGTATAGTAGAACAGCACACATAGAAGATACAACTTGTTTGATGGGCAGCTGTATGGTTGTAGTAGTAGTAGTTGTAGTAATTGTAGTGGGAGTTATGGTAGTAGTAAGTATAGCAGAACAGCACACATAGAAGATACAACTTGTTTTCTGGGCAGCTGTATGGAAGTAGTAGTAGTAGTTATAGTAATTGTAGTGGTAGTGATTGTGGTTGTTATGGTAGTGGCATCAGTGGTAGTAATAGCTGTAGTAGAACAGCACACACATAGAAGATACAACTTGTTTGCTGTGCAGTTGTATGGTTGTAGTAGTTGTTGTGGTTGTTGTATATCATCTGTCTGTCTCTCTATCTATTTATCTGCCTTTCTATTCATCTATCTGCCTGTCTACCAGTTCGTTTTCTATCTATCCGTCTGTCTGTCTATCTGTCTGTTTATCCACCTATCTATCTATCTATCCATCCGTCTGTCTGTCTGTCTGTCTGTCTGTTTATCCGTCCACCCATATCCGACAACCAATACGATTTAATCCACGCACTGAATGAATGAATGAATGAATGAATGAATGAAATAAAACTATCTGAAAGGCCAATGTTGTATTCGCTTGCTTGTCTGTCTGTCTGTCTGTTTATCCACCTATCTATCCATCCATCCGTCTGTCTGTCTGTTATCCGTCCACCCATATCCGACAACCAATACGATTTAAACCACGCAGTGAATGAATGAGTGAATGAAATAAAACTATCTGAAAGGCCGATGTTGTATTCGCTTGTCTGTCTGTTTGTTTGTTTGTTTGTTTGCTGTGAATCTCTTATCTATTTTGGGCAGCACTGAAGTGTCTGCGATAAGTGCCAAACCATAAACAAGGTTAACAACACTGATAACATGATGATAACAGGTTGATAACCATTGATAATAACTGAAGCGCTCGTAAAATTATCAAATCATTTGAGAAAGCTTTGGCAAAAATGCAAAATTTAACTACAATACATTGATAACTTGATGATAACATGATGATAACTTGATGATAACATGATGATAACGTTGTTAACCACTGATAATAACTGAAGCGCTCGTAGAATTGTCAAATCATTTGAGAAAGCTTGGCAAAAATGCAAAATTTTACTACAGTACATTGATAACATGATGATAACAGGTTGATAACCATTGATAATAACTGAAGCGCTCGTAGAATTGTCAAATCATTTGAGAAAGCTTGGCAAAAATGCAAAATTTTACTACAGTACATTGATAACATGATGATAGCAGGTTGATAACCATTGATAATAACTGAAGCGCTCGTAAAATTATCAAATCATTTGAGAAAGCTTGGCAAAAACGCAAAATTTAACTACAATACGTTGATAACATGATGATAACACGTGATAACAGGTTGATAACGTTGTTAACCACCGATAACAGAGCTCTTTATAAACCCTTAACGCTTTGACAACAGAAATCTCGGCAATTATTGACAAGATTCTTGAGATTCTTTGCAAGATTCTTACGATTCTTGGTAAGATTCTGATTCTTGAGATTCTTATAATTTTTCGTAAGATTCTTGAGATTCTTGGTAAGATTCTAATTCTTCAGGTTCTTCATAAGATTCTTTGCAAGATTCTTGAGATTCTTGGTAAGATTCTGATTCTTGATATTCTTATGATTTTTCGTTAGATTCTTGAGATTCTTCGTAAGATTCTTAAGATTCTTTATAGGATTCTTGGATTCTTCGTAAGATTCTTTCAAGATTCTTTACATGATTCTTAGGATTCTTTGCAAGATTCTTTGCAAGATTCTTGAGTTTCTTGGGATTCTTCATAAGATTCTTTGCAAGATTCTTGAGAGAGATTCTTAGGATTCTTTGAAGTAGCGCACCCCCCCGGCGATTGGATGGGGAATCTGATGGGGCGCCATTATGAAAACCTCAGCCGACGTTTATGACGACCAATCCATTGACTTGCAACAAATCCCCTCTCTATCTGTCATCAAATATTATTCACCTTTCCCTACAAAACACCATCGATAAATAATAATTCGGATAATAGTTAACAATTGATAATAATGATATTAATAATAATAATAATAATAATAATAATAATAATAGTAGTAGTAGTAGCAGCAGTAGTAGTAGTAATATAAGTACAAGTAGTAATAGAAGTAGAAGTAGTCGTAGTAGCGGTAGCAGTAGTAGTAGTAGTGGTAGCAGTAGTAATAGTAGAGGTAGTAGTAGGAGTAGTAGTAGTTGTAGTAGTAATAGAAGTACAAGTAGTAATAGAAATAGAAGTAGTCGTAGTAGTAGTAGCAGTAGTAGTAGTAGAACTAGTAGTCGTAGAACTAGTAGTAGTAGAACTAGTAGTAGTAGTAGTGGTAGCAGTAGTAATAGTAGTAGTAGTAGTAGAAGAACTAGTAGTAATAGAAGTACAAGTAGTAATAGAAGTAAAAGTAGTCGTAGTAGTGGTAGCAGTAGTAGTAGTAGTAGTAGTAACAGTAGTAGTTCTAGTAGAAGTAGTAATAACAGTAATAGTAATAATAATAGTAACAATAATAATAATAAATATTATGCACTTATTTTTATTTTAATTATTGATATTAGTATTCATTATTATTATTATTACTGTTTACCACTATTATTTTCTAGGTAATTTCTACTTTTATTATTAAATATTAGATAATTAAATATAAAGGAATAAACATAATTAAAATTAATTAAACATGTAATAATTAAATACTATTAGTAATATTACTAATATTTCCACTAATTAGTTTTACTAAAAATTTTTGCATCTGTTTAATGTACTATTTTGCTTACATACCCAAGTTATTCTACTGCACTCCTATCTATCTATCTACTACTACTACTACTACTACCTACTACTACTACTACTACCTACTACTACCTACTACTACCTACTACTACTACTACTCGGTAAAACTATTGTTGCAAAACTATTCTTACTAATATGTGCCACATAAACTTACTTTACGGGCAAAGAAAAAACTATCAGACCTCCTTGGGAGAGTGGATGAAAATGAATCTTCAATGTGGGAGGTCCCGCTCGCCCGCAGGTTGGACTCCCTCATTGTTCTTATCTCTTCCGGGGGGTGGGTGGGTGGGTGGGTGGGAAATGGTGGAGGTGGGTGGAAGAGGGAGGAGGTGGTAGGGTGGGAAATGGTGGAGGTGGGTGGAAGAGGGAGGAGGTGGGTGGGTGGGTGGGTGGGACTTGGCGGAGGTGGGTGGGTGGGTGGAGGTGGGTGGAAGAGGGTGGATGGAAGAGGGTAATGTGTGTAATAATGATAACATAATGATAATACGATAATAATATAATAACGATAACATATGATAACACGGAGATAACATAGAGATAACAGGTTGATAACAGTGATAACATGGCCTAGGTGTACGAAGATTATTGGAAGTTTGCGACCCCTTGGATAATGCATAAGGATAGCGTTCAGGAGGTGAATAAGGAGAGTGGGAGCTAGTGGGTGAAGTGGGTGGAGGAGGGGGTGGGTGGGTGGAAGAGGGTGATGTGAATAATAATGATAACTTAATGATAATACGATAATAATATAATATAGTAATGTGTAATAACGATACTGGGTAAGGATAGTGTTCAGGAGGTGAAGAAGGAGAGTGGGAGCTAGTGGGTGAAATATGTGGAGGAGGGGTGGGTGGGTGGGTTGAAGAGGGTAATGTGAGTAATAATGATAACATAATGATAATACGATAATAATATAATAACGATAATGGATAAGGATAGTGTTCAGTAGGTGAAGAAGGAGAGTGGGAGGTAGTGGGTGAAGTGGGAAGAGAAGGGGGTGGTGGAGGAGGAGGTGGGTGGAAGTGGGTGGTTATATGCGATCGGTGGCAGGAAATAAGGTGGGTGGGTGGTTCTTGGGTGGAAGTGGGTGGGTGGAGGAGGAGGTGGGTGGAAATGGGGTGGCTATATGTGATAGTTAGGAGGAAATAAGGTAGGTGGGTGGTAAAGATTGAGTGGGTGGTTGTTGGATGGAAGTGGGTGGGTGGAGGAAGAGGTGGGTGGGAGTGGGTGGAAGTGGGTGGTGGTGGGGTGGTTGAATAAGCCTCGTGCAAATGAGTCAAGGCACGGCATGTTCGCTTCAAGGAATGGGTCTGTTTGGTAACTGCATTCTTAACAAAGGTTAACACACGATAACATGTCGACTAGTATTGATAACAATAGATAACAACACAAGCATGGATGGTAACACATGATAACATGTCGACTAGCCTTGATAACACTAGATAACAACGTAAGCATGGATGATAACACACGATAACATGTCGACTAGTATTGATAATAATAGATAACAACACAAGCATGGATGATAACACATGATAACATGTCGACTAGTATTGATAACAATAGATAACAACACAAGCATGGATGATAACACATGATAACATGTCGACTAGTATTGATAACAATAGATAACAACACAAGCATGGATGGTAACACATGATAACATGTCGACTAGTATTGATAACAATAGATAACAACGTAAGCATGGATGATAACACATGATAACAGACTGTCATAATTCAGAGTAATGTAAGAACAGCTGATAACAACCAAAAGAGCAATGTTAACATATGATAACATAAATGATGATAGGATATCAATATGATAATACGTGATAACACATAGGTGTAAGACTACTAACTGATGATAACATGGTAAAAATCGACAGTAACTGCTGATAACAGTGATGATAACACACGAAAACGTACTTTAACCACTGATAGCACTATAACATGGTTGCGGTTTTTGTACGTGGAAACGTACTCAGCGCACTGATAACACTGATAACAATGATAACAGTGATAACAGGGATAGTTGCGGACCCCCTTTCCTGGCTTCGGGTAAGTTGGACCACTAAAAGACCGCCATTACTGCGCAAAAACACGAAAACCACGTTCACACTCTGTACTTGTTCCATAGAAAAAAAAAACTATTAATACAAAAAATAATATATAATAATAATAATAATAATAATAATAATAATAATAATAACTATTTATAGTTTCTATTCTTCAGATTAATAATAATTATTTATTATTGATTGAGATTAATTATTTGTAATTTATGAATGTAATTTACTATGAACTATTAATACCAAACATAATATATAATAATAATAATAATAATAACTATTTATAGTCTCTATTCCTCAGATTAATAATAATTATTTAATATTTATTGAGATTAATTATTTGTAACTATAAATGTAATTTACTATGAACTATTAATACAAAAAATAATATATAATAATAATAATAATAATAATAATAATAATAATAATAATAATAGTAATAATAATAATAATAATAACTATTTATAGTCTCTATGCCTCAGATTAATAATTATTATTTATTAATGATTAAGATTAATTATTTATAATTTATAAATGTAATTTACTATGGACTATTAATACAAAAAATAATATATATTAATAATAATAACTATTTATAGTCTCTAATCCTCAGATTAATAATAATTATTGAATATTTATTGGGATTAATTATTTATAATTTATAAATGTAATTTACTATGAACTATTATTAACTATCTCTTTGACTATTTCCCTTTAAGTGTTGGGTTAGGTTATTTGTCTTGATCAGAGCTTGGCTTAATGCCACAGCAGCCGAAAATAGTTTGCTGGATAGTTATAGCAAATTGTCTGCACGCAGTCAGTCTGCCTGTTTCTCCAGACTGAATTATATGGGAGGTCAACAGACAGTCTGCGATAACATAGAGACGTTAACTGATGATAATAAGATGACAGTATTGTTGTAAAGTGATGATAAGCCGATAGAAAAGTCCATACGTTTTAGTACCGAATGACTAGATAGCTGAACACTAGCTCACCTATGAAACACTAGCTGAATAGTAGCTGAACTCACTTTACCCAATAAAACTGAACCCTCTGAATGAGGGCTTGAATACTGCATGACTTAGTTCTTTCAGAACTCAAGCGTACGAACTGTGTGAAAGTTGGCTAATTTCACACTATCGTCTAACTGAATCCATGATACTTGACTAGGTAGCTGAACACTAGCTCACCTCTGAAACACTAGCTGAATAGTAGCTGAACTCACTTTACCTAATAAAACTGAACCCTCTGAATAAGGGCTTGAATACTGCATGACTTAGTTCTTTCAGAACTCAAGCGAACGAGCTGTGTGAAAGTTGGCTAATTTCACACTATCATCTAGCTGAATTCATGATACTTGACTAGTTAGCTGAACACTAGCTCACCTCTGAAACACTAGCTGAATAGTAGCTGAACTCACTTTAGTTAATAAAACTGAACCCTCTGAATAAGGGATTGAATACTGCATGACTTGGTTCTTTCAGAACTCAAGCGTACGAGCTGTGTGAAAGTTGGCTAATTTCACACATCCATGATGCTCATGCACCATTCAGTGGGTTATTCAGACGTATGGCTAGCGCGTTATCTTTCTATGGGGAATCAGATTTTCAGGTTTAAGTTTTTGAAGTTTTTCCAAGTTCTGGACCTGATTCAAGTCTTCGGAGAAGCAGACGAAGGCCAAAAAGTTGGAAAGCCTCAACTTTTGGCTTCCAGTTTTGGAATCCATTGCTTCTGCGAGTTGTATGTGGCTTTGGCTTCCAGCACAAACTTTTCAACTTGTTAAAAAATGTGCAATTAACTGCTTGTCTCTGTCACATCTATAATGACTTAACTCTGATTCCAGAACCTGTTATCAGTTGTTATCAAGTGTTATCGAGTGCTTGTCACTTGATCTGGTAAGTGTGACACTTTTTGTGACAAACCAGTTCTCCCGAGTTGACATGGATTCATCTAGCTGTCGTTTAGTGGTAAGATTTTTCATTAGCCTTGAACAGTTGTTACGAGCTGGCAAGACAACTCCCTACTAACTCAACAGTAACTCAACAATAACTCAAAAGTAAGAAATTGGGTGGGGAAAAAAGGGGCAAGACCCGATAGAAAAGTCATACGGTTGACTAGCGAGTGAATAGGTGGCTGAACACTAGCTTTCCCTCTGAATCACTAGCTAAAGAATAGCCGAACTGACTTAGTGAGCTAGTTGAATAAGGAGTTGAATACTGCATGATTTAAGTTCTTGAGAGGTTCAAGCGTGAGAACCGTGTGAAAGTGGGCCAATTTCACACCAGTCGTCTAGCTGGGATCCAGTGTTGTTCACGCACCATTCAGAGGGTCATTCTGACGTTTGACTAGCACACCTTTTTCTCTAGTAGGGAGTCCAAGGAAAGAAGTGTAGAAGCCAGAAAAAACAAGAATGGCGTAAAACAGCTCGTTTTGAGCTATTGAAACGGCTCATGCATATAGCATTCCAGCGTGCAGTTTTCTAGAGAGTCTCAGAGAAATTCATCTCGCCCAATAAACCCGTGGGGCCAAGTCTTATCTTCTAAAAGGGCTCCGCCAGCAACGGCCATCCGAGTCGTGGTTCCCATGCCTCGTGCGTTAGAAAACGCCCAAGCTTTCCAGCACAAAATTTAATAGTAAATCTCACAATTTCCTAAGAACGAATTAGTGAAAAAGATAGCCCAGACTGAGAGGAATCTTTTGGCACCAGATTTTATAACTTTTAACGGAGATTTGCATTCATTTCAAGCGAATTTCTAACGTGGCGCTGGCTTCTTTGTTCGCAGAGATCGCAGCGCCAGCTAGCGATGGTCGCTGCTTGCCGTCACGGAAAGCCGAGTAGGGACTGAAGCAACTGCCGAACCTTTAGTCGGCCCAGAAGCCGTTCATAGTAGAGGTTCTCTGTCGCTGTTGCTCTTGATCCGATTCATCGAACCTAGGATTATTTTTCTTACTAGTTCTGATTGACACAAAAAGTGAGGCGTTTGATTATTATTCGCCAAGTTGGATAGTACCAAAAGTGAATTCAATATTCCGTGGATACAAAAAAAGAGTTTCTGTGTTTGCATTTAAAAGGCAGAGCGCAAGTCTCTCTTTGCTAAACGCTTTCTAAATTGGATATTTTCACGTGATTCTTATCCCTGGCTTTTCTTGTTATTTGCTTTTTGGTCTATCATCGACACAACGTAAGTCAGTTAACTCGGTTTTTTTAATTCTTCTTTCTTCCAACCAATCGCTATACTTGAAACCGTTATAAAAGATTAGCTACTCCATTAAGAAAAGTTTTTTTCTTTCTTTCTTTTTCCTACCAACTACAGAACATAACCGTTACCCTTTGCTAAGCAATCGAGTAATCGGATTCAGAACTCACTTTGTAACCGTTCCAAGAGTAACCGGATACTCTAACTCGGATTTTTTTTTACAATTAGCTACTCCATTAAGAAAGGTTTTTTTTTCTTTCTTTCCTACCAACTACAGAACATAACCGTTACCCTTTGCTAAGCAATCGAGTAATCGGATTCAGAACTCACTTTGTAACCGTTCCAAGAGTAACCGGATACTCTAACTCGGATTTTTTTTTACAATTAGCTACTCCATTAAGAAAGGTTTTTTTTTCTTTCTTTCCTACCAACTACAGAACATAACCGTTACCCTTTGCTAAGCAATCGAGTAATCGGATTCAGTACTCACTTTGTAACCGTTCCTAGAGTAACCGGTTCAACTTTTTGGGATAAACCATTCGTTAAGCTTGTTCTTTCAGTGGTATAGAGAGAGACGGGGGGTCTTAACATTCTCTGGGGAACAACCAGGCCAAATATCCAATTTTCCCATCGCCCCACCCTCTACCTACCTCTCCTCCTCCCTCCCACCCACACCCACCTCCTCCACCCACCTCCCCCAACCACCCCAACTCCTCCCACTTCTCTTTTTTTTACAATTTTTTTATTGTTACCATATTCGCCACTGTGAGATCACTGGATATTTTTAGACAAAGTTTGATAACATTCTGATAACAGTTGATAACAGATGACTTGTAGGGGGTGGAGATGGGGGTCGGGGGGGTGGGGGGTTAATTGCTATAACAGCGGGGGTTCGGGGGGTGAGACAACCCCCCACGGGAGCCATTGTTATAGTTGTCACCACCGCAGCTTTTGCCAAACATTCACCTTCACCCCAAAATCGCCCTCTGTGACAGGGATTCTCGAGAATCTTGATTTCAGTGGTTCAAGAATCATGGTAAGGATCCTGACCATGATTCCTGATAGATGTTATCATCCGATTATCAATGTTATCAATTGTTATCATCTTATTTTCAGTGTTTTCAATCAACCTTTTAGCATAACTATCAACGTTATCAGTTATGTTATCCGTGTTATCAGTAGTGCTAATCTGTTATTGTTATCATCCGATTATCAATATTATCAATTGTTATCATCTTATTTTCAGTGTTTTCAATCAACCTTTCAACTTAACTATCAACGTTATCGGTTATGTTATCATCCTATTATCAATGTTATCAATTGTTATCATCTTATTTTCAGTGTTTTCAATCAACCTTTTAGCATAACTATCAACGTTATCAGTTATGTTATCCGTGTTATCAGTAGTGCTAATCTGTTATTGTTATCATCCGATTATCAATATTATCAATTGTTATCATCTTATTTTCAGTGTTTTCATTCAACCTTTCAACTTAATTATCAGCGTTATCAGTAGTGCTAATCTGTTATCATCCGTTTTATCAATATATTATCAACCGGTTAACACTGTTATCAGCTAGTAACCGTCTATCATCATTTTATCACTTTATACCATCCCGTTTATCTAGGCGACCATTCCATCTATCACTGTTACCAACCTTGTTATCATCTGTGTTATCAATCTGTTATCATCCTATTTATCAAAATATATTATCAACCGTTTAACACTGTTATCAGCTAGTCGTAACCTTCTACCACTATTATCATCCATCTATCACTGTTACCAACCTTGTTATCATCTGTGTTATCAATCTGTTATCACCGTGTTATCAAATCAAGGGCTGCGGGCTAAGAACGGGGAAGGGTTATGTAAAGGGGTCCGAATCTTCCGATAATCTTCGTACACATGGGCCGTGTTATCACTGTTATCAAGTTGTTATCTCCCTGTTATCAACATGTTATCATACGTTATCAAATAATCTTCCTACAGTTCACCTCAGAGTTTCGGACCCCTTGGGTCATGTGAATGGCTTTGGTAATTACATGCTGCGCATTCCCAGTTGTTAATTAGAATCTCCAATTGAGAAGCGACTCTGTCATAAAGGGACACATACTTCCCCACCACCCGGCCAGGGGGGTCCGCAACTCCATCGTTGATAACACCTGATAACAGGTTGATAACCACGGATAACAGGGTGATAACAAAACCGAGATCTCGAAATGACTAAAGAGGCCTCATAAGTTCTTATAGTGAGGTACGTAGGGGTTGTTTGCTAACATTTGATAACAGGTTGATAACCACGGATAACAGGGTGATAACAAAACCGAGATCTCGAAAAGAAAAAAAGGGGCTTTAAGTTCTTATAGTGAGATACGTAGGGATTGTTTGCTAACATCTGATAACAGGTTGATAACCACGGATAACAGGGTGATAACATGTGATAACAAACTTATTTCCCGGACGTTTGATTGTCGTAAGACAGAGATCTTATCTATTGTTATCAACATGTTATCAGCTACTATTAAGCGTTATCATCTGTTATCAGCTGCACAAACCTAATAGCGAAGCCTTCATAGATTCAGACGTTGTTATCCAGTGTTATCAGCTGTTATCAACTTGTTATCAGCTGTTATCAATATGTTATCAGTGTGTTATCATCTGTTATCAGCTGCTAAAACCTAACAACGAAATCTTCATACAATCAGACGTTGTTATCCAGTGTAATCAGCTGCTCAAACCTAACAACGAAATCTTCATAGAATCAGACGTTGTTATCCTGTGTTATCAGCTGTTATCAACATGTTATCAGTGTGTTATCATCTGTTATCAGCTGTTAAAACCTAACAACGAAATCTTCATACAATCAGACGTTGTTATCCAGTGTTATCAGCTGCTCAAACCTAACAACGAAATCTTCATAGAATCAGACGTTGTTATCCTGTGTTATCAGCTGTTATCAACATGTTATCAGTGTGTTATCATCTGTTATCAGCTGTTAAAACCTAACAACGAAATCTTCATACAATCAGACGTTGTTATCCAGTGTTATCAGCTGCTCAAACCTAACAACGAAATCTTCATAGAATCAGACGTTGTTATCCTGTGTTATCAGCTGTTATCAACATGTTATCAGTGTGTTATCATCTGTTATCAGCTGTTAAAACCTAACAACGAAATCTTCATACAATCAGACGTTGTTATCCAGTGTTATCAGCTGCTCAAACCTAACAACGAAATCTTCATAGAATCAGACGTTGTTATCCTGTGTTATCAGCTGTTATCAACATGTTATCAGTGTGTTATCATCTGTTATCAGCTGTTAAAACCTAACAACGAAATCTTCATACAATCAGACGTTGTTATCCAGTGTTATCAGCTGCTCAAACCTAACAACGAAATCTTCATAGAATCAGACGTTGTTATCCTGTGTTATCAGCTGTTATCAACATGTTATCAGTGTGTTATCATCTGTTATCAGCTGTTAAAACCTAACAACGAAATCTTCATACAATCAGACGTTGTTATCCAGTGTTATCAGCTGCTCAAACCTAACAACGAAATCTTCATAGAATCAGACGTTGTTATCCTGTGTTATCAGCTGTTATCAACATGTTATCAGTGTGTTATCATCTGTTATCAGCTGTTAAAACCTAACAACGAAATCTTCATACAATCAGACGTTGTTATCCAGTGTTATCAGCTGCTCAAACCTAACAACGAAATCTTCATAGAATCAGACGTTGTTATCCTGTGTTATCAGCTGTTATCAACATGTTATCAGTGTGTTATCATCTGTTATCAGCTGTTAAAACCTAACAACGAAATCTTCATACAATCAGACGTTGTTATCCAGTGTTATCAGCTGCTCAAACCTAACAACGAAATCTTCATAGAATCAGACGTTGTTATCCTGTGTTATCAGCTGTTATCAACATGTTATCAGTGTGTTATCATCTGTTATCAGCTGTTAAAACCTAACAACGAAATCTTCATACAATCAGACGTTGTTATCCAGTGTTATCAGCTGCTCAAACCTAACAACGAAATCTTCATAGAATCAGACGTTGTTATCCTGTGTTATCAGCTGTTATCAACATGTTATCAGTGTGTTATCATCTGTTATCAGCTGTTAAAACCTAACAACGAAATCTTCATACAATCAGACGTTGTTATCCAGTGTTATCAGCTGCTCAAACCTAACAACGAAATCTTCATAGAATCAGACGTTGTTATCCTGTGGTATCAGCTGTTATCAACATGTTATCCAGTGTTATCAGCTGTCTGATGGGTTGTGGACTTTGGTGGGGACGGCCATATGGCGTTGGTGGGTAGTGGTAGGCACAGATGCAGTGGCAAACACTTCCGTCCTGCTTCACAAAGCGGAATGAAAAGCAACTTAATGGCCAGTCCAACCGAGAACCCACGGCCAAGATTAAGCGATAATACGTTGATAACACTTGATAACAGGGCGATAATCAATAATAATGAGTGATAACACCTGGTAACACGTTGATAATACTTGATAATAGGGCGGTAATCAATGTTAATGAGTGATAACACTTGATAACAGGGCGATAATCAATGTTAATTAATGATAACACCTGATAACACGTTGATAACACTTGACAACACGGCGATAATCCATGATAATGAGTAATAACACCTGATAACACGTTGATAACACTTGATTATAGGGCGATAATCAATAGTAATGAGTGATAACACGTGATATCTCGTTGATAACACTTGACAACAGGGCGATAATCCATGATAATGAGTGATAACACTTGATAACACGTTGATAACACCTGATAACAATGCTGGCCACTGGCGTCTCGCATACCCAGAATGGAGATTTCGCACCAAATCCAAGTTATATGATCTCAAGATTCAAGATTCGTGAATCTAGAATCAAGAATCTTGTCTACTGAGAAATACGCGAGGTTGCGCACCCCCTCTCCGCCATTGTGTAGCGCATAATTACGGTTGACACGCTTTTAAATCTCTCGCTTATTCAGCGAAGTCACGAAAAAATGTCACCAAAAAAAAAACTGTTATCACCGTGTTATCACTGTTATCACCATTATCATCGTTTGACCAATCATCATGATTATTTCATAAATTTGCATTATTATCAGATAATTTTAAAAACTTTTTACTTTTATCCAATTTTAAATATCTATAATATTTCATAATAATATAATAATATTTATAATAATATGATAATATAAACGTAAATAATTTAAATAATTTTTATCAGAAAATTTTAAAAACTTTTCACTTTTATCTAATTTTCAATATCTATGTTTGATAATAATATAATAATATTTATAATAATATAAACGTAAATAATTTAAATAATTTTATCTAAAAAATTAGTCACTTTTATCACCATCTCGAAACTTACTCATTTATTTTAATGCACTAATTGTTACTCTATTATTACCTATTGAATGAATTATTGGATCCACTCAATTCCCTGTCTTAGCCCGCAGCCCCGATCTGATAACACGGTGATAACAGGTTGATAACACAGATGATTACCTATTGAATGGATTAGTTAGTTAGTATGGATAGGGTAATCCATGGAGAGATTTATAGTCAAGGTTGTATTATTATCTATTTAATGTATTAATTATTACTATTATGACCTATTATTATCTATTTAGTGTAATAATTTTGACTATTTTTTTACATATTTTTTTAAAGAAAACAAGCAGAAATAGTCATAATTATTACACTAAATAGATAATAATAGGTGATAATCCATCCAGTAGGCAATAATAGTTGTAAATAATACATTAAATAGATAATAATACTATAGAATTAGTGATAGGAATGCAGTAGAAGAAGTTAGTTAGTGTGGATAGGATAATCTATGGAGAGAGTTATAGTAAAGGTTTATTATTTATAGTAACATTTATTATCTATTTAATGTATTATTTATTACTATTATCACCTGTTATTATCTATTTAATACAATAATTACGACTATTTTTACACATTTTTCTAAAGAAAAATAAGCAGAAATAGTGATAGGAATGCAGTAGAAGTAGTTAGTTAGTGTGGATAAATTTATAGTCAGGGCAGTATTATTATCTATTTAATGTATCATTTATTACTATTATTACCCATTGAATAGATTATCACCTCTTATTATCTATTTAACGCAATAATTATGACTATTTTTTCTACTATTGACTACAGAAAACAAGCAGAAATAGTTATAATTATTACATAAAATAGATAATAATAGGTAATAATCCATTCAATAAGTAATAGTAGTTATAAATAATACATTAAGTAGATAATAATACTATAGAAATAGTGATAGGAATGCAGTAGAAGTAGTTAGTTAGTGTGGAATAGGGTAATCGATGCAGAGATTTATAGTCAAGGCAATATTACTATCTACTGAATGTAATAATTTTGACTATTTTTTACATATTCTCTAAACATAATAAGCAGAAATAGTCATAATTATTACGCTAAATAGATAATAATCGGTGATAATCCATTAAATAAGTAACAGTAGTTATGAATAATACATTAAATAGATAATAATACTATAGAATTAGTGATAGGAATGCAGTAGAAGTAGTTAGTTAGTGTGGATAGGGTAATCGATGGAGAGATCTATAGTCAAGGCAATATTATATCTATTTAATGTATTATTTATTACTATTATTTACTGTTATTTACTTACTATTATATATTTAAAGTAATAATTATGACTATTTTTACATATTCTCTAAAGAAAACAAGCAGATAATCCATTCAATAGGTAATAATAGTAATAAGTAATACATTAAATAGATAATAATACTATAGAATTAGTGATAGGAATGCAGTAGAAGTAGTTAGTTAGTGTGGATAGGATAATCAATGGAGAGATTTGTAGTCAAGGCACTATTATCACCTATTATTATCTATTTAATGTAATAATTATGACTATTTTTACACAATTTTCTAAAGAAAATAAGCAGAAATAGTGATACGAATGCAGTAGTAGTTAGTTAGTGTGGATAGGGTAATCGATGGAGAGATTTATAGTCAAGACTTATTATTATTTATAGTAATATTTATTATCTATTTAATGTATTACTTATTACCTATTGAATGGATTATCGCCTCTTATTATCTATTTAACGCAATAATTATGACTATTTTTTCTACTATTGACTACAGAAAACAAGCAGAAATAGTCATAATTATTACGCTAAATAGATAATAATAGGTAATAATCCATTCAATAAGTAATAGTAGTTATGAATAATACATTAAATAGATAATAATACTATAGAATTAGTGATAGGAATGCAGTAGAAGTAGTTAGTTAGTGTGGATAGGGTAATCGATGGAGAGATTTATAGTCAAGGCAATGGCTGTAGGGCTGGCAAAAGGTTGACGTTTACCGCAAAGCTCATTAGCTGCTTTAAGACTCCCACAGTCTCGTTTCCAGCTTTTCCTTTTTCACCAGAATAACCTTCATTCTTTTCTTTTTCTCTTTTTATATAAGAAAATCGTCTCTTTTTTTCTGCATCACTTGTGTTAGTTTTTCTAGTTTTGTTTACATTTTTTCAAATAGAGAAACGTTCTTTTTGTAATAGAACGCGTTCTATTTACTTTCGAACGTCTGATTTTTAATCCAAGTGTTGTTTACATTCTTAAAATAGAGAAAAGTTCTATTTGAAATCGAACGCGTTCTTTTGCATTTCGAACGTCGGACATTTTAGTCCAAGTTTTGTTTACATTCTTAAAATACAGAAACGTTCTATTTGAAATCGAACGCGTTCTATTTACTTTCGAACGCCGTACGTTCTATTTGAGATCGAACACTTCTGAAATTACTTTACTGAACTATTTTTACCTTTTATTTTTTATTTTGTATCTCATGTCTCTTGACGTTTATAACATGTTATACTGTGTTACCACGAAAGTTGGATAGTTTTGTGACGTAAATCGTTACCGGGAGTTCAGAGGCGCGGTGTTTCACATATTTCCAGAGGATCGATACGGCTGAGGGAACACGAGGAGGACAACTTTGGTGGAAACTGTCGCTTTTAAAGGAAAATTCACATGTGACATTGTTTATTTATCATTGACCAACTTCTGCTTCGAGTTCAAGTTTGCTATACCCGACAGAAAATTCTCACAGGACTATGTAGAATCTGGAACAGAGACTCAGTGAGATCTCAGTGAGAAAGCTCTAAAAGTTATGAGATCTCACTGAGTTCTCTGTTCCAGATTCTACATAGTCCTATGAGAATTTTCTGTCGGGTATAGCAAACTTCGCAGTCTGAAACAACTCGAAATAAAGATGGTGACGTGTTCGACTGAAAATAGACCACGATTAGAAAAAAATCATACGGTTGAGTACCGAATGACTAGGTAGCTGAACACGAGCTTCCCTCTGATTCACTAGCTGAACAGTAGCTGAACTTACGTTTAGTTACTAAATTTTGAACCTTCTGAATAAGGTGTTGCATGTACTAGGTTCTTGTAAAAATTCAAGCGTACGAACCGAACCGTGTGAAATTGGGCCGATTTCACACAGTCAGCTAGCTAAATCCATGGTAGTCATGCACCATTCAGAGGGTCATTCTGACGTTTGATTAGCGCATCTTTTTTTTTAATACGAACGCTTAAGGAATGCGTAAACATAAACAGTAGATAACACTGATACACAATTGTGAACTTTTGCTTCATTATCTGGGGTACTGTTTGCTCTGATGCTACACTGATAACATGGCGATAACACAGTGATAACAAGTGATAACTTGTTGAAATTGGTTATTTACAAGTGTGGACAAATTTTGTTACGGCCATATTTGGTGTAGAGAGACGGGCTTAAGGTTCGTCAAACACAAGTTTTGCTGCGTTGCCATGGTGACAGTGCAAAACACTAAAAGGGTTAACCTTTTAACGCACTATTATTATTATTTTCATCGTTTTGATTATTTCTAATGTTATTACTACTAACATTTTATTCTGGCTGTTGTGGATTGATAAAGGTGATAACAGGTGATAACATCAAAACACTGTTGCGGGTTGCCAACCCCAGAGGGACAACTTAAGACTTGTTCCATTAGGACATGCCGTAAATAAGTCGACGCTTGACAAAAAAGAGGTGCCACAACTAAACCAGAAACCATGAAGGAGGGGTTGACAACCGATGGAAAAAAAAATCTGGATAATAATGATAACACTGAAAACATGAAGTCTAATTACAACTAGTGTAATTAATATTGTAGTCAGTGTTTCCACTTTCAATATCCCCTTTTCCCCCTCTTCCCTTATTTTTCCCTATTTCCCCTCCGTGCTATAGATACACGCCGTACGTTTACATTTTCCCTCTTCCCTTATTCTTCACTTTTCCCCCTCCGTCCTATAGAAAATAGGCCGTAGGTTAAGATTTTCCATTTTCCCTCTTCCCTTATTTTTCCCTTTTTCCCCTCCGTCCTGTAGAAAATAGGCCGTAGGTTAAGATTTTCCATTTTCCCTCTTCCCTTTTTTTTTCCCTGTTTCCGTTCTATAGAAAACAGGCCGTACGATCAGATTTTCCCTTTTCTCTCTTCCCTTATTTTTCCCTTTTTCAGGAAATTTCCCTGCAAAGTGGAAACGCTGCTTTAGTTTGTTAACAAGTTTCTATCAAATTTTGCGTTCTGTAAGAGAATTTAAAATTTGCAATGGGAACTGTTGAATGATAACAGCTGATAACACTGATAACAAGAGTGATAACAGTAACAACTGCAACCTTGTTGAATGGAGTGGTTCTATCTCGGTGACTTTTTGTATACATAAACAAACGCTTGGGTAAAACCCATTAACGTACTTTGTGTCCTTCAACATGGACTCAAGATTCACGATTCTCAGAACGATTCTTGGAATCTTGAAAATTTGGAATCTTAAGATTCTTGGCAAGATTCACGAACCAATGCCAAGATTCTTGGAGGTTCTGGAATCTTGCCAGCCGTTTTATCGAGCCACGAACCCCTCCAATGGCTGTAAATGGATCATCCCCCCCCTGAATGGCCTTATTTATGTCTTTATTTTTATAATTTTTCGCTTATTTGATTGGTCGTTGGAAGCTCCATGGCTCTTTGCCACGTTTGAAATAGCTCCTCAACCCTGAAGGGGTCGGGAAAATCTTTATTAAGGGCTGATAACACGCGATAACAAGTTGATAACATGATGATGACAGTGATAACATGTTTAATATTAATAATTTTATTTTTTTGGTTACAGGAATCGAGTTAGACGCCTGATTTGACGCCATTTTGAATCAGCGCCATCTATTGGATAATTCGAAAAACCCCCAAGTTGTAACGGATACTTTTTTGGCGCGAAATTTGAAAAAGCGGGAGTACGTCAACGCAGCGCGTATCGTCTGCTTGTGGCGGTTAGCAGGTTGTGGGCAGCGTGTCGCGCGTAACCATTTGTCTGATGGTGGCGCGACGCGTGCCTAGTGACGCCGTCGCCGCGTCACGTCGCGCCGACCAATGAAACAGGTGGGTCCGGGAGGACAGGAGGCGGGACCCGGCCAGACGGGTCAAGGGGGGGCGGGTAGCGCGACTAGTAGTGGTAGCAGCACGGTGGTAGCGACTAATGGGGCTAGCGCTGCTACCAACTTCGAATACGAGGACAGTGAATGGGACGTGGGTATCGGTAGCCTGATTATTGACTTGGACGCGGATATCGAGAAGAATAACGGTGAGACGAGTGTCAAAGACAGACTGCACAACAACAACAACAGCAATACCAACAACAATAACAACAGTGCGAGTGGTAGTAGTGGAGTGGTAGGTGGTGATACTTCAGTAATGCCCTCTAGTGGTAGTCCCAGCTCTGCAACAACACCTCTAGCGGTCCATTCGGCTACAGTAGTCGAACAGGGCCTGAAAATGAAGATCAAGCGAACCAAACCTGGTCAGGCCAAGCACGAGATCGTCAAACCTTCAGTCAACGACAAGCGAAACGTGGCGGTTATCAAAACAACCGCTACAACAACTACTACAACAGCGAAAACATCGACAACCAACGGTCTGACGGTTCAGCCTGTCGGTACCGGTTCCGCGGTAACGGTTACGCCGGTAGTCCGGTTACCGGCTGCGCGTAACGCAACGCAGATCTTAACGCAACCCGTCAACGGTTCCGTTGCTGTTTTGAATTTCCCGCAGCAGCAACAGCAGCCGGTAACTGTTACGCCCGTGGCGATGACAGCGCCAACCGTTAAGCAAGCGGCAGCTCCGCGAACTAACGACGGGGAAGCGCACAGTCCGCCCAACAAAAAGTGGAAGACTAACGCCATTGCGGCAAACGATAAGGTAATAAAAATTACATTCTCAAACAGCTCAGGAATTAAGCAATTCAAATAGACATCATTAAAAGTTTGAATTTTAAGTTTTGACTCGAGTTTTTAAGTTCTAAGTTTTAAGTTTTTCCAGTGTCGACTTTCAAAACTTTCCACTGTAGGACCCTTGACTTTAATGAGGCCTTCGTATATATATGAAGAAAAAAAACTCTTGAAATAGTTGTTATATAACACAAACATTCATAATATATTTTAATTAGTGGATCATTAATTAAGAAATAGTCCCAAGACATAGAAAAAAGTTTCTGTGGACAACTTTATATTTATAGAAAAACTAGTTTGTCTTTTCGGAACCGGTTGTGTTATCGTCAATGGCCTGGTACAGTTTTATTGTGGGAATTTTCTTCTTTTTACGAGAGGCCATTGAATTGGAATGGACTTGGCCAAAAAAAGTTTCTGAAAATCGGCCATTGTTTTATGGCGGCGGGTGTAGGGACGAGTAGCGCGAGACATGTTTTTCACGCCGCTGTGAGCAACAGTTTCACCACAAGGCAGCTAATCAACCGAAACCACGATGGATTGATAACACGCTGATAACAACTTTTTGAAAGATTTAGTACAAGTTTCAGACCCCCTTCTTGTTTGATAATGAGCCTTAATTTGTAATCAAGATATGTGAGACCAGAAAACATGAGCAAGTTACTAAAATAAGTCGACACACAAGTCCTTGACACTTGAAACTACTTACAAAGTTGATAATTATTTTAATCAAATCCATCAAAAAGTTGGACGAAAAATCAATAATAATTAATTTAACTATACTTGATTACGATTAATTGTATTTATTAATTAAGACTTAAATAAGCTGGAAAACAATCATTAATTTATAAATAAATTAATCAAACTAACCAGAAACTTGCATTGAATAAATATTATTCATTAAATTATATTATACTAAGATAAATATATTTATTAAACTTAACAAAAAGGAAAAGTTTGAAAATTTAATAAACTTTGATAGTTTTGGAAAATAAATTTGCGTAGATCTGGCAACGCTGGATTCGTGCAATATAATAATCAATATAATTAATTTAACTATACTTAACTGGAAAATAATAATTGATTCATAAATAAATATTATTCATTTAATTATATTATACTATGATAAAAATACTTATTAAACTTAACAAAAAGGAAAAGTTTGAAAATTTAATAAACTCTGATAATTTTGGAAAATAAATTTGCGTAGATCTGGCAACGCTGGATTCGTGCAGTATAATAATTAATTATATACGGGCAATATAATAATCAATATAATTAATTAAACTATACTTTACTACGATAATTGTATTTATTAATTAAGAAGAAATAAGCTGGAAAATAATATTTATTAAACTTAACAAAAGGGAAAAGTTTGAAAATTTAAGAAACTAAATAATTTCGGAAAATAAATTTGCGTAGATCTGGCAACGCTGGATTCGTGCAAGGGCAGCGGAAAAAGCCTCGAGGGCCGTGCGACCTTTGTTTCTGGGTTAGAGTTCGCTTGTAATCTGACCTGGCTACAAGAGACATTTTTCTCGGGTCTTTTTGGCCATTCAGTTCGAGCCTTTTTAGTTTAGTTTTAGTTTCACTTGTCAGTGACATTTCAAAAATTTTCTGGTGTTTCACACGTGGTTTTCCCTCTATGTGCACAAAGTTTATTTTGCCCTTTTCGTTTTTCTTTTTGAAAAAAAATATGGCGTTGATTTATCAAGAAACCCTCAATGAGCTGTTGGCAACGTGCATGTTTGTGTTTGGGATTCCGCGTATTTTCAAACAGATTGATGCGCTACATTAACTCGCCAAGTGAGGGACCAAATTTCGTCACGTGCCAAATCTGGTAACGCCTCGCCTCACTCCTCACCCCCGCCCCCCTTCGCCTAACCTCGGCAGCCAGGACCAAATTTGGTAACGGTGCCAAATTGTGTTACCGCATTGCCGAGACTAGAAAGGACCAAATTTTGCATCACGTCAAATTGTGTTCCGTTTGGCTGCGTGCAAAGCGGGACCGAATTTTGCAACGCGCCAAATTGAGTACCGGACAGTCGGAGCTGAAGAGGACCAAATTTTGCATCACGACAAATTGTGTTCCGTTTGCAACGGGGGACCGAATTTCGCAACGTGCCAAATTTAGTGCCGGATAGCCGAAGCTGAACAGGACCAAATTTTGCATCACGTCAAATTGTGTTCCGTTTGGCTCTATGAAAAGCGGGACCAAATTTCGCAACGTGCCAAATTTAGTGCCGGATAGCCGGAGCTGAAGAGGACCAAATTTTGCATCAAGTCAAATTGTGTTCCGTTTGGCTCTATGCAAAGGGGACCAAATTTTGCTTCGAGTCAAATTGCGTTCCTTACGACTCTGTGCAAAGTGGGACCGAATTTCGTAACGTGCCAAATTGAGTACCGTATAGCCGAGGCTGAAGAGGACCAAATTTTACATCGTGTCAAATCGTGTTCCGTGTGGCTCTATGCAAAGGAGGACCAAATTTCGCAACGTGCCAAATTTAGTAACGGATAGCCGAGGCTGAAGAGGACCAAATTTTGCATCGCGTCAAATTGCGTTCCTTAAGTCTCGATGCAAAAAGGGGACCAAATTTCGCAACGTGCCAAATGGGATACTCTATTGTTCGAAGTCTAAAGCTAGGGCCAAATGCTGTCACGTACTAAAAATTTCGTTGATATGGCGTATCAGGATGATCAGTTTTCGAATGCGCGCTCAATTGGCACCGGCGGACCAATTTGTCTCTTGTCCCGTAATAAATTGACCCTAATTGGCTGTTGTTTTTCCGTTTGTTTTCCCGCGCGGTAGATTCGCATCAAAACAAATGGCGCAGCAAATGTTGGACCATTGTAAGGGGAAAATTAAACTGCGCAGCTATAATCGTAGCAGCTATTCGCTAGGATTCAAACTAAAAGCTCTCGAAGCTGCGGAAAGTATCGGAGTGCGAGCTGCTGCAGCGACACTCCAGCTCGACGAATGCGTCATCCGTCGCTGGCTTCTTCAATCGGAAAGCATTAAACAAGCCGCGGTCTTCCTGCCGAAACATCTCAAAAGAGTTCGCTCCAAGAAACTACTGTTCGACAACTCCGCTGCTCGCGACTCGAGTCCCGAAGTTTTTCCCGAGTCACCCGGGGTTTGCTCGATACAGGTTTAAGCGTTTACTCGAACATTAATCTTGAATAAAGTCTTTAGTATTACAGGATTCTTAATAAATAAAAGAAGATAACAATGAGATAAAAGTAAAGAAGCAAGTGAAGTTATGCGAACTAGTGGATTAGGTGGCAGATAAGCGATATTCTTGTCGATTTGTCGTTCATGTTCTCGATATCGTTATCTTTCCTGCTCTGATTACTCATAACGTGTAATCAATTACATTTAACCAATCATTAAGTGTTTTATCTTTTTTTTGAATTCGTAAAACGAAAGTTGCGGCGTTCAAACACGTTCTTTTCCCGCCAAAAGAAAAAGTGCGTTCTAAAGCGCAAAGAAAAAGGCGGGAAAAAATCGATTTGTTTGTATATCGATATTTAATTATCGCTATAAAACCAGAGGTACTCAGGCACGCAAGAGCATGTAATTTGGGTTTGTATTAGATAATTTATGACTACATTGTAAGCTTTCGGGGAAAAGGGAGCCGTAATGACTGTAATTATGATTATTAACCAAGGAATCTTGGGAGTTGTCCCGCAACGCCACCTAGCGGCAAGATTATGAACTGAATGTCATATTGAATTTAATGAATAAATTGTATTGAACAGATTGCAGAAGCGAGTCCCTCGCCTTCATCGGGCGGCAGTTGCAGCAGCGGGTTGGGGACTCCGTCCCCCGCGGGATCGAGCTTAGGCGCTGAGGCGGGATGCGTCGTCCGCCGGACGGACGCTTGCGTCGGGACGTCGAGCGCCATGACGATGACGGAACCCGAATGCCTGGGACCTTGCGAGCCTGGGACTGCAGTCACGCTGGAAGGCATCGTCTGGCACGAAACTGAAGGAGGTAGAAAATTAGTTTATTAATTTAATTATGTTTTCTGGTTCTTAGTTTTATATAATATTAATATATTAATTAAAAAATTTATTATTTCTACACAATTTGCTTTTAATATCTTAAAATTTATTATTGTTATTATTATTATAATTAAAATTTACTACATATTATTAAATCTTGTATTATATGTTATTTTTATTATTATTGTTATATTGTATTAATTTTTTTTTTGTAATTTGACAGGCGTCCTTGTTGTTAACGTTACGTGGCGAGGCAAAACATATGTGGGCACTTTGCTGGACTGTACGCGTCACGACTGGGCGCCTCCAAGGTAAACCGCAATTAGAAAACCTCAGGGGAAAAATAAATTGACATTGATTGGGTGGTATAGCTCTCAATCTCCCCTTTTTTCCCCCTCTTCCCCCATTTTTTCACTTTTCCCTCCGTACTAGAATACAAGGCTGTACTTCCAGATTTTCCCTTTTCAGACACCATTCTCCCCTTTTCCAGGGTATTTCCCCCAAAGTGGAAACACTGATTGACTGGGTGGTTAAGCTTTCACGCTAACTGCATTATCCAAATTTCATTCACGAGTTGAAAATTCAATTCAAAAAGTCTTTTTTGTCATTAAAATTAACATTAAAGTTCATTTTAATACAATTTCCAGGTTCTGCGATTCACCAACAAGCGACGTGGACTCTCGCGCGCCGAAGGGAAGAGCCAAGCGAGGTCGGGAGCAGCCAGCACTCCAGTCCCGGGCGGAGGAGGCAACACTGGCTCGTCAGCTGAAGCCTCGCAGAGTCCGATGCATACCAAGCTTCGCAACGGCGCCAAAGGGCGACGAGGAGGTATCGCAGCCCCTCCCAGCCCTGCTAAAGAGACGCCAGGCAGCGGAGGGAAGCGAAAGGGTAAACCGGTAGAAGAAGTCGTTGCTCCAGCGGCTAATGGAGGAGGCGGTGGACCCTCGAGCAACAAGCGCAGTCGTTCAAGTTCCAGGGGAGCCGGTAACTCTAGCCCTACCCCTGAGCCTCCGAGTCAGCCGGCTTCTCCTATGCTGATTGAATGTCCAGAACCGAACTGTTCTAAAAAGTACCGTCACATCAACGGGCTTAAATACCACCAGTCGCACGCCCACGGATCGGGAGGCAACAACAACAACACGGAGGAAGACTCCAGCTCCGAATCCAAGGAAGAAAAAGCGGAGGAGGTAGCAGCGGACGTGGCGGTAGCGCCTTTCACGGGGAAAGTCCCCATGCCTCCCGGGCAGGCGACTACTCCTTCAGGGCCCGAGGCTTCGCCCAAGGAACCGGAGAGTCTACCCCAAGACAACTCTACGCCTACGCCTACTCCTAGTCCAAGTCCTGCTACTCCCGGGCCTGCTACTTCTGTGATAACTAGCTCCGATGTGAATGGTGATCCTAGCAAACTTGTATCTCGTCCTGCAGTAGCTCCTGTAACGGTTCCAGTCATCGCCACTGCGACAACAGCGACAACAATAGCTGCAGCTGTTGTAGGAGTAGCTGCGGAACATGTTTTTACCCCCATTGCTGTTGCATCGACTGCTACAACACCTACAACAGCAGCAGCGCCAAGTCCAGTGCGAGTTGCTGCTACCCCGGTAGCTACTACAGCACAGCAGGGAGTCGTTCTGACCAGTCAGCCAAAGCAGGAAGATAGTGAGTCGCACGAAGCTTTGAAGGATCGACTGAAACACAAGAAGAAGAGCAAAGACAAGGACAAGGAGCGAACCAAGGATCGAGCGGCCGAGCCAACGAAGAAAGGCCCTGAAGGATCAATCATCAACGGCCACGTACCCGAAACAGAAAACCTTAAAAAAGAAGACTTGTCTTTGAATTCAGTTCCTCGTAGTTCTGGAAGGGAGGAAGTCCAGAGCCCGGCTTATTCCGATATCTCTGACGCTGGAGATCAGCCTCCGATCCTGGATAACGAGCTGGGAGACCCGCTGAAGAAGGAAAAACTGGGAGATTCTACAACAATGGGATCTTTTGTTTTCCCTTTCTATAATCAGAGTCCTTTTATAGTCAATCCTGCAACTGCTGGAGGTCCTCCTCCACCTCCTGCAGGTCCTCAAGCTCCTCCAGCGGGTCCCACGAACCTGTCCTTGGCTCCTGGTGACAAAATCAAGGACGAGAGACGCGAGAACTCGACTAGCACGGATAGCAAACCACCCGGAGATCTGAAACTTCCTCCTGCTTCCTTCTATCCCTTCGGGTACATGCCTCCCTTCCAGGGATTTCCGATGGAACCTGTGGTAGTGGACCCTAATCTGCGGGGACCGACTAATAAGACCCCAGAGAGGATTAGTCCTCCCAGAATTCCTAAAGCTGAAGACAAGGACGTGAAAATCATCAAAGATTCTAGAATTCCGTTGGATCTTGGTATCTCGAAAGCGTCTCCTCACTCCAGTGCGACCATCAAGAAGGATCATTCGCAGTTCTCGAGTAAAGAAGCCGAGAAAAAGGTCGCTCTGGACCAAAACTCGACTTTCTCCAGACAGCAGGAAGAGCTGCGGCGGATCTACGCTGGATACCACGGCGAAGAAGCTCAGTCTCAGCCCCAGCAGTCGTCGATCCCTGCTGCTTCTCCACTGGACCGACCCAAAGTTTCGGTTCCTACTTCTAAGGCCGCAACCAGTACACCCAGTCCTAAAGTGAACTCTGTAGAACGCAAAGAGCGAGAAACGAAAAACGAGGGAGTCAAACCAACCATGGAAACTCACGGACCTCCTCCACCAGTACCTCCACAGAGCTCAATGCCACCTACCCACATACCCTACTCGTACTTATACCCCTACCCTATACCTATAGATCCTTCTCACCCAGCTTATCGCATGGCTTCTATGATACCGCCTTTCGGAGGTCCCGGTTCGGGAGGTCCGCACTTTCTTCCTCCGCACCATCCGCACTCTCTAGGCGGTCAGGGCCCTCCGCCATCTCTTCCTCCGGGTCTTCGCTACCCTTTCCCTCCTCCCGGTAGCCACGGTGGTGACGATATCAGTCGTGCGCACTTTGAGCTGCTCCACAACAACCCGTACTACGCTGCCATGGCTGGAGCTGCTCCTCCTCCGCCTCACTCCTCTGCGCACAAGATTCACGAGCTCGCCGAACGGGCCATCAAGTCCCCGCCCAACTCTTCAGGCCCCAGGAACGATCCCTCCACCAGCGCAGACCCGAAGTCTACACCCAGCGGACCGAACAGCTCATCCTCGGCGTCGAAAGCTCCAGAGAGGAGGTCACCTGCTCCCGGCCCGAGACCTACGATGGTCCCTGGACCTCCCCATCAGATGCAAGGGTTCCTTCCTCCTCTACCGGGGTCCCAGTATCCGCCTAGTTCTTACGGAGGAAAACCTTTATTAAGACCCTGAGATTTAAATCTTTGAAAAAAATTTAAAAAAAGATCTCGACTTTGTGTAACTCCTGTAAAATGTTTGTAAAAATAATTCAAATATCTCCTTTTGATGATGAAAAGAAAATTCAGAAAAAAATTTAATGTGTTTTAGACTTAACTTGGCAAGTTTCAGTGGTTTTCCTCCCTTTTGTGTTTAAAGCAGATGAATGTGGCTAAATCACATTGTCGTGCTCTTTCAACGTACAAAATTTTCAAATAATTCGTTCAGCAAAACAATTGATTCTAACAATTTTCGCAAATTTTGGTTTAATTTTGTGCGGAGTGTCGCGTTTTAGCGACAAACTTTCTTTGGTTTTTTAAATGCAAGAGTTGTGTCGTTTTAAATAGCTGTGGCGTAGATGTGTTGTATCAGAAGCAGCCGATAATTGTGATAAAGTCCCTATGCAGGTTCTGTGTCCTTGATTCGTGTCTTAGCTTCCCCATTTTTCCCCTTTTTCCCCCCCAACTGATGTTATCGGCAGATTTTTCTTTTGTCATCAGTTTTTTGTAAGAATCGGTTTGTCTCACTGTGTATAATTCATTTGATTCATTGGTCAGTGTTGCAATTAATGCAAAGTTCTAATTGTTTTCGGTTTGCGAACCCCTTCTCTCTCGAAGCTTTTTGCCTCAGAAACGCTGATTTTTTTGCTTTTTTTCCTCTCGAAATTTCACAAATACAATCAAGAAATTATCCGAATTGTATTAAATTTAATTTGATTAAGTTAATTAATTTAATTTATTTAGTTTAATGTAGGTAATGACGATCCTTAGAAGTTTGTTCATGATAGTGTTTCCACTTTCAATTTCCCCTTTTCCCCCTTTTCCCCCTTTTCCCTTATTTCCCCTCCTTTCCCCTCCGCACTAGAATACAAGGCTATGTTTCAGATTTTCCCTTTTCAGACCCCATTTTCCCCCTTCTTCAGGGAATCTCCCTCCGATGTGGAAACACTGGTTCATGAGAAGAAAAAAAAAATAATAATAATAATATCGGAATAATCAATAAGGTAAATCTGGCTATTGGTCAGTTGGGCTTGATCACGTGACGTTGCGTGCCAATCGCAATTAGGCACTGTACAGCGTCGAGCCTTGATTGGTTTCTTGGTGAAAACAACGTCGAATTCGAATTGGTTTTACTATAAATAACCTCTCTACAAAATATAATAATAATAATAATAATAATAATAATAATAATAATATAATAATTTGTGATAAATTTCTATTTCGTAAAACTGAAACGAGTAACCACATCCTCTGTCAGGTAAAGAAAAACGGATCCGGTTACGAAATCGGTTACTTACGTTGTAATCATAATAAAAACATTATTAATTATAATAATTATTCATCATTATACTATTAATCTATTAAGCAATTTTCATCATAATTATTAATTAGTATTTTTACTCATTATTACGTTCATATTGTTCATTATTCATTTACCGTCTATTATTTATCATGATTAATTATACTTGTGTGCAGTGTTTCCACTTTTATAGGGAAATTCCCTGAAAAAGGGGGGAAATGGGGTCTGGAAAGGGAAGAAGAAGAAGAAGAGAGTGAAGTGATATCTAGAACTTCTATATTCTAACACGAAGGGGAAGAAGGGAAAAGATAAGGGAGAGGGGAAAAAGGGAAAATTGAAGAATGGAAAACACTGCTTGTCTGTGTTATTTGCCTATTATCAAATGTTATCAAGGGACTTTCACGTATGTAGGTGATGTTATCAACGTGTTATCACGTGCTATCAGATAATTTCTGTGGAAGTTTCCTGACCCCCACCTGCTTTTCAGATGAACGCGGACATGCGTAGTTCTGTCCGCTTCCGAGCAAGTCCGGACGTTCGCTTCAATTCAGTTTCAGGTTCGGTGTCCGACAGTTCGGTTCGTTCGTCTACCGTCCGCGGTCTTCCCAAAGAAAACACAAAGCGGACAAACCTGCAAATCTCCAAATTACTTCAACGCGGACAAAGATTCGGAGATTCGAACACAGAACGGACAAGAATCTTGAGATTCTAATTGTCCGCGTTCTACTTGAACGATACACAAAGCGGACAAACACATATCTAAAGATTCTTTCAACGCGGCAAGTAAAAATCTCACGTTTATTTGAACGCGGACAAATCTGGTTCGGATTAGAGCTTTACACAAAAAGCGGACAAACATAATATCAGAGACTCTTTGAACGCGGACGAAGAGAAATCTCCAAACTCTACAACACGGACAAACACGGAGCCCGGACAGAAGTTTCACTGACAAAGCGGACAAGCGAAAACCTCTACCTTCTTCAACACGGACAAACACGGAGTCCGGACAGAAGATTCCCTGACAAAGCGGACAAGCGAAAACCTCTACCTTCTTCAACACGGACAAACACGGAGTCCGGACAGAAGATTCCCTGACAAAGCGGACAAGCGAAAACCTCTACCTTCTTCAACACGGACAAACACAAGTTCGGGACTTAAGATTCTTTGACAAACCGGACAAAACTTAAGTCTCCAACCTCCGCGACACGGACAACTTGAGATTCAGAGAACGCGGACAAAAAGAGGCTGGTTCAACAAAGCGGCCAAAATTCAAGTCTTCAGCTTCTCCAACCTGGACAAACACAAGTCCCGGACAAAATGAGAAGGTGATTGGAGAAAGCGGAACAAACACAAGTTGCGAGATCTTCAACGGAGACAAAACCCAAATCTCCAAACTCCTACCAAACCCGGACAAACACAAGCTCCGGACAAAGGGATTGACTTCACTTCGAGGAGAGCGGACAAAGTAGTTGACGAATCTTGTAGATTTGTTGGTGGGTCTACTCTGACAAAAATTTTCTCTCTCATGGAGCCTTGGATGATTGCCTTGGTGGCAATTTTTATCACTTCCTTTTTAAGTGTGGTCGCTTGCATCATCTACCACTTCTTCTTCGAACACTGACTCACCACAACTCCCTCTCTCACCACTGCTTCCTCACTGCAGGGAAATTCCCCTAAAAAGGGGACAACTCTGTCTCAAAACACTATAGAAGTATACGTTGATATCCTTGATGTAGGGGGGAAAAACAAAGGGAAAACTGTAACCTCAAAAAGGGAAACCGGAAAGCTTCACTCACCCGCTTCAGAGAGAGAGAATAAAGTATCACAACTTTCCTTAGAAGCGTGTACTACGTCTGTGTGTCTGCTTAGCGATTACAGCCTTGCACAGCACAGTTTAGAACAAAAGTTCTGAACTACCGTTACGCAGTACGTGACAAAATATCAACAATTTTCCCTTAGTCTGGACATTAGGAAACGCTTCTTCGTGATTCTGTCAAGTGTTCTACGGTCGCCAGGGTTTTTTCTTTAAAGACTTTTCAGTTCATTCCAAAGGATTTCCAGGGGTTTTCTAAGTTTTGTTTCAAGTTTCTGTAGCGCTTTTAGAGGTTTTCAAGGGGCTGTTTGAAACTCTGGGCAGATTTTAGGGGATTTTCAGGGGTTTTTCAGGGGATTTTTTTCGGGTTTTCGGGAATTTCAGGGGGTTTGTAAAGAACTTTCAGGAATTTTAGGGATATTTAAGGAAAGTTTAGGATATTTTAGGGATTTTCAGGAGGTTTGGAGCTCTTTTCAGGGGATTTTCAAACTTTTAAGGGGTGTTTAAGGACTTTTTCAGGTTACTGGAAAACTTGAGGGATTTTTCCGGGTTTTTTAAGGAGTTTTAAGGGAACTTTACAGGATTTGTGAGGATTTTGGGTATATTTTGAAAGATTTTTCCCACATTCGAGGATTGGAGAACTGTACCATGCAGCGAGAAAGGATGAAAATCACCAATGATGTAAGTACTTAGGTTAATTTAATAATTAATATTGTGATAAGTAGTAATATTGTTAATCAATAATAGTTAATCACAAATTAAATATTGCAATATATTTTCATCATGCTATCACCTGTTTATAATATATCATATGTAATTAAACTATTATAATAATGATAACAAACTTTGTTAGCCACATTTCTATCAAGGGGTCCGAAACTCCGAGGAAGAGTGCACAAAGATTATTTGATAACATATGATAACACGGAGATAACATGGAGATAACAGGATGATAACAGTGATAACATGACCTGGGTGTACGAAGATTGTTGGAAGTTTCGGACCCCTTGATTTCTGTCATTGTTAACTTGTGATAACAGTTGATAATGGTTGATAACATGGACTGAAACCAATATGGCGTTGCAGATAGAAAACCGGTTCAAGGTTGGTGGCGCCAAACGGTCCGGAAAACCACTAAGTGATAACGGCTGAATGATTATTATATCAAATATCGATTACTGAAACGGTTACTTGCGTTCCAGTAATTCCTAAGAGTCAAGTAAATATTGTTTATTAATAAGAGACAATTAATTTTTGTTGAATATTAATGAGGAAATATTCATAGATTATTTGATGACGATTACTGATTGATGATGATTACTGATTATGATTACCGGAACGATTACCGGATACTAAATACTACTACTAATGTTATTACTTTGCCAATGTTACAACTGCTACTGCTTCTATTACTGCTAGCACTGCTACTTTTACTATTACTACTGTTCCTGTTGTTACTGTTAGTACTACACTACTATTGCTACCCCTCCACTTACTACTATTATTAATATTACTGCTACTACTACTATTGCTACCACCACTATCACCACCACCACCACCACCACTACTACTACTACTATTACTACTACTATTACTACTACTATTACTGCTAGTACCACTCCTCTTATTGCTACTGCTATTACTATTACTACTACTACTACTCCTCTTATTGCTACTACTACTACTAATACCACCCTTCTTACTACTGCTACTATTATCACTCCTACTACTACTCCTCTTATTGCTACTATTACTACTACTACCCCTCTTACTACTGCTACTATTATCACTCCTACTACTACTCCTCTTATTACTACCACTCTTATTACTTCTACTTCTACTACTATACTATTCCTTCTCCTCGTCCTCCTTCTTATACTATCACTACCATCACAGTTGCTATTAGCATTTTTTATATCGGAAGAATCTCCTTTTCTTCGTGGCTTTGGAAAAATTTTTCCCATGCTTGGGAATAAGACATTTCCCATTGCATTTCCCACAGCCAAAAATTTTTTAAAAATCTCGAAACAAAACAGAAACAAGACAATAAAAACCTTTGCTGCACAAGCAAGCAGCGGATCAAAAATAGCCACAGACTAAAACTTGTTGTTTCAAGCGTCTAGAAAACTGGGCACTTGGGTTCACAAAGCGTCTAGTTTTTCTAGTCGCTTGCTTTTAATAGTGAAACTGGCCTCGGTGAGTTACTCAGTTAGTCTGGAACGAGACGCAATAGTCGTCAGTGCTACTCGCAAATTTTGCTCAATTAGTTGAATTTTAATATAATTAATATTCACCGAATTAGTTGTGAATACTTTTAAACTGATTTGACATATATATAATATAGCTATTTGAAGTAATTGACCAATGCAGAAGATGAAAAGCAAAGGAGATAAGGTAAGATTTATTATTATTATTATTAAAATTATTTATTAATATTTTATACGCGAATATTCGAGTTTTTGGAACAGTGCCGGTAGCTGAGTCACACGTAAAGGGGTTCGCAACGTCTGATAACATATGATAACACTGTGATAACACGCTGTATATTGATAAGAAGATAAGAAAAGCTTTTAGTGAGGATTTTAGAATAGGAATCTTAGAATCATCCCCAGACTCAAGAATCTTGAACAAGAATCTCTGGAATCGTTTCTGGAAACCTAGGAATCGTTCTAGACATCTCGATTAAGAGTCTTAAGAATCATTCCCAGAATCAAGAATCTTGAAAAAGAATCTCTGGATGCTTTTGTAGAACCCTAGGAATCGTTCTAGAATCAAGTATCTCGACTAATAATCTTAAGAATCACTCCCAGAATCATAAATCTTGAACAAAAATATTAAGAATCATTTCTACAATCAAGAATCTTGAAAAAGAATCTCTTGAATCATTCTTGAACCTTAGGAATCGTTCTGGGACCAAGAATCTCGCTTAGGAATCTTAAGAATCATTTCTAAAATCAAGATCTTGGACAAGAATCTCAAGAATGGTTACTGGAATCTTAAGAATCATTCCCGGGCTCAAGAATCTTGAAAAAGAATCTCTTGAATCATTCTTGAACCTTGGGAATCGTTCTGGGACGAAGAATCTCGCTTAAGAATCTTAAGAATCACTCCAGAATCATAAATCTTGCACAAGAATCTTAAGAATGGTTACTAGAATCTCAAAAGTCCTTCCCAGGCTCAAGAATCTTTTATAAGAATCTCTGGAATCATTTCTAGAGCCCTAGGAATCGTTCTACAATCACGAATCTCGACAAAGATACTTAGGAATCATTCAAAAATCATAGAATCTTGAACAAGAATCTTAAGAATCATTCCCAGATTCTTTTCTCAGAATCAAGAATCACGTGGTTTCAAGCGTTATTAACAAATATTTCAAGCGACTCGTTAGGAAACGGAAGCTTCGCCATAAATCTCTACAAACGACACTCACAAATCCTTTAAAAAAATGAACGAAAATGTTGATAACACACTGATAACAACGATAACATGATGATAACACGCAAAAACGGTCAGAATAGCGTCGTCTACCAGCGGGCGTCCTTTTCCGAATAGAACGTCTTGCAATTCCTTTTAAATGTCAAACTAAGTCTCAAAATACTTGCTTATTGTCATTATTGTAAATTATTTATATTTATTATTTAATTATTTAATATTTTTAAAAATAAATTATCGTAATTCCAACCTGTTATCAAATGTTATCAGCCTGTTATCATTGTTATCAACCGTTATCATGTCTTATTATACATTTGATCTGTAGACCTCACGCTCTTGCACTTGTAATGCACTCAATTTGCATAAAGGAGAGCGTATTACAAAATACTCCCATTTACATATTGAATGCATACAAGATGTCCTCAGGCCATTGATATACACTTTCAAGTACACGTGTACTGAGCCTCGGTACACATGCACCGAAGTCAGTACTAGGATAACACAGCACAAAGATTCAAGACTCAGGATTCAAGTTCTTGCTTGAATGGATTTAAATGGACCTCAGGTTATTGATATACACTTTCAAGTACACGTGTACTGAGGCTGGGTACACATGCACCGAAGTCAGTACTAGGATAGCACAGCACAAAGATTGAAGAATCAGGATTCAAGATTCTTGCTTGAATGCATTTAAATGGCCCTCACGTTATTGATATACACTTTCAAGTACACGTGTACTGAGCCTCGGTACACATGCACCGAAGTCAGTACTAGGATATCACAGCACAAAGATTCAGGATTCAGGATTCAAGATTCTTGGGCGGGAATCTTAAGTTTTTCGTTTAAATGCCTTTAGATGCCCTCAGGGTATCAATTTGCTGATAAGTACACGTGTACTGAGCCCCCTGTACACATGCACCGAAGTCAGTACTAGGATAACACAATGGAAAGTTTCAGGATTCAGGATTCAACATTCTTGTTTAAATGAATATGAATACCCTAAGGCTATCGATGTACTCTTAAGTGCACGTGTACTGAGCTCCGGTACACGTGTACCGAAATCAGTATTAGACCGAATACAATATCCAAAGATTCAAGATTTTTCTGTGGGAATATTTGAGATTCTTTAAGATTCTTGGTCTGTTAGAAATTTTTTCATAAGATTCTTACTATGAACTTTCAAGATTCTTACCAAGATTCTTGGCTTCACCTAAGAATCTTAGAGTAAGAATCCCGTCATTTTTCGGGAATCGCTATAAGATTCTTGCTTATGAATCTCTAAGATTCTCATCATTCTCAGATTCTTGCAAGGATCGTTTAAGATTCTTGTATGAGAATCTTTTCAAAATTAAGAATCTGGGTTCGAGATTTACCTTTACTTAACATTTAAGAGATCCACGTAAGAATCTTAAGGATTCTTTTTAAGATTCTTTAAGAATCTCGAGACATTTTTGAGATTCTCATTAAGATTCTTGAAAGAATCTTGAAGATTGATGCACTGGCAGCTGCTCAAATTAACGCCAGAGTTGTCAACCCCTCCTCGAATACGTAACGGGGGTCCGAAACTCTGCGATGACAATCTGATAACACTTGATAACAAAGTTTCGAACCCCCTGCAATGACGTCACTACTAGACTTCCGCCAGACGCGTCTAGACTCGTCTAGAGTCACGTGATTCCTAAACAGGAGCCCAAGATTCTTGAATAAGAATCTCAGATTCACGCGAGTTAAACGAGAATCTAATGCAAAGGGTCCGCAACTATCTGAAGGGCTATTTGATAACATGTGATAACAGGCTGATAACAGTAGTTGTTAGTGATAACATCCAGGTGTGTGATAACTTTAAGAAGTTTGCGGACCCTCCTACTTTAAAAAGACCATAAGAATCTTGAAAGATTCTTAAGATTCGCGAGATTCTTTTGTGAATCTGGAACGTGATTCTTGCTTAACATGACAAGATTCTTCAAATATTTCGCAAATTCTCAGGTTTCCCAAGGTTTTTCCCACCAGATTCCCAAAATATCTCCAAATCTGTCATAACTCCCAAAGTTTGACATTTCCCATTTCTTGCAAAAATTCCCAATTTCCCACATTTTTCCCGAATTTCTCATATCTCCGCATCTTTCCCCATCTTCTTCCCATTTCTCCCGTCTTCTCCCTTTTCCCCATCTTTTCCCATTTTCCCATCTTTTTCCATCTTGTCCATTTTTCCCCATTTCTCCCATTTCTCACACTTTCCCCCACTTGTTCACATCTTTTCCCATTTTCCCATCTTATTCCATCGTTTCCCCATTGTTCTATGTTTTTCCAAGTTTCCATCCGTTTCCATCTTTTCCCCTCATGTTCCCACATTTTCCCCATTTTCTTCCCATCTTCTCCCAAACTTTGTAAGATTCGTAGACCCTTTAAAAGTCCCCAGAGTCCCCAAGTTGCTAAAAATAGTCCAAAGTATCTTGAAGACTTCCTTCCTTTGAAGGGATGAATTCCCCACAGTTGTTAGTTGTTGGGAAGTTGCAAAGTCTCACGAGAACTTGCAAATGAGGCGAACGGAAGGAAAAAGGGAGAAGAAAAGAAGAAAAAAGAGGAAATAGAGAAAGGAAGTAAAATGTAGGAAGTGGAGGAAGTGGAGGAAATGTAGGATGAAAGGGAAGGAGAAGAAGAAGAGATTAACAAAATCAGAACAATACAAAGAAAGAAGATGATAATGGCGAAATAGAACTAAGAAGAAGAATGAATGAGTAAGTGAATGACTAAATGAATGAAAAAAAAAAGAAAAGTAGTAGTGGCGACAGTGGGCCAATATAAAGAAGAATGAATGAATTCGTAAATGAAAGACTGAATGAGTGAATGAATGAAGGAATGAATGTAGTAAAAAGGAAAGAGGAGAGAAAGAGGAAGAAAATAGTGACACTGGGGCCGATATCTAGAAGAAGGAACGAATGAATGACTGGATGAATGAACGAATGAATCGATTGATTTAACTGGTTGAATGTATTGGTAAGTGAATGAATGAAAAGTGAGTGCGAGAATGAGCGAATTTGAATGAATGAATCAGCGAATGAATGTACGAATAAATGTGCAAGCGAAATCAATGAATGAATGAACGAGTGAATGACTAAATGAACCAGCGAATGAAGCAGCGAATGAAAGACTGAAGGAAGGAAAATAACGGACTAATAAATGAAAAACCGAATGAACGAGTGAACGAATGAGTGAATGATTAGAAGAACGAACGAATAACTGTACGAACAAACGAATGCACCAGCTTAATCAACGAGTGAATGAACGAATGAATGACGATGCGAACAAATGAATGTACAACCGAATGAACGAGTGCATGAACGTATGAACCAAAAGATGAAAAAGAAAGGAAAGGAAGAAGAAAGCACAAGAAGGGAGGAAAGGTGTAGAATTGCAGTTTCATGTGTTACTCATTACCAAAACCTTGTTGCTCCTCTTATTTAAGACGTGGGCGTTCGGCGAGATCCAAAAAGCAAGTCTAAGGGGGCTCGCTACTGCCTATTGATCTTATCAGTGTTATCACTTGTTATCATCAAGTTATCGTCACGTTATCAAGTGTTATCATGTTATCAAACATACTCGTTCATATACTTGAAACACAGTATTAAGCAAGTATCTACTAAGAATCGAGGTTCTTAAGAATCATACGAAGTAAGATTCTTGAGATTCGTAGAGAAGAATCTTGAGAATCTTTTTGCGAACCCCCTTACTTTGTCGATTTGGGAGGGAAAAAAAGAAAGAGTCACGTGTTTTTCAACGGTCCTAAAATGGAATCGGGCGGAACCCGCATTCCCAGTTGTCGCCCCCTACAGTCCCCAATAAAACTCCCACGAGTCCCTAAAAGGGCCCTAAAAGTACGGAAAAATCCCATACTGGACTTGTAAGGTTCCCAAGGTACTTCGCAAAGTTCCTAAAAGGTCCCTAAAAGTCCCTAAAAGATTCTCAAGGTTCTCCAAGGCCTTACCAAGTCCCTAAAAGTCTGGAAAAGTCCGTACCAGTCTTTTAAGGTTCCCAAAGGGTCTTAGCAAGTCCTGAAAGGTCCCTAACAGTCTTGAAAAGACCCCACGGCCCTTTAAGGGGTCCTAAAGCCCCTTAACAAGTCCCTAAAGGTCCCTAAAAATCTGGAGAGGTTCCTTCTAGTCTCTAAAGGTTCCTGAAGTCCTTACAAAGTCCCTGAAGTCCTTTAAAGCACTGAAAACACTAAAGGTTCTCTTAGTCCCTAAATTTCGGACTATTCTCCAAGTCCCTAAAGGTCCCTAAGAGTCTGGAAAAGACTCTAATGCCCTTTAAAGGCTCCTAAAGTCCCTTAACAAGTCACTAAAAGGTTCCTGAAAATAATAAAAAGATCCCCAGTCCCTAAAAATCCGGACAATCACGAAAGTTCCGTCCCAAAGTCTCTGACAAGACGCTTAAAAAATCTCTACAAGTCCCTAAGGTCCTCAAAGAAGCCTTTAAAGTCCCCAAAGGGTTCGCCAAAGTCTCTCCTTAGGTTCCTCAAGTCCTTAAATTTGTTCTTCAGGTCCCACAATGATCCAGAGATCCTCAGAAAACCTAAAACAAGACCCTAAAGTCCCTAATCGTTTCAAGGGGTTCACCAACGAAGACTATTTAGGTTCCTCAAGTCCCTAATCTGTTGTTAAAATCCAAGAATCTTCTCAAGATCATTGGAAGACCCTAAACGAAGACCCTAAAGACCCTAAATCCTCCAAAAGTTTTCCAAAGTCTCTCGTTAGGTTCCGCAAGTCCCTAACCGTGTTCGTAAGGTCCCAGAACAGTCCAGAGATCTTAAAAAACCCTAAACGAAAGACCCTAAAGTCCCTAAATATCCTTCCAAGTCCCTCAAGGACACCACCGGAGGGCCCTTCCCACATGTGCGGGTCCCGCAAGGTTCTTCCCAGTTTAGTCGTTCGGTTGCACGGGCCTCGTGAAGGTCTAGTCGTGCGGTTCGTTCGCGAACCAAAAATTTCTGTTCGGTGGTTCATTATAAAGTTAAGTTCGAACATAAACGACCCAAAAAAAGTTCGTCGAACAACTTTAAAGCTGTTCGGTCGGATTTTTCGACAGTGGAAAAGTGTATTGTTGTTCGACGTCGAACAAATTTCTGTTCGGTGTCGAACGAAACAAATTTTATCAAACAAAAAGATTCGTTCGGAGGTTTGCTAGGTTCCAGTCGAAGCGAACGGTTTGGAGTGTTCGGCGCCGGACGAAAAGTAGAAAAAGTGTACTCTTGTCCGGTATCGAACAAATTTCTGTTCGGAGTCGAACGAAACAAATTTCAGCAAACGAAAAGATTTCTTCGGTGTGGTTTGCTCAAATCCGAGTCGGAGTAGTTTGTTCGGAGTGTTCGGCACCGGACGGAGGGGATGGCGGAAGTGGTTCTGCGTCGCACGCGGGCGGAAGGCGCTGACGACGCGCGGCAAAGGCGCAGTAGGGCGCGTTCGCTGATATTTGGTTCGGCTGCAGTAGCCAGAGATAAAGTACTATTTTCAGTTTGCTTCCCTTCTTCAAGGAATGTAGCAACATGGGGCTTATAGTTGATAACTAGTGATAATACATGATAACAGGTGATAACTCGATGATAACACTGTTCAAACAAGAGGAGGTAAAGAGTCTATACCTTCTGATTTTGCTTTGTGAATGATATAGCAAGTGAAGACATGACCGTAACATGATGATAACAGTTTGACAACCATTGACAACAAGAGATAACAGGTGATAACATGGTGATAACACTGTTCAAACAGGATGAGGTGTAGAAGTCTTCACTCATATTTCTTGTGAATGATAACAGGTTGATAACATTGGAAAACAGGTGATAACATCGAATGGTATTATCCGAGTTCCTGTTAACCCGTTAACCTAATAGAACTCCTGTTATCATTGGTTATAAGCTTGTTATCAGTGTTATCAACAGGTTATCAACGTAATATCCTCTTCCTATTATCATCAGAGCTCGATCTCTATTTCTAACTTGCGTAATTATGTTCTCACCGTCAGTGTTATCACAGGCTATCAAACTGTTATCATCATGTCACCACCATTTTTCAAGATTTTTTTCCCCTTTTTATGGTTTGCTCTCGTTTTATCAAGGGGTCCGAAACTTCCAATAATCTTCGTACTCCTAAGTCATGTTATCAGAGTTATCAACCTGGTATCTCCATGTTATCCTCGTGTTATCATATGTTATCAAATGATCTCCGTACACTTTCCCACGTAGTTTCGGACCCCTTGCGTTTTATGACTAACTACCAAGCTTGTTATCACCAGTTATCAGTAATTTATCATCAAATGAACAGAAAAAGTTCGTCTCATGGCCACACTCGCTGCCAGTAGGAGAAATTGGCTTTTATCAAGGGGTCCGAAACTCCCAATAATCTTCCTACATCAGAGCCATGCTATCTTTGTTATCAACCTGTTATCTTCGTGTTATCAAATAATCTTCGTACACTTCTCCTCGGAGTTTCGGACCCCTTGGCTTTAATGACTTGTATCTGATATAAACATTACTACTACTACCACTACTTCTATTACTACTTCTACTACTGCGGCTACTACTACTACTACTACTACTACTACTACTACTACTACTACTATTACTATTATTGCTATTATTATTTTATCACCTTTATTATCAACATAAATTATCAGCATTACTATTACATTACCACAGTTACTATTATTATCATTACTAACTATTATTATTATTATTACAATTTATTCGTTTGGTCTAGTCACCGAGTGCGGGGGCGGTACCGGGCACGGCAGTGCAGAGCGGCTACCTGAGCAAACTGAGCGGACGCGCCTTCCTCTACCCGGGCTCCTGGAAGAAGAAGTACTGCGTACTCGACTCCCAGCGACTCTTCATCTTCGATACCAAAGAAGTAAACTTTAATTTCTATCCATATTAACATCATATAACATGATAATAATACATGTTAAAATATTCTACATAAATAACTATTAATATATAATAAAATTACGACACCAAAGAAGTGAACTACTATTTTCTGTAAACAATAATATTAACAAAACCAAGCAATAATAAATTTGAAAATATTTCTTAAAAATTATAAGAATATACAGTAACGTTGTGACCAAGGGGTTCGAAACTTCCAATAATCTTCGTACACCCAGGTCATGTTAGCAACCTGTTATCAACCTATATCTCCGTGTTATCATATGTTATCAAATAATCTTCTTACAATTTCCCTCGGAGTTTCGGACCCCTTGGTTGTGACACCAAAGAAGTAGACCACTATTTTCTATAAATAGTAGTAGTAGTAGTAGTAGTAGTAATAAATAGTAGTAGTAATAAATAGAAGTAGTAGTATAAATAGTAATAGTAGTAGTAGTAATAAATAGTATTGATATAATATCATTAGAAATCCAAAACATATTAGAATTAAATATAACAATTAATATATCTTAGTGAAATTATTTGTTAAAATTTTAAATTATTATATTATTATTAGTATTATGTTATTGTGTTATTTGTAATTTTTAACGTAATATATTATAATAAAACGCTACTTTCTTTAAATAATAACATTAATACAACATAAAAAAATTTAAAACGTATTTTAATTAAATATGGCAATTAATATATGATAAAGTTATTTTAATTATTAAATTGTTAATAATTATTTTGCATTATTTATAATTTTTTGACATAATACATTATAACATTTTATTATTTAATAATTAAAAAGTTTTGATGGTGTTTCCAGTGCGTCGTATACAGTGTTTCCACATTACAGGGAAATTTCCTGAAAAAGGGGGAAATGGGGTCTGAAAAGGGAAGAATAAAGGAAGAGGGAAAAAGGGAAAATTTGAAAGTACTGCAGAATTGTATTCTAACGCGGAGGGGGGAAAGGCGGGAAAACAAGGGAAGAGGGGGAAAAGGGGAGAAAGGGGAAATGGGAAGTACAGCATTGTATTGTAGGATGGAGGGGAAAAAAGGCGGGAAATAAGGGAAAAGGGGGAAAAAAGGGAAATTGAGGGTACGAAATTGTATTCTAACACGAAGGGGAAAAAGGTGAAATAAACAAGGGAAGAGGAGAAAAAGGGGAAATTGAAAGGTGGCAACACTGGTCGAAACGGCTGTTATCGTAGGTTATCAACCTGTTATCACATATTATCATTCATACAAACAACAGATTTCTGAACTTTTCTTTTAGAATAGGAAATTACCGGATGATGTAGAAGCAAAGGTTGATAACACGATGATAACAGTGTAGCTTGACAAAGTATCGATTATTGCTAATCGATTTTTGCTTTCAAATGGACGCCCTTTTATCTTGTCAGCATCACACCCACATGCTCAGATTCTTTATCTGCTCAATACAAATGCAAATGCAAGCGATAACAGTTGATAACAGCTGATAACAGGTCATTAAACGTGATAAATTGATAGGACTTGATCAACAGTTGATAACGAGGAACAGAAGCTTTGGTAACACTTGATAACACCTGTAATAAGGAAAAGAAGCTTGGACAAGAGATGATAACACGTGATAACAGTTGATAACAATTGATAACAGCTGATGATAACTTATAGATGTCGATTGAAAAGAATTAGTTATCAGTTTATAATAAGGAGAAGAAGCTTTGAGAACTCGTGATAACGCTTGACAACAGTTGATAACACCTGATAACAGTAGATAACACTCGATGGTAGGCGACTAGACGATAAACCTAGAAATCTCTATATCATATTCTTTATTTCATACAATTTTAACATGAAATCAAAATTATATTTAAACTAATTTCGACGCTAAACAAAATAATTTATACAAATCAATTAAAATATTAAGAACACCAACGCTAATTAGTTCGTATTAAATTAACTGTAATTAGTAAACTAACCATCAAGGGGTACACTTCAATAGAGTTGAACAGAAAGCGGAGGATCCGCGGGTTGAAAAATCAGTGGCACGGGGACAATGGCGTCCATAATGGATATACCGTGGGCGCTGAGCAACGGGGTCTTTGTTGCTTTACTAATCAAAAGCCAATACCCCACCTTTGCTTTATTATACCGCCAGGTTCCAATTACAAAGCCCGTGGGGTTCGGAAACCTCATTTGGTTACCTGGAGAGGTCTAGAATCGTAAAGAGAAGTCCTGTATTACAAGCTAAGAGTCTAGAACCAGAAACAAGATGCTTGGAAACTTAGAGTGAGGCATAGAATCCTAAAGAGAGGTCCTGTATTACAAGCTATGAGTCTAGTACCTGAAAAGAGATGCTTCGAAACTTAAAATGAGGCATAGAATCGTAAAGAGAGGTCCTGTATTACAAGCTAAGAGTCTAGTACCCGAAAAGAGACGCTTGGAAACTTAAACTGAGGTATAGAATATTAAAAGAAGTTCTAAATTGCAAGATAAGGTTTAGAATGCTTTAAAAGAGGTCCTGTATTTTACGATAACGTCTAGAATCTTCAAAAAGGGTAAAGATTTATAAGGTGAGGTCTTAAATCATAAGATAAAGTATAAAATATTTCAAATGAGCTCCGGTATTTTACGACGAGGTTCAGAATCTTTAAGAGAGGTTCGGAATCTGTAATGAAAGGATTAGAATCTTAAAGAGTTGTCTATGATATTGAATAGGGTCGTGATTTCAGAGTGAAGTCCTGAATTGTAGTACAAAATCCATAGGTGAAGTCTAGAATCCCTAACTAGGACCAGAAACTTTTAAAACTAGGTCTAGAATCTTAAAGAGGAACCCTAAATTACGAGGCAAGGTTCAGAATCCTGAAGAGATTCCAGAGTCTGTAATGAGAGGTCTAGAATCTTACAAGGTTGTCTCCTATATTCAGTAGGAGTACTGTTTTTAGAGTGAAGTCCTGAATCCTGAATCGTGATCCAAATGGCATAGGTGAAGTCTAGAATCCCTAACTAGGTCCAGAAACTTTCAAAACTACAGGTTAAAGAACGGCCCTAAATTGCAAGGCGAGGTTCAGAGTTTTGAATCACGAAGTGAGGTCCAGAATCTTTAACAAGGGGTCTAGAATTTCAAAGTAACATCTAGTTTATTCAAACAAGGTTCTGAATCAAAACTGTGGTCCAAAACATAAAGCGAAGCCTAGAATCTGTTATCAGAAACCTGAAGACTTGAAACTATGCCGTAACATTCTTAGAGGTCCTAAAATTCAAAGTAAGGTCTAGATTATTCAAACAAGGTTCTGAATGTGTGTGAATGAACTGTGGCCCGAAACATAAAACGGAGTCTAGAATCTTTAATCAGAAACCTAGAGACTTGAAACTAAGCCTCAACATTCTTAGAGATCCTGAAGTTCAAAATGAAGGTCCAGAACATTATACTGTTGGTCTTAATTATCATACAACACCTTATCTATAGTTATTAATGTTATTATAATTAATGTTAGGACGAAGCTGCATGCATAACTCATCCAGAACGGATTAGCAGTTACATCAACCTGGAATACTATGACATCTGCGACGAAGCTTCGGCCAAAGAAGTTCGAAAGGCTTCCAACGTTTTCCTCATCGGATGCAGCGACAAAAGCTTCTTCGAATCCGTAAGCAACAGACCCCTGTTATAATCATGTTATCAAGGTGTTATCAAAGACGTTTTACCATCAGGGTCGCCATTACTTTTCTGCGGAGACGCTGCCGGAGATGAACGACTGGATGTCGAAGATTCGCGCGGTGATGGAATCGCTAAACAGCAAACGTTCGCAGTCGGCCAAACAGACGGTGAAAAAAAGCGACGCCAATCAGGCCAGATCCTCCAACAAAACAGACGATCCTTCAACAAAGGTACAAAACACAAAAGGGAATAAAACAAAAAATAAGATCCCGCAGGATCTATTTGATGTTTGTTATGAAACTCGAACCGAACGAAGTTTCGAGAGCCAAAAAAGTTCTACGATTTTCACAATATCAAACAGATCGAGTGGATCCTAAACAGAAAACTTTTTAAGAGGATCCATTCTTGGGTGAAGGATCATCAATCGTTCAGATCTCTCAAGTTTCCTTCACATTTTTCTATACTGAAATTTTTGTATTAAAGTTGATATATTTTTTTTTGCTATCAGGATCGCTTAAATTGAGATTACGATACTCAATTACTGGCCATATAACGGCAACACAAAGGGCTATTGTGGGAAATAGTGCCAGGATCAGATACGATAGTCTAGGGATCCTTGTAGTCTTTCCATTCAGGATCAAGGGGCTTACAATGAGCAATCCAACCTTCTATAGGATCGAAGCAAACAGCAAAAGAATTAGAAACAAAGCTGGAAAAGCAGATAAATACATAAGAAAAGGATTAGGCAGTTGATTCAAACACGTCAAGTTTTATACTGTCTATGCTCTTCATCATCTGAATTTTTGTTTTCGTCTGCTTTCATTTGTTTCCGTTCGGCGCGGGGGAGAACAGCAGGAAAACTTTATTAACTCGGCGGGGGATTGCGTGATGCCGACTCTGGCGGAAATGACGTCCGAAGCCGAACAACTGGACTGCATCACCCGACAAAGGGCCAAGGGACCTGCCGGACGACGACTGCCTCGCCATCGTTTCGCCTTGACCGAGACTTCGTCGCCGAACGTTCGCGAACAGAGGAGCGGGAGCCTGTCCCTGCTCGACGTGCCAGACGAAACCGAGCCGAAAAGGTCAGACAAAGTCCAAACTGAGAATCAGGAGCAAGAAGACTTGCTAGAGGATGCAGTATGTAGCACGCCTGCTGATTTAGCTCGTTTTGATCGTGCATGGTATCTTAGTTACAAGCCCCTGATTCCGACTGAAGCTCAGGCTCCCGCGGCTCTGGCAGCCGAGGTGCTGGAGGAATCGATCGGCGATAGCGAGAGATCGATTGGTAGCCCTCCCCAGCAACCTGTCACCAGCCAACCTTGTAATAAAGCAGAACAGAATGCAAGGAACCGAAACCGGTGGCGGGACTGGGGCTGCAGTCTGCAATAAAACAGAATATTTTTAAAAAATGTTCTGATCTATATATGTTCTGCATTGCATGGACCAATTCCCTTTCACTGTGATACTTGCACTTGATCTGTTACTTTCAGATATCATTTCTGCATGTTTGTAATGTGCCAGATTGTATCTTAACTGTTATGCTTTCTTCATTTTGCTTGTTTGTTAAGTATACTCACGTTCTTTCTAAGATGTTTTATGCTCTGTTATCGCAAAAAACTGCAATTTTTCTCGCAACAGAACTGCCAACTTGCACAACCGATCGTTCGATGTTTCTGCAGTCGGTGAAGATACGTACTGGTCGCTTCCACAGCCTGGGATGTCGGTATTCAAACCGGTCTACGCCTACAGCTCCAGCGACGAGAGTCTGAACGCATCGTTTTCGTCTGCCATCACCGAAAACGAAAAGCTCAGAAAGGGCGACAGACCTATTCTGACCGGCAAACGAAGCTCAGCTACCGCTAAACAAGCTGCAGAAACCGTCCCAGACTCTACTGGATCCGTTCAAGAGCCTGAGGCTGTGGAAACTTTATGCGAAGAGGCTAAACTTCATTCCTCTACGCCGTCGTTGCCGCTTCTGCAGAAACAGTCTTGGATGAGTGTCGGTTCGAGCAGCACAGCCCCTAGTGTCGCTCGCCAGAAGCGTCGAGGTCTTCCCCGCAATGTAGTGACCTTGGCCCAGATGGAAGCCACGTGGTCTCGTCCCAGTACAGCGCTTCCTGGCGACGCCATCTTGGATGATCCGGGGAACGGAGCCGAGGCGAAGAGTGAAGCGGGTGAGCAACTGCACGCCGCTCTGGAGGAGATTCGCGAACTGAGGACTTCGCTTGCGCTACTGGAGGGTGACTCGGCGTCTGCTAGACGAGACATGGGGTCCTTGCAAGAAAATCTGACAACCGTGCAAAGTGCAGCAGCAGCGGCGGCCGAGAAAGTGGCAAAAATGCAGAACCAAGTGAATAATATCGAGCGACAGGTTCTCTCTGCAGTCAAGGTAATACAGTGGGTTGCCCACCACCAACGCATGAACTCTGCCATGGCCGCCTGATTGAGGAACCACTAATCAATAATCAATCGATACTTGATCGATGGCTAATATCGCATAATCGGAATGTTTAGTGTTTTAATGGCTTCCCTGTACTCTCCTCTTTTTGCTTCACAAACCTAAATTTTGTCGTTAGACATACGTGTTCCGGAGACATGTGATTCATTTAAAACAGGGTGTTTTCCATAACGAGCTGCCAACTTGTTTTAAGGATATTTCTTCTGGTAATTTAAAGGCTAACCCAATATGCCATGTGTTACGAACGCGAGCTTCACATATCACTGTCAACTTACAAATCGATAGTTCAAACAACTAACTCAACTGCATGTGTTTCATTGAATGAAAAAGATTTCTGCTCAGCTCGAAGCACGAAAGAGAAAATTACCAAGTCCCTTCGACTGAATTGCAATTCAATGAACAGGAAGTACAGAGTCTGCAGCAGAAGGCAAACGAAGCTCTGACTGCTGCAACGTCAGCAGAGCGCGATTTCCGTCGTTTAGAAGAGCAGTGCAGGAACGTCCTATCCGAATTCAGACAACAACAGCAACAACCGAGGAAAGCTTGTGAGGAAGAGATACCCGAAACGCTAGCGGAGACTCCTGATGCGGAATACTGTAGTCCTTGCCTAACTCCATTAACTCCAAATTTCAGTATAGGTTCCGTGGTTAGCAATGTAGTAGGTGCGAGTAGTAGCCGAATTTCCTTTATGGAACCTGAGCAGAATAGTAGACCTCTGCCATTATCCAACGCCATTTTGAAGATGCAGCCACCGACATCATTCGATTTCGCTTCCCTCCTCTCGGCCAAATCCAATTCAGCGGTGCAGGAAACTCCCAAGATCAAGTCGGCCCTCAAAGGCGATGGAAAAGCCAGTGCCAAATCAATTTCCTTCGGTCCTACCACCACTTTCCAGGACCCTTCCAGTCCTCTTTTGGTCCCTGACTTAGCCAATCCTTTTGCCACTAGCACTTTGAGAAAAACTTCCACTGCAGCCTCTGTTAGTCAATATTAAAATTTCAGTTTTTCTTCAGCGGCGTACGTGCGCCAGTTTTTGTTTCCTTCGCTATTTTCTTACTTGCTGTTTGGTCAGTTTATTCCAGATCTTCCGTAATGTTACACATACATTATTAGGTAATTTATTTACACTTTTTCCTGTTTCTGTTTGCCACAGTTGCATAATAAAACCATAAAAAACTAAAATTTTTTGGAAGGTTTCATAACTACTCGAAACAGAAACGCTGTAAACGAAATTAAGACAAGAAACGAACAGACACTTTTCCAAGACAATAAGTATGATAAAAGTGATTAAAAATGATAAGAATAATAAAAAAAGGAGTGTGCTGGAACACGAACAAGGATAATAAAACCCACGGAATGTCCAGATTAAGTTGAATTAATAGTTTTTCCAACTAAGAAATGACATCAATACGGGCACCTGTCTACGATTGTCCACTGATAAGATTTTCATTTTTTTTCCTCTGATTTTTCTGGAAAAACCAAGAAATTGTTGACCACAGTAAATGTAGCATGCAAAATTCTGGAGAAGAGTCGAATCAAACTTATTTGTGAAACGTGGAAACATATCCGTGAATGGAAATAAATTGGCAAAATGCTTCCCTCAGGATTTTTTTTTCTTTTTCACCTTTTTCTAAACCAATAGCTTAAGCGTAATAATACAATTTACTAACGGAAAACCTTCCTTCCAGGATTTCTTTCGTTTCGTCTGAACGGATTATTAGAAAAAACCCGCCAAAATAGTGAAATTAACTTAAATTTAGATATAACTTGCCAAAATATAATATACCAAAAAATAAGATTTTTTTGTGTTTTTCGTTAATCGTAGAGTTCTGTTGAAGAAGGTCTTCATAGGAAAACTATTTCCTGGTTAGTATCAGGATCGTGCATCTTCTGCTGCTGTTGTGGTTGTTGTTGTTGCTGCTGTTTATTGGCTACTGGCGAGGATTTCAGCAGCCCAGTAGGTTTTTCAGGAACTCTGGGATAGCTCTGTGCGCGGTAGGTAATCTGCGAAATAGAGGCTGGTCCGCTACCAGTCCTTGCGTGGCCCACAACAAAGTCGTCAGTCTTGTTGGGTGGAGGACTGAAGCTGCTAGAACTTAGTCTGACCTTGGTAGCAGCAGCTCCGTAATCGGTAGCGCTAGGACTCTGCTGCTGCTGGTTAGTAATTCTACGTTTCGATTCGAGGCTCTCTGACAAACGTAGCGGCAGAAGCTGCTGGACTATGCTACTGCTGCTGCTGTTATTGCTACTTGCAGTGCTGCTACTAGCGTTAACTGGAGAAGTGGCTCCAGGATTGCTGGAAGCTAGTTTTGCTAACTTCATGGGTAGCTGCTGCTTAATCGACGGGTTGCTAGCTAACACGGCAGCAGCTTTCTGCTCGTTTTTAGCGCTTAGCAAGTTCATTGGAAGGGGTAGCGAGCTGCTGCTATCTCGTTTCGTTAGCAGAGCTGCTGTATTGCTATTCGGCGGTAGCGAAGCCAGGGAAGAAGAAGCTCCAGAAACTACTGGAACAGTTCTTCTGCGAGCTTCTCCAGCATTCGGAGGGGAAGGCGCACTTACGGGGCTTGCTGCTGAGGGAACTGCGTGCTGCTGACTGTCGACAGCCTCTTCCGGCGCTGAAAGTTGTGCTGGAACGTGACTCGTCGTCACTATGGTCATATTAGCCGGACTCAGAAGGATTCCCTGACTGCGCAGAGCCTCCAGTTTCTGGTAGAGGTTCTCTCTCTGCTGCTGAATGTCAGTTTTTTCAGCGCGGAGCTGTTCCTGCAGTTTGATTAGCAGTTTCTTTTCCTCGGCAATCTGCTCTTCCTGCTGTGTTTTTTCGCGCAGCCAGTCGGTTTTCTCTTTCGACAGTCGGTCCTGGAGATTGCGTAGCTCCTCCAGTCGCTGGTTGTGGTTCAACTTGTGCTGCGCTTTCGAGAGGCCCAGCGACGAAAATCCGCTCTGCGAGGATCTCGCATCGTTGAGCAGTTCAGCTCGGGCGCTTTCCAAAGCTGTCGCTTGGCTGGACAGTAGGGCGATCAGCGTACTAACATGATGCACTACGTGCAGACTTCCAACCTGCTGCTCTTGCGTGAAACCGAGAAGCGGAGCCGAACTGGGAAGAGCCAGATAATCATTCTGGTAAGCTGGAGATACTTCTTGAGATTCTGAAGCTCCTTTCTTTTTTATTCCTTTCTCTTTTCCATTGTGAGAAGCGACTGAATGATCGAAACCGCCAAAAGTTTCAGCTCGTTTGGGGAGCGGGGTTAAGTTATAAGCCTCGCTGTATCTCTCACCGGCAGAACTGACGCTTCTCGACAATCCGAGACTGAGAGACGACGTACTAGAGCCGGAATAGAAGCAGCCGAGCAAACGGTTGAGTTCACTCAGCGCGTAGAGGAGCATTTCCTTGGCCACGGGTGAATTGAGAGCCTCGTTGGTTAGGTGACTGTACTTGGGTCCGTTCTCTGTTCCCGTGACGGACCAAGGGGCTGAAGCCGGGACTCCGTCTTCGTTGTTGGCCAGCAGTTCAACGAGTTCAGAAAAGACGCGCATCTTCTCCTCGAGGTAGTTGGCAATGTCGCGGTCTTTTTCCTTCATCGTGCCGATCAGCTGGCGGATCTTGACGGTGCGGGCCTCCAGGATTTTCCTCTGCTCCTCAGAGTCGCTGCCAGTTTCCCCGTCGTCGTCCTCGGGACACTGGGCCACGGCGAAGCGGATTGCCTCGATCCACTGCTTCTTCTCCTTGGGGTTCTGACACTGGAGCTCGTACATCTCCGGCTCGGCCGGATTCGAACTGATCAAGTAGATTCCCCGAGTATCCTGGCCGCCCGCTTTCTCGCGAATCAGTAACTTTTGAAGCGATATCACTCCGGCCTTTTAAAATAAATTTTAAAAATATGATAAAATAAATGTAAATATTACAGGAATAATTAGAATAAAAAGTTACTGAAACACACAGAAACGAGTAAAAAACTAACAAATCATAAGAATACTGATGCGATGATCAAATACAATAACTTTAACAATTATAACTAAAATGATAGAAATGTTGCAAAATTAATAAAAAATAGTACTCATGATTACAATAATACGACGATTACATAATAATGACTATAAATAACAATAATAACACCAGTACAAATACTGCTGTTACTGCTGCTACTACCATTACTAGTACTACTATTACTACACTACCAGTGAAAATAGTATTAATGAACTGGCGGGTAATTGGGTGACTGACTAACTGAATAATAATAATAAATAATAATAATAATGACGAGTTAATGGGCTGTTAATGAAGGTGGCAATTAAACCTTGTTATCCTGAGAAACAAAGTAGAACTTCTGGTTGGACTCCTGCAGAAAGAAGACCACGTCTGACAGGACGACCACCGTGACCAACTGCACTTTCCCTCGGGCGTGGTTCAAATAGGCAACTCCTTCAAACCTGCAAACAGTACAAAATAAAACATAATTAACACAGGAAAAACCAAAATTAAAGCGTAATTGTATAAACGACTATGAAGATTTCAGCAAAAATTCCCAGACCAGCGACCCTTAGCAGTTGAATCTGCAATCCCTCCCCTTGGGGTTATGGGCTAACGCCTGCATACCCGTCAATAAGATTTTTAAAAAAGGGCAAAATAATACAAATGAATTTAATATAAAAAAGACAAAACTTAAGCAGTTGATAATTAAAACAGGAAAAATAAATCATCAAAAAATACTTTCAATGTTAAACCTGGATATATCTTTAATAATAACTGAAATGAATATTTAATAAAAATAACATAATCAAGTTAAGACTACTAATATGGATGAGCATATTTTACTATTTATTTCATTATTGTAGACATAATTTAAATGATTAAAATTATGTTCTATGTTGTGTATTTATTTTGTTTATTATATTATACTTTACAGGCTTACTTTTATTTACTTTTTAGGCTTTACACAAAACCTCATATTGATAAGCGAATCTCTTGTCGCACTTTAGGAGATGCTCTAAAAATCCTATTTTAATAATGCATTTTTGACGTTGCCTCTATTTAACTAGTTGATTTCTGGGGTCATGGGCCTTTAGTAGCATGAACACCCGTCAAGGAAAAAAAAAGATATAATTTTAAATTATTAAAATTATGTTCCTGCTGTGTTATTATTTTGATTAATATAATACATATATTATTATCTATAAGCGTATTACTTCTAATGTTGTACAATAAAACTAATTCGTAATTAATAATAAAATGAAATTTACATGAGTCTTCGGTTGCCCGACAACAGATCTGATTTTTTGAATTTCTTGTTGCGGTAAACAGTGGCAGATTTGGCGTCGATTTTGTTGTAAATGTCTATCAGTCGTTGTTTCCTCTCTTTTTCGGCGACCTGAGCGTTCACTCCAATCAGAATGTCCTGCAAATAATAATAACAATAATAATAATAACAATACAACTACTACTACTACTGCTGCTAATACTACTGCTTCTACTACTGCTTCCATTATGCTACTACTGCTACTACTCCTACTCTACTACTGCCAATACTACTACTACTTCTTCTTCTACTACTAATATCAATACCTTGACGTAAGCGAGGACTTCTTGCAGCTTCTGGCATTCTTCGGGCTGCTCCCGGGAAGTCTTGATCAGCGGGTCGATGAGCAGCGGGTACTTGGTGATCCTCTGCGTCACGAAGAGGATGCATTCAGGGATACCCTTCTTCTTGCACAGCGGGTTCATGGTGCACTGGCGAACGAAAGCGGCAAGTTTGCGATCCTCCTTCACGTAGTCCTTGTACAGAGATACAGCTTCCTGATGCCGACTACAGAACTCTCCGTACAACGCCCTACACACACATATAAAATTAATTTGACTTAAAAATAATTTTTAAAGTCGTTTTACCGTAGTTGATCGCCCAGCTGGCCCGAAAACTGCAAGCGGAGAATGTCTTCGATGGTGCTGACGACGGCGTCCTGCCGCTGACGTTGTCTGAGTCTTCGAAGAAATTGTAAGTGGTACTCGAGTAGCTCGTCAAGACAGGGAAAAATTCGGTCCACAACTTCCTTGGGACAGTTTAGCTCGCGACGCATACCTTCGGCAAATATCTGCAAGAAAATCGATTATAATATCAATAACTATATGAGTGATCAAAAACGAATGAAATGGATGAATGGATGAATTGAATGAAAAGCGAGTGAATGAATGACGTGTGTGAATGCGGGAACGAAGTGAATGAATAACCAAGTGAAACAAATGAGTAAACGAATGAATTTAACGAACGAATGAATGACCTATTAAGGCGCAAATGAATGAATAGGCAAGTGAAGTAAATGAACGAACGAATGAGGTGAATGAATAAATGAACGGACGAAAGTAAGATTGAATAAATAGACGAATGAGCGAATAAATCACCGTTGAAGTGAATGAATGGATAAACCAATGCACGAATGAACGAGGCGAATGAACGAATAATGAAGTGAGTGATCGTATGAGTGAATGGATGAACGAACGAATGAAATAAACGAATAAATGAAGTTAGTCTAATTAATCGATACATCAGATTTAACAGTATTCACTACATATCGATCAAACCCGATCAGTCGATTAACTAATCGAGATTTTTTACCTTCTGCATGACCTTGAGTGTTAAACAATGATGTTTCTCCGTAGTAATAAACTCGTAAATGTGTTCCTGTCGCTTCACCTCCTTCTCTTTCAGTTTCTTGGCAATCTGGAAAAAAATACAAAAATGTATACCAACAAAATTTATCAATAATTCATTCACACTATTATGATAATTAGTTATTTACTATCTTAATAAAAATAAATAACAAAACTTTCAGCAATAAAGTAATCTCATAAATTGTTAACTTAGGATTAACTGAATCAATTAATGATAATAATACGACATAAAATACCTTTTTATCGACGGTTCCGACCCAAGATTCCGGTTCCTCATCCAAAACTCCCAGTTCCGGATCCAGGTCCAGATCCTTCATATCAGAAACACTGACCACTACAAACACAACACGATAAATTAACTACTGAAATATCGTAATTACAACCTATTAATCAATCAAACCTTCTTCAGTGCAGACAACTGTCTCGACTTCCACAAACCTGGTTTTAAAAAAATCATGAAAATTATTTTTGAAAATTTTTAAAACTATAATTAGATTTGGCTAGAATTCAAATAATAAATTTTTACGTATTGATAGTTACTGCATCTTCCGCTGGGTTGTTTTCTCCCTCCTTGGCTTCTTGAGATCCTGGTTTACTACATAAAATTTAAAATAGTATAATTTTCATTTAATAATAATAAGTAACACTGAAGAAATATAGGAAAAAATTAACTTGATTAACAATCAACTTGCAACGTCACTGAACATGCGGGTGCGCATTTCATGCCGTGAAGAATGGGTAAAAAAATCGAATTTAACACAAAAAATCGATTAAATGTCGATTGATTCGATTAATCGATATTTTAAGATTGAAAAAATCGACAACAATGATAATCGTTTCGAGTAGAGAGATTTACTTGACGCCCAGTTTGGCAGCTACCCGTTTCCATTGCGAGAGACCGCTTAGTTTTCGAGCAGCGCCGCTAGATTCCATCGATTACACATTATTTATTGTATATTCCAATATTTATATTATATGAATATCATTTATAATATTAGCTAAATAAAGAGTTATATTTTCTAAGTTTAAAAGTGATACCTGGCAGCAAAAGGATTGACGCCACCACCGGTAATGGGTGTCGTGGGTGCGGTAGCGCTGGTACCTGCTACCTGAGGCAGCGAGGTAGCAGAAGCTGCTGACGATACCCCACTAGTGCTGCTGATGAGACTCGAAGTGCTCGCTGTAGACTTGGTCGAAGTGATGGATTTCGAAGCGCTGGGAAAACTCTGTTTCAAAGAAAATAAATACAAATAATTACAAATTTTACTTTTATAATTAATAAGAAATTAAAACTAAACTTAAATAAATAGATAAATATGATAAATAATAATTTGACTTACAGTGAATGTGCATAATTACAAATAGTAATTTTATAATATATTAGTAGTTAAAATTAGATTTAAATAAATAAATCAGATAAACAATATTTTAAATCAAAATTAATAAATAAAAATATAAGTTAAATTTGTTTAATTAAGAAATAATTACAACAAAATTAAAATAAACAAGATGAATAACATAAATAAAAGACTGAGTCAAGTTAGTATAATTAGACGTGGTAATGACATGTACGACGGTTACTGCAAATTTTGGTAATTAACCGGATTATTCAAAACTGACAATTACTTTGGGAACTTTGAACTTGGTGCAATCGCCCGTTTGATCCTTGCAGGAATGCTCGTGAACGGTTATGGCGCATGCTGTAAAATATATTTAAAAAAATCAGTTAAACCGATGGATTTTTCCCTAATTAATAATAATAATAGTAATAATAATAATAATAAAAATAATAACAGTACTTCTTACTTACTACTGCTACTACCACTACTACTGTTGCAGCTGCTGCTTTTACCACTACTACTTCAACTACCTCTACAGCTACATCTACTACCTCTACTACTGCTACTACCACTACTACTACAACTACTGCTACTCCTCCTATTCCTACTGCCATTAATACTCCTCCTCCTACTACTACTACCCCTAATGCTACTACTACTACTACTAATGAATCAACGAATAATTGGCTGACTAATTGAATGTACTTTCACAGCGGAGGGCGGCTTTGTTGGTCATCGACTTGGAGCAGACGTCACACAAATGGGAATTGGAATGACACACCGAGACGAAATTGTGCGGCGATTTCTTGCCCTTGTCCTTGTCTTTGTCCTGCACACAAACACAAACCCCAATTCATCTTTCAATACATTACAAGGAAACAATACAAATACTACAAGTTTAAATCTAGTACAAAATTAGTATTAATTATTACACATATTATTATTTATTCATTAATTTTGCTTATTACTATTCTTATTACTTTTATCAATATAACCGCATTAATACAAAATGACGGAATAAACAAAATATAACAAAAATTCCTTATTTAATATTTAATAAGTATTCTCTTAATATTTTTGTTAACTAATGTTTATAATTATTATACCGTATTAAATACACTTATTACGTTTATGAACAATACAAAGATTCAATAATAATAATGATTTTCCTAATTTTTTGTACATTTTTAGTAACTTTTAATACCTTTCGCTTGCGGGAGAATAGGCTTCCACGTTTCCTCCTTTTCGAAGAGACCGAGTCCTCGCTGTTGTCATACCCGGGACTGTTGAATACATCAAAAGTTTATTACTTAATTACAAAATTAAACGATTAATTAAGCAACAAATTACGCCCTTCCACTCTTTCCCCAAAACGAACAGCAAAAAAAAAAAAAGCGATGAAGATATCTTTTAATGGCTCAAACCCAGCAGCAAAACTGAAAAAAGAACTGAAAAGTTATTCAACTCACTCGGGGAATTCAGCCAAAGAAAAACGGGACGCGTGATCGGGTAAAGGTAATTCATCTTCAGTTTCGCTTTCCAAACCAGCGTACGAACTCATACGACCAAATGAACTAAAATCAAACCAGGAATAAAATCACAAAATAATATTTTACAGAAAGCAAGCTAACTAAGTAAATTTGACTAATAAAATGAACTACAAAATAATACAATATAACTGGAAAATTAAACAGAAAATCAAAATTTATACAAAAAGCAAAATCACTTAGTTAATAACACACAAAAATAAAAATTTAAAATATACACATAAATAATCAGAGATAAATATTTAAATAATCTTAATAAATTACGATTACTCGTCTTACTAAATATTATTTTAGCGAGTATTTCATATTACTTAGTAAACTAATACAGTAATTAATAAATGACGAATTTTTTACGAAATGGGTCCTGCAGAGGTGTCTTTGTTGACCCCACCGAGCTGGGGTATGGCGACAGTGCTGCCGTCCTTGACGGCCAAGATCGATGGGGTGGAAATAGATTTCTGCAGCGTGAGGATTCGCGGAGAGAGGAGCCATTTCTCTCTGGCGCTTTCTTTGGACAAAGTCTTGCTCTTCCCCGACGACGAACGCAGAACCAACTATCGCAAATAATAGTAACAAATGAATAACAATAACAAGTAAAAAATAAATGACAACAAAACAAAATAATTACAGAAATTTAAAAATACAAACAAGTATATCAATATGTACATTTATGAATTAAATCGAAAGATAATTTAAGTAATACTAAATAATCTATTAAATAAAACAATAAATCGAATCATACTAAATGTAAAAATATTACTAAAATTCACGTACATAAATATAATAAAAAACGAATATAAAATAAATCAATCCAAGAAATTATGAAGTAGCAATTAAATAATTAAAGGATCAGAAAAATTGGTTGTGTGGGTTAAAACTGAACTAAATAGGATTTACCGGGACACCGATGTCGTTCAGCGAGTGTGAAGAGTTTCCCGAGGTGCCTTCCGACTTCAGCAAGTGCTTCGACAAGAGCCCGTCCACCATTTCAGCAGCCGTGCTATTTATAAAAAAAAAATATTTAAGCAAATCATACAGAATTACACAAGAAATTTATACAAAGTTCACTATTAGTCTTATTAACCACAGTTTATCTTAGTTAATTTGCTATTAGCCATGATTTCGATGTGACGGATTGCTGAACAAGGGGGTCTTGTCACTTGCCCAGTGGGAAATTTCCGTAGATTCCAGATAGAAGACAAACTTATCCATTTTGCGGGTACCGAAACTTCGGAATTACAATACCCAGGGTAAGCTACTCTCGAGAAATCACGAAACTACATTAACCAAGAATCTCTCTATTTGTTACATAACGTTTATTCTACCCCAATAGAAGAAAGATACGCTAGTCAAACGTCAGAAAGTCCCTTTGAAGACTGCATGATTACCATGGATTCCGCTAATTGGCCCACTTTCACACGGTTCGTACGCTTGAATTTTTAAAGAACTCAGTCATGCAGTATTCAACCCTTTATTCAGAGGATTCAATTTTAGTAACTAAAGTAAGTTCTACCTAGTGTTCAGCTAGTAATTCAGAGGGAAGCTTATGTTCAGCTACCTAGTCATTCGGTACTCAACCGTATGACTTTTCTATCGGGACTATTTGGGTGTTCGTTCCGCAAATATCGATACACAAAAATTTACGTCGATTGAACGATTATTGAACTGTAACTAACAGTAACTTGGAGAATGTCTAATACAGACGTGTCTCCCGTAGCGATACATAGGCCAAGTCTAATTATTTGTAAACACGGTTGACTCCTAATGATTGTGGCCAAGTCTAATGAAGACAGAAACGACCCTTTGACTTTTTTGATAATCTTTGATAACACTACATAACACTGGATAGCAGTTGATTCCTTAACGATTCTTGGGGCAAGGCCTAATTACGAAAGAACTAAGAACACGGAGAAACCGAAACAACTAATGGAGAACGACTGCTAATAAAGATACGGCTGATTAAATGTACAGGACCGAGTTAATTCAAAATTTGTATCGTAATCGTACCCAGTGATCTTGGTAGCGCTACCGGCTTCAGCTTCATTATCGGTATCGCCGCTACTAAGACTGATACTCCGACGGCGTCGACCGGATCCCTGCTCATAAAGGATGCCAATGCGCTCAGCTTCCAGTTCTCGCTCCGTGGCGCTGGTCCAACTGCGTCGTCTCTTGTTACCTCCAGGGTCCTCTTTTCCCGGGGTATCGCTACCACCTAACGACCAAACTCAGTTATTAGTGCCAACTTCAATTAAGAGTTAGTCATTTACAATAAAAACTATACCACTCATCTCATCAATGAACTAAGACAGGTTGCTATTTGTTCGTCATAACCGATACCCAATTACTACACATCGATCATTTGGTCACAATAGAACAAGAGATACAGTCTATGAACATACTAGATCTATATATACATTATAACGTGAGAAACCATACAAAACCCACAAAGCAAGGTCAAATTAAGCTTGAAGATTTCTTCAGATTCATTACATCTGTGTGTCTTACGTCCGATACCGTTTCCATGGTAACAAGGTCAGGTTGAGGACCAACACGCAACAAGAGAGAATTAATCGAATCGGATCAACCTGCAGTTCTGCGTTATATGAGTGTCATTCAAAATTCAAGAAAAGTTTCTCGGCAGCACATGTAGAAGAGAAGAGGTTGAAAAAAGAGGAGCTTGTGCCGTTGTCGCCTCACGTCTGGTTTAATGGCAATGAATCTAGCGCAATGTTTGATGCACAAAGAGAGGCAACCCGTGAAATGCGATTCCTCGCTTTCAATAGCTGCCGTAAATCTCATTTCCTTCTGTAAAGGGACACACTGCGGTGCCGCCAAATGTTCGTCGGGGGTTTGCAGCTTTCGCACACCCCACCAAAGGTCCACACACAGCAAAGGTATACTAGCCTAATCAATAGCGGCGTATCATTATAATCTAGTGCACCTTTGCACTCAAGAAATGTAAAAGCATGCACACCCCCTTCTTTCCGTATTCATTTAATCAAACAGTTGCCAAATGCCTGGAATAAAACAATTCCTCCTTGACTGTGATACGTATAATAAAGTACTTCCTAATACGACAACCAAGAATCCTGAAGAAACTTTTCTTTCCAGAAAGAATAAAAAACAGAGCCGAAATTGAAAGTAAACAATGAAGGAAAGAAAAAACGTGTGCAAGAAACCTGGACTGCTTCCAAGACTCGCAATTGCCTCACAAATATTAGCTAACAGGAGCCAATGTACTTTAAAAGCTTACATAAATCTGGAAAAAAATCATAGATTAATATAAGAAAATGGTATTACAGTTTGAGTCGATCGGTCTGTAACTCATTTTGTTAATCCCGCTAACAAAGAGCCTTATATTCCAGGAGACTTTTTCCATAAACTATGTCAAACACAGCGGAGCCAGAACTCACTGGGGAACACGTTCTGCATTTAGTTACAAAACAACTGGAATCGACGATTATAAGTCATTTCCTTCGGCTCGTGCAAGACATCAGGCTCTCTCTCTCTCTCCCTGTCTTTTTTCCATACAGACGACAACAGCGGCACTATTGATTCTTCTATCAAGTTTGCTGCTTAATGGCATATCTGTTACGAGCCAGCTCGGGATTATGCAAGTTGATATTATATCCTTCATCGAGGACGACGTATCTAGACCGTAAACGCACAAATGATTCCAGACTGGGAGACGTCCACGACAATTGACATATCCCCAGTAAATGCTATTGCTGCCCAAAACGGACTCTTACTCCCCAGAACATTGAAAGAAACCAATAAACTTTTACAGTCGGACGACACAGACACAAAAAAAACGCTATCTACTACTATACTACCCTATCGCGAAACTATTAGATTACACAGGGCAACACTTGGAAAATGGGGAGTCAAGTTCGAGTTGATTAAAATCCAATAGACAAAATGTAATTACCCCAATAGGGAGCGACGCTGGGCGGTGTGGGTGAATCCCATTCGGGAGTCAGGGAATACCCGAGCCATTCGGTTTCGTTGTTGTTGGCCGCGACCGAGTTCAGTGACGGGCACGAAGCGCTGATACTGCCAAGTCCACGTTGTCCTTTCCCTCCGAACTGCAAATGAAATTAAACCCATTAACCAATTAAGAAAGTAATAGCCAGAATCAATACATAGGAGAGAGCCTTATGTAGAACATTTCTGCAGAATAACTAAGCTTAGCTTTATCTCGACACGCATACTTGACAAAGTTTCCTCAGTGCTGCAGAGCACGGAACGAAAGCCAGCACTTCGTTTAACACGACTTCAAGGGCTTTTGTGTAGAGCTTCAACTTTTATCGAGCACATCTAGGACTGAAGCTGAGCTTTATAAATAAATAAATTTATCTGAAGCGTTAAATCCCAACAGTTTGGGAAAACTGCAGATTCCCTCTGTGTTTATGTTTCGTTAAAAGTTAAAACAAACGTGCAGCACTGTGAAAACAGCGCGCAAATATGACAGCTTTCATAAACAGACCCTACGAACTCGACTAAGACCTGTAGCGCAACCAACACTTACAAAAGGTTTGGGTACAAAGCGTGCAACAATTCTATAATAAACACGAGTAGCAAAACCAGAGCATTTCGTTGTCGATTACTCAGAGCTAATAACACAGTTCCTATTCAGCGGTTCGGTTCAACTGCAGGTGAATTAACCAGCAATTTAAGTTCTACCATCTTTTCATCCAAGATGCATTTAAAAAAAATGGTTTATGAGAAGTGGTGATCTTCTCACAGCTTGGCTCTTGTGGCTCCTCTTTAAAGAAGCGCGACTGAAGAGTGGCAAGTTTAAGGCCCAGCGGAAACGTAAACATGTCCCGAAGCTTCAGCCACCGAGCAAACGAAACTCATACCATTTGGCCAAGTTGCAAGGATATAGGTGAAATGGTGGGGAAGGATACAGGAAATCAATACATCGGACGCAAAAACCTCCTTGGAATCATTAATTCCTACTGAAATTCTTCAACCATGTTTGAAGAGGAACGGCGTAAGAATCTCAGAATCTTATCCCTTAAGTAAGAGCTAACAATCAAGTCACTGGTATCACAGAAGAGGAGATAAAGCTTGGGGCCTAGTGCCAAACGAGCATATTGTCACGAAGAAAAGGGGGGGGGGCGGGACTCCGCTCGTGTAGAATATTCTCATTCTGCCAAAGTGACACACAGGCACTCACACCCAAGGTATTTACCTTTCACATCGATCGTCATCCCCCTAGTACACCCTACAAAGAAAGAACTCCTGACGAATAAGCTCTCTTCAGAAAGTGTTCAATCTTCTCTAGCCTGCAAACGATTCAGTTTTGCGAATGCGAGATGCAGGGTGCACTAATTTTCTTACAGGTCTTCTAACAACTTGTGCATCACCAAGAGCACTCCAAAGGTCTCTTCATTGTTTCCAGGTAATAATTTTCAGTTTTATTGCACTTCATTTCAGTTATGATCCGCTTCCATTCTGGGCAAACAAGCCGCGTAGTAACAGTTTACGCGGACGCCATAAACCAGCAATCGACTGTTGAATGCAGAAAACTGAAAGATGCGGAGACTAAAAGAAAGGCTTTTGATTTTTCTTCCCTTTTGTTCATTAGGCCAGATTGACTCAACGGCTTTTGTCGATGATTCAACCAAGAGCCGGACTAAAAAAAACCATTAGCCGCAGACACACTATGGGAAAGAAACACTTCAATATGCTAAAAAGGGACAAAGCCATCTTCCCGCATAATACGTCTAATTACAATCTGCATTAATAAATGAAGTCGGCCATAATGGATGCTAGGCAACGCCTAATGCCTCAATAGAAACAGCAAGCTTGAATCAACGATGCGATTCCAAGTTACTCCCTAAATCCTGTTCATTTCACAACCCGCTATACCCCTAATTACCCACAATAAGATTAGGCGCGCTCCCTTCATGCATTTGAAGTCTGCTCCCGGGTTATCAAGGTCGTACACGTACCAATCACGGTAACCTTGTCAGAAAAATATAAAAATATACCTGCAAGCGTAGAGTCTGAACGCTGACTTGTCGCATCCGCTGGATACTTTCTTGTATACCGCGCAACTGGCGTAAGTTATCCTCTGCCAAGAAAGAAAAACAAATCAGGATTAGTAAAGACGGGTCCTAGAAAACATTACATCAAGCATGGAATATAAGAGAAAAAGCGTTCCGAAATTTCATATCCATCAGGTGTACGCGCATGCATAATCGAGTAGAGGTTTATTTGATATTACAGCAAAGGAAAATAACTTTTTTTTAAACACATGGTGACTTTCCATGTGCCGGTAATTCAAGATTTGTGTATCGCTGGCATATTTTTATAGCACCTAACAGTTCAGAACTGCTGCTTTAACTGATCTTTAGTTGCTATTTGTTTTAGTGTTCTCAGAGCGTTTCGAAGAAGAAATCAGGGTTAGAGTGAAGGCGAATACCACAAATAAGACTGTCATTCCACGTTATCTCCGCTTCAGCAACGCTTTCACGGTCAAGTTCCGTTTACTGGCGCTTAGCAGAGCGTCAAGTGAGGCTATCATCATCCATTCAACAAAGCCTCACTTCGCAACACATTCAATTCCAACTCAAACGTAAGATGTTAGGAGATCGTTTTAACCCTCTTTCGCTTAGTTCCACAATTAACCCGGCTTAACAGAAACCTATGCACGGTAGATTGCTTCCATTATACACACAGATTGCAGCAGTAGTAATAACTATTTTTTGTTGTGGGAAAACAAGCAAGGGCTTAAGCATACAAAGTGTGATGATGGCCTGCCTACTCAGATTAGCACGCTTTCGTGCTGGCTCCTATCGAAAGCTTCTATCGCCTTTTCAGACATGACTGAATACGAAAATGCATGCTCATCGAGGTTTCCTTTGCTATACACAGCCCATTTCAACAACTTGTACACAGAAATCCTAAAAAGCAAATTGTCATATTCCCACTAATTTCTCCAGAAATGAGATTGGTGGAAGCGATTCGTGACTAGACTACCAACTTCTTTTGCAGCAAAGTACTTCTGCTAGAAGACATATAAAACGATTTAGTAATTCCTTGGACTTTTGCCCTAGTGAGACAGTCCAATTGGCCGTGAACGATGCGTGCAGCATAATCAAATGAGGAGAACTCTTGTCTCGTCTCGACAAGAACAACCCCAGGCCTTTTTTGTGGAGGAAATAGAAGGCTAACAAACTGAGTCGAGGAGACTATGTCAATAACAGAGCAATTTTTCGTTCGTTTTCCTCTGTAACTAGCATTCTCGACTGAAAAAGAATTCAAGTGCAGACAAAAGTTACTTCTGCAATCGTCTTCGGAGCTTACGGGGTCTTCTACACGGATTATTCTTTATTCGTGACAACCATTACAGCCATTACAAAGAACTCCTGGGACTTGTCGCGTTTAAGTAAACAGTCTTCCCTGACTATCACTTAGCTCTTTTCTTGACTTTGGCATCCAAGACACGAGTTCAGAATTACAAAACAGTTCCTCACAAGTGGGAATCTTCTGTTGTGCCTTATTTTTTCAGGCCAAGTCCAGTGGAGGGTGGGCAGTGAAACGACCCAAAATGACCAATCAATAAACCTGTCGCACCTCAGACGTCATTCCTCAAAGCTGATAAAATCCAATCATCCTTTTTCTCGCGGGAGAATCTTTTTTTTTGTCCCTTCGCTTTTCTTCCCCTCTGCTTGGGCCACGACTATACAAGGACCTGTGACAGAAAAGTTGAGGGGAAGAAAACTTAAGTCTCCGGCTCATCCGCAGTACATTGACAGCTTCAGTGATAAATAGGCACCTTCCCATAAATTGGCAAAAACGAGGCCCCGCATTAATATCCATCCATTACCTATTTCCAAGCCCCGCGATCCTTGGGGGGAACAAAAAACCTTGAGACGCTCTAGTTTCATGACAATCCAATTACGGCTTAAAAAACCGAACCTGTCAAAACACTGCTCGCTTAGTCAAGCAGATTAGCAGTTCCGACGTATGGCTCTATGACCGAAAACTAAATCATACTAAGTTTTACAAGTATATGAGACATAGAAAGTAGAGAGTACTTTTGCTTAATATCAGACTTTTATATCAAAACGTCTTGTTCTATGTGGACTTGTGCCAGAGGTAATGCGGCGTAAGATCTCTTCATCATCCTACTTGTTTGAGGGGGAAAGGGATGCCGAAGTACGTGACGACAACAGAAACTTTTCCATCGCAATCCCCATCGATTGTCTTTTGTTTCGAGCTTGTCGGACTCGCACACAGCATAGAGCACTTACAAAAAAAGGGACAATAGTCTACTACTACCAAAGAGGGAGATAGATCCTCTTTCTCTCATCTGCTACTAAAGAGAAAAGCTGAAACGGAAAGCTTCTAAATATAGAAACAGAGATGAAGTTCACTGATACCTAGGATGCAATAGGCTTTGGATGCTGATGGCGAGTGCTGGGTGACGCTGATGGTCGGAATGACGTTGGAATCAGGTGGCGGGTTGGCAGCCATCGTTTGTTTCTCATGAGGTGCCTTCAGCGGGTCGTTACTGGCGTCCACATTGCCGTTCTTATCGACAGGGTCCAAGTAATCAGTAACCAGATCTTCGTCGCTGTCGTCACCTCCGCTTTCTTCGCTGGCCACAAAAAACTCTGAAATAAAACCGCCGTTAGTCAGTACAGTTTCTTTTTTGCAGATTCTCTTTCAAATGACAATTCTGACAGAATCACGAAGCACACCAGCCTGAGGCCAAAGACCTCACTGGAGTACTAACACAACCGCACTACACATATGCTTTTTTCTTATGGTCAGCCGTTCTTTCCCTGCACATGCGTTTCTACACACCAGCTTTTCACCAACGATTTAACAATGAATAATTTTCTTTGGCCATCTTCGAAGTGTGTATTTACAAATTCGTACTACTAATAGGCGAAACAAGTGGTGCTTCGCGAGCTAAATCCTTTCAACCACTGAATCCGAGCTCAACAAATGTTGCACCTTAAAAGTGATCAGAAACCGGCGCATGCGCCACTTGTTACCAAAATATTTCAAGCTGATATAATAGCAGTAGCCTAAGTGCAAACACCTGCAACGCTGAATATCTAAAAATTACCGAGCAGCACAAAAACGAGTCTCGCGAACTCGTTCATCAACGTAACTTGCAGACAAACTCCAACAGAAACTAAGTTTTTAGTTTTCTTTATAGTTAACTGAAAATGCAGCTACTAATGTGTCAGATTTTATAATATTTAGCAAACAATACCTGCGGGATTTCCCGGACTTGCCATGGCACAATATCACAGCGGGTATGAAGGCACTGAAGAAGGCCTGAAAACAGATATTAAAATTATTAGTAAATGATCGCCTAAAATCACTTTGCTGACAAGAAACGATGTCCAACGTCAACATTTCGTCCCGCTGTAACAAGCACAAATTAAAAATAATATATGCGTAAACATGAAATTTTTAAAACTGGTCACTATAGCCAATACACTTAAAAAGAATAGGTTAGCATTATTATGTTTTTTTAATTAACTGTTCCAAATAGTGAATGCCAAGCTGTTTTGTTTTGAATGCACAATAGGGCGAATGAAGCCTAAAACCGAGCAGCTTAGCAGATACGAAATTATACAACAAACCTTCTTTGGCTTTAACAGATCTTTTCCCCTGACTTTTGCTGTGTGATAGCTAATAATAACATACAGGAAAGTTAGGACCTGTTAAATTAAGTTTACTTGGAATCCAGGTGACAAGTTCGGACAACACCTCTAAAGCAGTCCACATTCGACAAGTTGTGCTGCTAACCTGCAGACTGCGAGCAATAATTTCTCTGCGGAATATAATCATTTTGTTCAATTATTACAAATTTTAATAATGAATTAAAAACTATCTCACAGGAACTTTTTTATTCAAGATAAATAATCTTTAGAAGCTGATTTAAAATTCTCAAACACAAAAGAAGAGATTGAATTTAAAATTTTAATGTGTGAAGATTTATTTTCACAAATAAATACGGAAAGGTATATTATTGTTATTGCTTATGTTATGAAATATTTTCATTCAATTCCGGTTTTAGTAATTCCACATATTCAGCAATAATATTATATTGGTTGCTTATTAATAATTTCAATATGTTCAAGTAGCGTGGCCCGTAGTACCATATTCATTGTTTTGGTTGTAGTCGCAGTATAGAGAACAGTCAGTAACACGGCATGTCTTTTCTCCCTATGTTCATACAGCTAAACTAAGCGCGAAACTAGCGCCAAATTTTTGCATATGAGTATTATCAGCACTACGAATGCTCAAAGCCTCTACCGCCCAGCCTTAGTTTTCTCAATGCAGCCTTAGTACCGGCAGTGGCCATCCGCAAAATCTGGCGCTAGTTTCGCGCATGCGGCATTAATATGGGAAGATAGTACGTGCTGTATGTTACTGAATATTCTGTTTACTGTAGTTGCAATCATACAAAGAAATGATCAGTTCAAGTTAAGTTAATGAAATTAGTTCAATGAAATTATTTGGCAGTGCGCATTTTATTGAAAATTGTTCAGGGCTTATTTGAGTCGAGTTAGTAAATTTATTACAGCGCGTAACCAATTTTGAAGACCACTCGGTAGTGAATTAGAAAAGTTTAATTCCCGCCAAGTAAAAATTATGATTCTTTAGATGTGTCCAGTTTACCAGGAGAATGAAAAATAACCGGAAAAATGGAAAAAATCAGCTACCAGTGCAGAAAACAACTTTACTTAATTTCTTCTCGAGAACGACATCAGCTGCCGTCACTACAAAATCAGACGTAAATTCTACAACATGTAGCGTCACTGCAGTGGACAAACAAAAGTATTTAAAATGCCCTGCTTGTTCAGTTGAAACGTTAGGGACAGAGCTTAATGTTCATCTTGACAAACACTGTACGTCGAGCCCTTCCAAAAACCAGACTGAACTAAAGACTGCGGAAGAAGCTGAAGTTGTCATAATTTCTGAACATATATCAACAGTTTCAAATACATGCAAAACAGACATCTCTACTGTAACTGAAACTACTACTCTTATCCAAGAAAGGTGGGTACTTTCAACTCCAAGCAAAGACGCTTCAAATGATGTCTGTCAAGTATTTTCCACATCCAAGAAAAACGACATAAGACGTGCGGATATCGCAGCTGAGAATTTCACCCAAATAAGCCACACTACGCCAAGAAAAACGAGATCTTTCCACTTAACGAGAAGAACGTCTTCCACCGAGAAGAACAGTGTTGCAAAGCGCTTATTTGGTTCGCAAGAAACTGGAAGCAGTCCGTCCAAACCGAAGTATGAAACCCCATATTATTTGGAGAACTTCAAACTTTTTCTCGGAGCCAGTCTGCACGACAAGCTCAACAGGGAACTTTTCAATGAAGAAGACCTTGCTTTCGTAGACACCTTCCATAAACTGCCTCCTCCGGCACAGAAGTTGTACGTTCGGCTGTTTTCTCGCAAGTGGGACTGGCACAGAGCAAACAGACTGGATTACGAAGAAATTGGCTTGGATCTACAACCAGTCTTGGTCGAACTGCATAGAGCAAAATTTGTCGTTTCCGATGAAGAACTCGAAGATGTTGAAGACGCTCTGAGACTCCTGAATCTTCCCGAGATTAAACTGCTTTGTAAAGACGTGAAGTTACCCCAGAACAGCAAGAATCTTTCGGTTAAAGTCAGTTAAATACACTAATCATCATGTTTTTTTTCTCATTTATCGTGTCTTTGGTGTGTGCAGACTTTGCTCGACTTCTGCAGAACGCAGCGAAGCATCAGCGGAGCTACTTCCATATCGAAAGTGGTCTTCAAAAAGGCTCGGCAGATCGTTAGTCCTTGCTACAAACTTGCCGCCTTGCCCAAACGCACTTTTTCTCGCATGCTGATGCTCAGCTTGCTCCACAAGTGCTTCGACGAAGAAGAGGACAAAGGAAAACAACACATACTTGTCACCCAGCTCATGGTGTCTATGGGTAGAATGATGTATCCAGAATACGAAATAATACGCACGCGGAAAATATTTGAAGATCGCCAGCAGTTAATCAAGTATTTGTTATATCCTTTCACTTGTTCTTGTATAATTCTGAAGAAATTTCTAAAGTTTTGAAGAAGCGATTCATTTAGATGCCCAGCTACGTGAAGCCTTGGAACAGCAGGGCTGGTCCACAGCAATAGAACTGGGAGACACAGCGGCTGATTTACTGGAAAAATGTCTAGAGAACAGCTCGTGGGATCTTTCACTTCCAATGTTCCTTCGCAAGTTTACATCTGGCTCCATATACGCTTACTGCTTATGGAAGCGTGTGGAAGCTTATCAGAGACTCCGGAGATATAAAGAAGCTGTTGATCAGCTGAAATTTTTAATTGAGCAAGACGTGTATCTACTTTACCTCAGAGGGAAATGGTACGAAAGATTAGCCCTCAACTTGGACCAGCATCTAAAAGACTACGAACAGGTTTCTATTAAATTTACTACTTAAGGGAAACTTCTAAACTTACTTTTGCTCACAGACGTTACAAGTAATCACGAATGGCTTAAGCGATCCATGGGTTAGTCCTTCCCATAAGCTAGCGCTGAGTCTACGAGCGAAGAAGCTTTGCGAATCAGCTAGAGCGAAGAATCTACGTTCGTTACTCAACGATTTGCCACTTGTAGCTGCACCTGATCCTCCAACTGTTACCATTACAGGACGGTCTCTTCCTCGGTAAGTCAACAGTTATCCATACAGAAGCCCTGGTTCACTGAATCTGAGTATTTTTGTAGAGATTTACCGGGATACAAGGCTATGTTCATCAGGGGAGACTCGCAAGCTACTCCAGAAGATGGAGACGTCACGCTATGTTCTGTTGAAGAACTTGTTTTAGATTACTATAAACAGCAGGGCTATACGGAGGGGATGCATGGCGAAGGATCAACAATTAAAACCTTAGTCGGAATTTTCTTCTGGGACGTCTTATACGAATCTGATATTCCTGATACCTTTCTAAGTCCTTATCAGCCTCTGCCTTTAGACTTGGGCTCGGACGAATTTTATCAGGCTCGTAAAAGTCTCATAGACGAACGCTTGGATTCGATTCGCAAGTGGACTCCTGAGGAGATGCTAGATTTTCTAACCAAAATATGGGACCGGCATCAAGGGGTAGCCTCTGCCGTCTCGTGGAATCGATTCAGGAGTTCGGAACATGTTTACAGCCTTGTGAAATCGTTCACCAGGGAAGCACTTGCAGCCGTTTTCGGCAGGATGCTGATCAACTACGCTCACTGCCGTGCTGGATTTCCAGACTTGATTGTGTGGGACCCTATAAAGACGGTAAAATATAACAAAAGCATCACAACTAGTCCTTGATAAACGCTCTTTACGCACTTTTTAACAGATATGCCGAGTTGTAGAAGTGAAAAGTCCTAACGACAGGTTGTCTAATAAGCAAATCCTGTGGCTAGACTTCTTGAATAGTGCCGGAGTTAATGCGGAAGTGTGTTACGTCAAAGGTACTACTAAGATTAACAATCCAATAAGATTTTTGTAACATTAAATGTTTGTAGCTGTGGGCACTAAGCGAATGGGGACTAATAATGGTCCTATTCAGACGAAAACTCCTGTGAAAAATCCAGACTCAAAAGAAGGCGAAACTCCACCGACCAAAAAACCTGTCAAACGACGGCGAACTGGGAAGGCGAAAAAAGTTGCAAATGGTGATGATGATTTTGTGTGAATATTCTCTTGTTTTCCCTTTTATGTGCATGCTCTACGTAAATCTCGCTTCTGTTCAGTACAAATGTTTTATGGTCAAAATATATGTTATAAAACTTGTAATGGATAAAGTAAGTAAGGAAGTCTGTGTTAAGTGATTGTAAGGTAAAATGTATTGAAATGTAGGAAGTTTTTAAAGAGGCCACGCATATATACAGCTGCAAACCTGTAACAGCTGAAACAGTGCTCATAAGAAAAGTCAGTAAATGAGCGATGCAAGTAGGAAAAAAACAGTGTAGAGCAATTCAATCTTAAATATATAAGGTCCGGATGAAAGGTCTCTAATAAGTGAAAATTTTTAAAAATTCCAAATACAGTCAGCATAAATATCTCAGTTACAGTTATAATAGTTATCAAATGTTTTAGTAAAGGCTAGAAAAAAGGTTAAGAATTTAAGTACTCGGGTGTGAAAGTCGATCTGATGCCACCAGTGTAGACCAAGCTTTTTAGTAAAGAAAGGGGCAGAAGGCGTTACTAAGGAGCCCACACAACTTAAAAAAAATCCAAAGTTAAAGAAGTACGTTTCAACAAGAGAACAACACAATGCAAAGGTCAAGATTATCACAGATTTAACAAAACTTTCCGGAAGTGCAGAATCAGGAAAAACGTTTTCTTAAATCCAAATCCAAAGCATCAAGCACGATAAGTTGGTAAAATAACGTGACGGCTTAGGATGCAGATACTTGAAATTATTGCTTCTCTTTAAAAAGATGATCAAAGGTTAAAGTATCGTTGAAGTGCCAGCGAAATAGGAATGAAAAAATTCTTTAATTATTCAAAAACTGTGCAGTCAGGAAAGATTGAGTGCAGGATATTGCGCATGCACAATTTGTGCTTTGTTTTGAGCTCAGCCTCGTGTGCACCAGATTTGGTCATCTGTATCGAAGTTTTGTCCATCTTGGTTCTGAGGAATGTATCTCACACGAAAACTTCATGTGAGAGAACTTTAAGGTCTTGGTGTCTTATACGTTTGCCTGCCATGAGTTGGATCCTTGTGAACGCGATTTGATCACAACTTTGTGGCCGTTTTTAGTGACGTGACCATCGCTTTCAATCATAACAGCCGTGTCTTGCCGCCGCCGCCTGACGTCAGGGTCGTTGGAATCTTCTGGCTCCGTGCTAGATCCTCGTATGTAGCCTCTATGTCGGCGCCAGGCATGCTGTATGAGGCGTGCGCAATATTCCTCCCTTTGGCGCCACAATGTAGAGGATATCGGAGTGTATCCTGGTCTGTCAGCGGCTACTGTCACGTCGTTGATTTCAGCAGTCTCGTCGATGGGGTTACCCTTTCTTGCGAAGAAGTCTCGTGTCAAGGCGTCCAGGATATCGACGCAGTACATGAGATCACCAAGGCATATTGGGATATCCATTGTAACGATCTTGTACTTATTAGGCTTATGAACCTGAAGTGGAGGCTCCAAAGCATGTAAGAAATCTGCAAGCTGCTCGTAACGAATGTACTGCGTGCCCTCTGGGTCAAACTGTTGCCAAATTTCGTAATACATGTCATAATCGTCATCCGTGAGACCTTCTTGAACGTCTTCTGTAGCCTGGGAGTAATTCTCCAAAATGACAGCGATGTACATGTTTATGACGATTAGGAAACTTATGACCAAGTAGGAAAGCAAGTACGCGATTCCAATTGTACTAGATCCACAGTTTCCAGGACTTCCAGTTTCCACATCAGGAGGGTCGCATTCTTGCTCGTTGGTGATACCATCAAGGACACCGTCCCAGCCAGCTGATGTAGACATCTGGAAGAGTAGAATCATCGACTTTCCGAACGTTTCAAAGTTGAAGACTTCGTCCAGCCCGCCTTTGTGTTTGACGTTCATGAAGAAAGACATTCCGAAAATGGCATAGATGAACATTACGAGAAACAACAGGAGGCAAATGTTAAACAAGGCAGGTAAAGACATAGCCAGCGCGAAAAGCAATGTGCGGATTCCTTTTGCACCTTTGACCAAGCGAAGGACTCGACCCACTTTAGCCACTCGTACTACTCGCAGCAGAGTTGGAGAAACGAAATATTTTGCTATCAAATCGCTCAGCACAGTACCTGTAGGGAAGAAAATGAATTCAGTTTAAGAAGCTCTTTTTGCACCAAACGTAATCAGTCTGTAATATGTGGTATGCTTCGTGTGCATTCAACTTACCCAGGATGGAGAGTATGACCACGACAAAGTCAAAGAGGTTCCATGGTTCTTTGAAGTAATAGTACCGCAGGGCAAATATTTTCAAGACACATTCTGCCGTAAAGATGACGATGAAGAACATGTTCAGGTAAGCTAGCGCGTTAACCATAGTTTCGGTCTGCTTGTACTGATCCAGCGTCATCGTTAACATGTTTAGTCCAATGAAGATCATGATGAACACATCGAACTTGCTATTTGTCACGAGTTGAAACACGATATTTTGCGGTTTCCACTAAAGTTAAAGAAAATTGTTTTAAGTACTAGAGTTATGATTTAAGAGAGCTTGTCTACCGTGGGTCGCGGAATGGCCTTCAGAGGTTTTTTTGAACTCATCTTTTTCATGGCATTGTAGTATTTCTTCTGATCCTCGGTCATGAACATCTCAAGTGAACCACCTGCTTTTTTCTTCTGCTCGTTGAAGTTGTCGATAATGACTCCAATAAAAAGGTTCAGGGTAAAGAATGACCCGAATATGATGAAGAATACAAAGTAGAGATACATGTATATGTTAACCTCTCTTGATGGCTGCTGATTAACCTACGAATGATGGTCGTATGAATGGCAATAAGACGTTTTACATTGGTTGTGTATATACATCTCTGGAATCGATAGCGTCGTTCATTATTGGGATCCATCCTTTGAAGGTGGCAACTTGAAACAAAGATAGGTAAGCATTGCCGACATGATCGAAGTTCATCGGAGAGTTCACCCATGAGTAATTGCCCTGGGTGCAAGCAGTTATATTCGGTACGATTTCGACTGCTAGGGTTTTGCCATCTGCATCCACACACTACAACGAAAAAATTGACGTTCAGAACAAATAGTTCTTCACGCGACTGTTCAACACTTTTCTAGTATTCACATATAGTTCTAACAATCACAGTTCTATGTTACGCAAGATAAAACTACATGTTATCGAGGCGATGATTTCCTCAAGGTACTAAGAACGTTACCTTATAGTATTTTCCAGCAAACATCTGAACCCCCATAATGGCAAAAATAAGCCAAAATATGAGGCAAACAAGGAGCACGTTAAAGATGCTCGGTATTGCTTGGATCAGGGCGTTGACCACCACCTGTGTTTTGATAAAAGGGCGTTTCATTTAACTTAATGACATATAATTCTTATTTTTGTAAACTAATAAGTTGGAGGTAAGCTATAAAATCGAATTCAGCCCGTCTGGAATCAATTACACAATCGGACTTATTTGTAAAAGAAAATGTCAACATCGTAAAACTCGTGAAAAATTTGACTACGACTTTCATAATGCTTGAAAGACGCATCAGAGCAAATCGTACGGGCAAAATAAAAACCTAGTCAATCAGCTGGTATTAATGGGAAAACATACCCGCATCCCCTGGAAACGCGACATGGCCCTTAGAGGTCTCAGTGCTCTTAACGTCCGCATCGTTTTAAATGCTTGGATTTTTCCTGCTCCAAACAGAGAAGCGACGAAGTTCACAAGTGAAACCTAGCAAAACAAAAAACAAGTACAAGTGAGTAAAATGCGTTTAACTCGCAGATTCTTTCAACACATAAGTTCACATAAGAAAAAGTTCGTTGATCAAGGCAACATCCAGAATTTCCATGGAAGAAGGAGGAAGGAATGTTCCAGACTTTAATCCGTAAGGACTGGATGCCACTTGAGAGATGAAATACTTACCATAACGATAACGAAATCCAGCCAGCACCAAGCATTCGTGAAATAGTTTTTGAAGCCAAGTGCAAGCCACTTGATCAGCATTTCCAGGAAAAAAATAACTGTGAAAATCCTATCCATGTAGTACAGCAAGTCCTGGAGTACAGGCTGCTCTGACAAATAGATATCTTCGAGGGCCTGTAAATTAGTCAGAGGCTACGTGTAACAGTACTTTACTAATACGAGTCAACTTACCAAAGCAAGACTGGAGAGTAAAATCATGACAATGACGGCCGTCTCGAAGTACTTGTTCTCGATGAGCCGAAACGTTTTGAGTCGAATATTCGCCCAGCCCATCCAGAACGGGGAATCCTCTCTACCTTTAATTAACGGAAACTTTTCGTACCACCAAGAGGGAAAACATTCGTCAGGGTACTGAAGCTCCTCTTCTTCTTCGAGTACAGGCTGTGGTTCTTGCGCTTCGGGAAGTTCCAAATCAGCACTCATGTTACCAGAGATTATTTCATTTCGGCGATTTTCTTGATCTAGAACGTCTTATTAGAAGTGTTCACGAAATAGAATGATTTTATACCATCCAAATTTTCCATGTCTTCTTTAGTGGGGTCTTTCTTTTCGTCGTTGTAGAGATCGTCAAACTTGTAAGCTCCTGTGTGGCTACTGTCTCTAATGAACTGGTGGCTATGACTACCATACGACTGATAACTGAGAAAATAGGAAATGGTACGACTAAAAATCGGAACCAGGATTGGCTCATAGATTGCAGTACGTTACCTGATAGTATCGTCATCTTTCGGAGAATCTGCCTGCCATTCATCATCAACTTCCTTATGCGAAGCAAGTCCCTGTACCTTCTTGTTGTGCATCATTTTCTTATTTTTCAAACTATTTTTGGAGTGATCTGTTGGCGTCCTGTCATCATAGGCCACTTTACCGTCGTTGCTGCCACATTTTGGCGCATCTAGTGAGTGTTAACAAAACTTAGCGTCCAAATGTTTGCTGCGAAGGCTGCGTCACATTTTTCAAACCGATTTACCATGTAAAGCTAAGCAGTTTTTTTTGCAAGCTATCGTGCTACAACTGTATTTCCAACGAATGCTACGTAGACGACTAGCAAGCAATAGGTTTACAACAGCAAAGGTGAACGTGCAGCGTTTGGGATAAGGACCATTGAAAAAATTAGTTTCAGAACTTATTTAAAAAGAACTACCAGAACGCTAATTTTGCCATTCCATTGCCCTACAGAAACAGGATTATAGGAGGTACGTACGCTTACGAAATGGCCTTAGTTTCATATACGTAATATCCTGGAAAGCTGTAAGGAGAGTCACAGTAAAATAAAGCAAGAAGTGAAAAAACTAGAAACGTAGTTAACAGATAGAGAGCAAGTTACAGAAAAGGGTACAATTCACTCTACAGATTCTACGTAAACCTAGTTTCAATATTCCAGGTATGAGTATGCTCGCACATTACTTCAGTTTCAAACGTACAGAAACGTAAATGAATGTGGTAGATGAATTTTCGATTTCAGTATGTAGAGTAATTCGATCGTTCCATGAACTTTTAGTTGGGCCTGAATCACTGTTCTCTACCCATGTGACGTGCAGTAGTTGCATTTAAGAACATTACAAGGTGTGAAAGCTTTGAAGCGTGGTTTAGTGGCTATGCAATTATTTACTTTCACACGAGTAGTATTTGCTGAAAAAAATTACTGAAGTTAACTGGCAAAGTAAATGTACTTGAACACTTCCGTCCAAAAATATAAGAAAGATTACCTCCAGATCCTTGATCCGCTATTTGGTTCGTTAGTTTGGACTGAATCAAGCTAAACATTTGCGAAATGGAGCGCTTAATCCACTGCTTCAACCGAGCGATGCGGTTAAAGGCTTCTGCCAGCTTATTGGTATCATTGTCCACTTGGGGGGCTGATAGATTTGAAGCTCCAAAGCTACTCAGCAGCAAGGCGAGGAAGAGGTTCAACACCTTTCACAAATAAGGTAAAACATAGAGTAATCAATTAGTGGGGACAAGTTCATGCAGCTAATGTATCTTTCTTCTCATGAGGCGAATATGAACTATTGCAAGTTAACCACATGTAAAGCTAATAACTCACAACAAGGTTTCCTATGACAACAGTAGCCAGGAAAAAAGGAACGCATGTTGAATCGTGAACAAGCATGCAGTCCCACATCGATTCTATCCATTCACCGCACAGTACTCGGAAAACGATCATGAAAGAATGCATGAAGTCGATGAAGTGCCAACGGGGCATCTCTCCATTAGGGAAACGATCCACGTTATCTAAAATATGAGAGAATGTACAAGATCGACATGATGCAGTAAGACTATGGCAGGATACTAAGAATTACCAACGTAGCTTTTTCCGAATAGCTGCATCCCCATAACAGCAAAGATGAAGATAATGATACACAAGACAAACGTTAGATTTCCTAGGGCACCGACTGTCTTTCCCATGATTGATATAAGCAGATTCAATGTGGGCCAAGATTTTGCCAGTTTGAACACTCGAAGCTAAAGATTTATCCGTGTCAACACTATACCGAGAAAGAAAAGTAAAGAATAGTAATATACCAATCTGAAGGATCGCAACACGGACAATCCTTGCACACCTTCCAGCACCAGTTCCAGCAGTGACAAAGCGACGATAATGAAGTCAAATATGTTCCACCCTTGCTGGAAATAGTACCGTGGACTCATGGCAATAAGTTTCAGAACAGCCTCAATCGCAAATGTTGCAGTGAAAAACTAGAACGAACATTAGTTCATATTGCAAGAAAAAAAAACTATTGCACTTACGTAATTTCCTGTCTTAAGAGCGGTCTCCATGTCTTTGTCCATTCCATGGTGGTCAAGGGCCATGAATAAAGTATTGACCACAATGCAAAGCGTGATGAACAACTCGACAAAAGGATCGAAAACTATGAGGGACACTAATTCTTGAAATTTAACCCAGAGCGGGCAACAGTCCCACACACAAAAGATGTCGAGACATCTCGAAGAAATTGCAATCAGTTTTTCCTTAATTTTGGACCCTTCCTCTTCCTCATCTGTAACTTCTGTTATTTGAGGATACAGTTAGAATATATACTTTTATCAAATAAGAATTAGCTACGTTGCGCGTGTTTGTTTTGGGCTCCGTTGTCAGCGAGCTCTTGCAGGGTTATGGAATCTGAAAATAAATCTTGCATCCGTACCTACCAAAACTTGTCAACAAGTATTTACCTTTATACTCCGGTATGCTGTGCTTCAAACTTGGCTCGATGAAAGGATTATCCATGTTCAAGTAATCCTAAAATAATACGATTCTCATCAATCAGGTGTTCTCAGGAGAAGAACAATAAATTTAATTCATTAATAATAATTAAAATTCATAATTAATAGTTAATACTAAATTAATAAGTAAATATGTAATCAGACACAAAAGCCTAGTGCATACATATACGTATTCATTAGTTACATTTAAATTACACATGAAAACAAAAGATTATTTAGTATCATTATAATATATTAACATTATATTAGTTATAAGATGATAAGTTGAAACATTAAATATAGCGAAGAATCGGATTATATGTTAACAAGTTCAGGAATGTTAACACTGAAACGACAAAAATTACGAGAGTTGGATAACGAGAATAGAAGCAGCAAATACTATAGGACACCTTTCCGAAGAAGGAGCGAAAATGTATATTACAACCGCACATACTGCGAGTCCACTTGTACGACAGACAAGATGTGAAACTTTCGGCGCTATAGGCTGATACCGTGGAATTGACGCACTAAGAATTTTTTTCAAGGCGATTGCTTAGAATGGACACCATTTTTGTATTCTTTCGATGCTCCAGATCATGGCCAGCAGCAGTACAGCGCGGTAAAGAAATTCCGATGATGATAGTTTAGTTTGTTCCGGATTATCCGGAAATATGTAACGTTTATGATTTACTAGAGTTAGCGTTGTTACTGGATTTGACTTTGCTTTGGGCCCCTGGCACCCTGTTTAAACTATGCAAGTTGTTTTTTACTCATTCCCCCCTTTTTGGACGAGGCGTTTCCCCTTTTTCGAGGTTTTTTGTTAGTTAAGTTCTAATCGTCGAGGGGAAAGGATCGTCCGCCGAGTCCGTAATGAACTTAACTTACTTCAATGTTTTGTTTCGAGATTTTCTTTTGTAATCGTTCACCCCATTGCTGTTCGATTGGTTCATAAATAATACAGTAATTTTCAGTTAACGCTTCAAAACTTCTAAATAGATTTGCGATAGTCATCCTTGATCTAGATGCAGACCCTAAATAATCAACCAAGAGCTTATCCAAAGGACCATATATATTGGCGGACAATTATAACCAGCCAAGGCACCCTGATAGAGGACTTCAGATCATAAACCTTTCGAAGTAGTATATATCAAAGGATAAGAGAAAAAGACTTGTTCGATCGTTTGCTTTTCCCACGGTCGTCTGCCGTAAGAGGTGTAGCGTCAAAAGTTAAACTTTTGAAGCTTCAGAAACAAATCTTCCTTATGTTATGCTACGATGTCTAACCAGTCGTTGCCCATTAGCGAAGCAGGAAGCTGGCGAATGCAGAGACATCGTAGTAAAACCTAATGACGTCTTTCAGGGCAGGATGAGTGCAGCATTCAGCGGATGTAGTGTTACAAACCAGAAAGTTATCACTATTGTTGGACCCAAAAGACGTTTCGCTGCCTGTTCGACAGCCGAAGCGAATTGACTTGCATTACGAAAACCGCATCGGAACTGACAACACCCGATACACTCCGAGTACGCCGTTTAAAATGAAAAATACCCGAGGGGTTGGCAAGAAATACCCGAGGTGTACGAGATTTTTTTGAGATATGCTTGATTTATTGGGGACTTTTAAAAAATATTTTTATTGATTCTTTTGGTTTGTCAGTTTTTAAATATTTTTTTCCTGATTTTTCCAAGGGTGTACGAACATTTTTTAAGCTGCCAACCCCTCGAAAATACCGCATCGGAATACTCTTCGGTCGGAAAGGCTGGGAATCGATTAAGATCCGAGGCCATTTATCTGGGGGAAGGTCAATGGGAGAACGCAAAAAAACAAAAAACAAAAATAAACTATAGTCAACTAAAAGGGATGCGAAGGGTCAAATATCTTTCTTGGATTTCAAAGGATACGTCAGCCGATTACTAGGGTCAGGGAGTGGGTCGTAGATCGAGGAACTTGGTGAAAAAGGGATGCCATTGACTGACTCAAACGACGGTCAACAACAGGGGAGGAGTAACAGAACAGTTTTGCAGACCGGAGCTGATTGAACAGGCGGTTCCCAACTAGAAGATGTACAACCAAGTAACACAACTGTGCAACCACAGACCAAGGAGATTTAGAGGCAGCAAGTCCTATGGTAGGGATAGGGGACCCTTGTCCGGCCGATAGGCCATGAAGAGAAAGTTTTTGGGACATGAGGCGGGGCTTGTGAGTCCCGGTTACTGGTCACCGGTTACTAGAAACAGCTAAACGCCTGGAAAAGGACCAGTGACAGGAAGAAAGGGTTAGAAAATATCAGAACTTGTTGAGGAACGTTGGGTGCGTTCACGTTTTCGAAGCTTGGAGGTGTGAAGAGCGGGAGTGGATTTGAACTGAAATTGAATCGCCTGTTGACAAATTTGTGCACTTTCCCTGCGTTTGAGTTGCTAGGGATTGGGTTTGGATTTGCGATTTCTAACGAAGCTAGCGAGCTACTACTGTTTCAGTGCCATTCGAGTTTCAGCAGCCAATGAGGCAGGGGAGGATAGATTCGCTGAAGTCTGCACAACAAAGAAATTGCAACTTTCCGGCTCCTTGAAAGGCAAAAAGCACTGGTATTAGAGAGAAGTAACGGACGCCTAAGTGATTGGTCATCCGTGACTTATGATTCATTCTTGGATGTAATGTTTTTGCTGAAGAGTAATTTTTAAGACAGTAACTCATCTGTCATGAGGTAGAAGAAGTTAAAATAACATAATCTAGTTTTTCTATAAAATAGAGTCGCATTCAGCAGTTTGAGTTGTAATTTCACCAGAGCAATTCCGTCTTCAGAAAAACTTCGAAAGTAGAAACCAGTTATCATTTTCCTGCCGGCAAAAGTTCTAGATTATCACGGTAGTAAAGGCTAATCAAAACAAGGTATACCGGACTGAGAAAAATTCTGGATGGACGTATTTTAACCACACTGAACTCAACCAACCAAAGTAGTCATCTCTACGACATGAGAATAATACGGATTCAGCAATGATAAAGGTCTCTTGTTTTTCATGCTAAAAGATATATCGCTGTTTTATGTTTAAGTACCAACAAGTCGGAACCTAATTATACTTACATCATCGGGTCGTCTTGGATGCCGAGTATACTCCACAACCAAATCTGGAATTAGACTATTTGTTTTGGAATGGCCAAGTCCGCCTTTGCCGTGGATGGGTTTACCATTGAGGAGGTCGCCGTGGGAGTTGTACGATACTTTCGAAGTGTGCGACGTGTAAGACGCTTGCCTGGAACCTGGAAGTATTGATTTGGTTAAGCAGTAGGAAGCTTTTGTTGGTTGGTTGGTTTCAAGGTTTGTTTTATTGGCAGTTTGCAGTTACTTTATACGCAGTACATATTGAACTAAGTGTTATTTTGTATGATTCGTTGAGATACAGGTTTGGATATCTTTTGCGGATTAATTTGTCGAAATGTGAGTACCTAAACTGGGGTATACAGGCACTATAATTGCACCATTGTCTTCAGACATGGGAGTGACAGCGGTCGAGTCATCAGCGTAAGGTAGATGCTCCTGTGCGTCCAGGTAAGTAGACAAAACAAGGGGCTTGCGATCTCCTCCTAAACGTCGCGCTCCATTGCGCCAAGAGATCTGACTGCTATTCTTCGATCCTCTTCGTGGATTGAACGGAGATCCCGGCAAACTTAGACTGGCCTGTGAATAAAGGTTAAGATAATGCACATACTTGTAATCAACCCAGGAAGTGCCGGGGAAAATTCAAACATGACACTTTTTCTCCATGATGATATACAATCCGACGTTGTTCCTGATTTAAAGACACAACGTTTCGTTATATACTAAAATGAACACAAAAGTCAAAACCGTTCTATAATACTTGCCTACAAGTTAGTTAATTAGTTAGTATAATTATACGTTAAGTTGCAGTGCAACATGTATTTAGTACATGCATGTGTGCGGCAAATTGCTTGCGCCTTCGAGCACAGAGACAATCAACCCAACAAAGGATTCAACTAGTGCGGTGTGACTTGTAAAATGCATAATGCTATTATTGCCTTGCCATCCACTTTCGCACTGTAGTCAGTTTCAAGGGTATGATCGCCTTCTGGTCCTATTGCTTTTCTAGAAGCATCCTTCCCAGCTGAGCGTTTTAGACCATTCTCTTGTCCTACAAAGATTTCGTAGCTCTGCGAAGAAAAGTCCGAGGGTGTTTTGGTACGTCCTTCGCCTTCTGTGGCTCTACCTTTGTTCGCAGCTGCTTCTTCAGCTTCCTGTGAGATAAAGCTGTTTTACTCGCACACTGTTGGTATAAATATCAGGAAGTTACTCTTATAGCTTCTTCTTCAAGAAATGCTGCTGCCTCTTCTTCCTCGGCCTTCTTCTGAAGTTCATCATAGGACATGGCAACGATGGCCAATATAAGATTAACGAGATAAAAAGACCCCAGGAAGATGATGACAATAAAGAAAAGCATGTGCCACGGGCCGGCAGAACGTAAAACCAACTGGTACAGGTTTTCCCAGTAGTCTTGTGTCATGAGACGGAAAGAGGATAACAAAGCCCAACCGAAACTGTCAAAGCTGGTGTAGCCATAATTTGGGTTGTCGCCGTAACCTTGTAAACAGGTATAGTTTTCTGGACAAGGTCTAGAGAACATAACCAAAGAACAGTACAACAGAATCACGTAATATATAAATTCACTCGTTAACTGACCCAGCTCCTGATGAGTTTCCGCATAATGGATGAACCCCAATTTCCTCGTCAAAGTACCAGTTTGCTACAGATCGAATTTCTTAATGACGAACAACTTAAGACAAACTACGTTATGTATATACAGGAGTTTGAAACGAAAGCCTCGTAGGATTCGTCGGTTATGTTGTAATCTTCTGGAATGTTACGAATGCATTTCTGCGTTAGAACTCCCATGTAAATCTGCAGACCAAGTAGAGCAAAGACTGATAGGGAAAACATCGTCAAGATGATCACGTCTCGTAGATTTTTTACTGACTCAATCACAGCTCCAACAATAGTTTTCAGTCCTGCGTGAAATAATAATGATACGTGAAAACATAAGAATATAAGATGCAATGTTATAGTATTACCAGGCACGATTGCAACTGTTTTAAGTGCCCGCAAAACGCGGAAAGTTCGTAGGGCTGCTAAATTTCCAAGTTCGATGCCCATCGTAACATACCTATGCTCAAATGTATATTTAACTTGACGGTAATCTAACCTCGAATGGCGGTTTTTATATATTCATATATATCTAATTAAGTTCTTCTAGTTCATGTGACTTCTAATAATTTCTCTACAAATACTAGAACTGAACGGTTCTGCGGTTCTGGACAGCCACTGTTTCTGACTATAAATGAAATGTTAAATGTAACTATGTAGTCTACTTGTAGTATTCACGAACTCGGTCTAGCGTAAACGAACTAAATTCTGGAACATGGCTAATTGGTAAACTTAACTAGTTTAAGAAAAGTATTACTAGCTCAAGAAAAACATAAATGCAGTTTTACTCGCACTAACAGAATGGCTACACTCTACGCTCTGTTTAAGGTTCTATGAAAGGTTGGAATCTTCATTTTCAATGTACCTGAAACCGAATGCTTATGTCTCCGTATTCGGCTTATATAAATGCAGAATTAAGCTCAAGAGGAGATCAACTTTAGGGTACACCCAAATATTCTTGCGGAAAAAGAATTCAGACTAGTCTAAAGGCCGGAAGACTGCTTGGTCTGCCTTTCAAGATTTCCAACCTTTCGATGTGAAGAACGAAGCAAAAGCAATAGATCTCTATTCTCTAATGGGGTAAGAGCTCTACTCACGCTAGGGCAATGACAATGAAGTCGAGCCAATTCCATGCATCTCTAAGATATGTGAAGGGTTGCAAGATAAAGCCTCGAGCCATTACTTTCACAGCAGATTCGAACGTATAGATCGATGTGAAGATCACCCTGTACACAAAAAGTTTATCAAGATATGTGTGTTGTCTTGGTCAACATATGTTCAACAAAATATCACAGAACTAGGGTAGACTTGTTTATAATATGAAAGAAAATTCAGTATACTCAGTCGATTCGATGACGGGATTAGGCGGCATTATCATAAGGATGCAGTTAGTTAGAATGGTGAGGATGATGAAGAATGAAAACAGTGGATGGACCAGGACGAAAATTGCTACCCGACGTATAGGGTTGAACGGCGATAGTAACCAAATGGCATCCGTTCCACTGAATCGTACTATGTCCTTTCCTTTGCTTATTACCACGAATGTCTGGAATAAGATGAGTACTGAATTAATATATCCGTAAAGGTTGTCAAGCAGATATAACAGGTATATTATGGTATGGAACTTATGGGTAACTACATAAAACAACAATGATTTTTTTTTCTGTTGTTACTATCATATATTAAGTAACTATTAAACGACACTTAAAATATAACATTCGAATTTAATTCTTTAAGTAAAATATCCTATGGTTGTGTCAGAATAAAACGAAACTAGAGCTTAGTTCAAAAATTGAAGTAAATTTCAAGACAGCACTGTGAAACTGAAAAATAAAAGTTCTTATATAAAACGTGAAATCGCACAATTTATGTTCTGGGACATGTTTACTTGGGAACTTGGAAAAGGCTTGGAAGAACCAAAAACAGGAATAAGACAGTTAAAGTAAAAGAACGAACAGATTAAGCAGAACTGTTAAGCTGTCAACCACATGAACTAGAAGCAGTCCGGGTACTGCACTCTTTCATCATGTTTTAGGCTGACCAATCTGTTTCGCTGTTTCGACCAACCACGATTAAAAAAAACGATTTAAAAGAAGCAATGAACTTAAAAACATAATACGTATTCAAACATCATGTTATAGTTAAATTCGACTGGATTTACGTCACAAATTAGGATACGAAAGACCAGCTCCGTTTTGAGCTATGAACCATTTCCTTCACTTCTCAAGTAAAAATTTCCCTGACGAACCTAGATCCGTAGCTGTAGCAAATATATTCTGAAAAAAGAAATAAGGTAGTAAAATCTATAGGCAAATCTAAGCAGACTCGACCTACCAATGACAATACAGTTCTTTGCTGCACAGAATGGACATAGCTTTCAGTATTATCAGCTGATCATATCCAAATTCTTGGGGATTATTAACCCCAGCCAGAAGCAGAACATGATAGTGTCTACACAACGAAGTTTCCCCGAACAAAAATGCAAACGAGAAGCTGAAAATGGAGTCATACATTTAAAGTTCAATGCACTCCAATACGGTTCAATGCACAAAGAACTAAAATGCATTAACACCCTATTAGAACAGTCAGACATGGTACTAACTTGAATAGACAAAGTAGATTATGGATAGGTGTGTGTTCCTTGAATAGAAGAGTGCAAGGTGGTAGAAGTTAGAAGAGGTCCAAGATGCAGAAAAATCTACCGTTTCCTGGTGAAACGTGTCCAACACTTGTTCAGTTAACCTGTTGTTTACTTGGGACCTTGCTATTACCGAAGCACAAAAGTACATTACCAAAGCAAAAGAAATAAAATAAAATAAAAAATTCGAGTTGCTCAGTGCTCCTCGATGCAATATATCGAGATGTATTCTCTGAACTCATTAATCCTAGAATGGTTTTTACATTCGCTGAATATATCTTGAATGCTCATGAGGCTTGGCGACAGCAAAACTGTTAGATGGCAAGTGGGTCACTAAGGGCTGGATTACAAGGTCCCTTGTTCTTTCGTAATCGTTGATTGTTCTTTTCAAACCCCTGTTCTTTCGTATTCGTTGAATTCGTAAATCAAGCAGATCTCAACTGACACACGTTAATGGCCTTCCGTTCAAGGATTGTGAGTTGTGACTTCATTCGGCAAAGTGCACCGAACCTCTTAGCTTGGACGAAGACGATGCTATCTTGCCTAAGGTCCTTTTCAGCGTATTACAATCGACTTCTGTCGTTCCGATCTAATGTCAACAGTATTCCAGATAAACTGCTGCACGAGCACACAACTAAGTAGGAAAGTTATAAGATCGGAGAAGCTTTTTTCCAAAGCGGCGTGGCTTCCTTCTAAGCTAATAGGTCTTGAATCATTAATCTAGTAATAACCTTCTTGAAGACCTTCCTCTCGCTTGCGTGATAAATAGATAGACAAAGCCGAATCCATCCTTCTTCGTAGGACTCAAACATCCAGTAGTTTATCAGTATTAAAATATAAGTGTTATAAAATACATAGGAAGTCCCATTCCCTGGATTCAAATTTCCAAAAACTGTTGTGTGCTCCACCGCCCGCAATTTGACTTCAGTCTGAAACAAAGGTTCCTTAAAGACACCATCTGCTCATCCCAAGCTACAGACAATGTCTCTCCACAATCACCATTGATAGAGCAAAGAAAGATGGTAAGCTCCCCACCTGGAAACTTTCTTGGGTGCTACGGCAATCACTTAAAGAGGTTTTTAAGAAACTTGAGAGAGCGCTGAACAATTGCGGACCCTAAAGGCCACCTTCATTAACGAGGAATACCAAATACAGCCTTGCTTCTTGTCCAGTAATATATGGTCCATTGGTTCTTGCATCCCCATCGTAACGGGCTGATCCCTTTGCACCCACAGTGTTTCCAATTGTGCAGCATCCAGCTCCGACAGATTCTTTTGACATTTGGCGATTTCTTTGTCAAAACCTTGGCTAGGCATCTTATGGAGTTCTGTTTGGTGGAGTAGCCTGCCAAGGTACCGGTATCTTGGCTACGCACCAAAGAGTCTCTTCACATTACCGAACAATCATCACTTGTTACCGTTGCCTCCTAAAATTTACCTGCATACATTTATACGTAGGATTTTCTCTTTGCTATTTGTTCACCTAAAATCCCCCCCCCCCCGATTCTAGAGCCTAATCGTTTTATCTTCGCTAGATCATTATACCCAACTAAGTATTCGCGAGAGCAGAAATACCCTACAACACCGGATTGAAGTGAACTTGAACCAGCCTTCAAGGTTCTTGTTCCGACAATATTTATAGTTTGTTTATTAAAACTATTTTTCCTGTGAATTGTTGTTGTTCTATCAGCTGCTCAAGCGTAGTCTTCGCTGAAAGGATTGTCTCTTCTCCCGCAGCTTTTTACTCCCCGTGATTATCACGAACAAAACTCAAGGTGTAAAACCTAGAACCAACTGGTCACAGAAAAAGTACGATCTCGCAAACTTACTTTCTAAGGCAGCTCTTGTTATTTTAGATCCACCCTGGAGGACTAACCATTTGGGTGAATCTGAGTGGATTTACGTTAGGATATGGGGTTGGACAAGACAACAAGCTTCACTTCAAGTAAGCGAAATATTTTTGGGGTAAAATTTGCCAGCAGCATTTGACGACGAACGTGTATTCCTTAGTGAATGCATTGCAGACAACAGAAACTAGGTTGATTCAAGCAGGGCTCTGGCAATCTAGGACAATTTTAAGCCCTCTATCGCTCAGAATGGGTTCAAGGTTCAGTGGTGTCGCTGTCTGCTGTACTTGTAATCTTACGGTATTTTAAAAACGCATGAAAGCTCTTTGACTTGATAATCCCAAAGAGAAACAAGGACGTGACAAATTCTACACTACTAAGTTGTGAAAAAAAAAGAATTCTTAAAAAGATGGTCTTGAACTAATATCAGTCGGGCAGGGAACACCTTCGACAACGGACTATATTAGATTTAATTTATAACGCCAGAACACATGCTTTTTCTTAATTTATGAAAATGGGGTGACTGTGGCTTTTATTGATTTAATGGTCCGAAAGGACACATAATGGCCCCCAATATGACGCAGTAATAATGTGAGCGACACATTGCGACATTCCATGAACGACTGCTACAGTCTTCGCAGCCATGGTAACGAAGTCAACAGTAGGTAAAGCAATTCTTCAGATATTTTAGAGGGGTTAATAAACGGAATGAAATTGCACAAGAAAGCCAAATTGTCGTCTGTTATTTTGAAAATGATGAGCCCCATTAGTCGCACACAGATACACTCTTGTTTGACAACTACTCTTATCTTATCCAGATGAATAAACGCATTATTTGGTAAATTGCAGTTAACGACCCTAACGAAACAAAGTATTACTCAAAAAATATGTTACTTCTTTCGCGTGATAGGTTTCAGAAACTCGAGATACGTAGCAGTATCTTTCGCTGCGTACCAACACCAGGATGCATGTTTTCCTGCAGTATAGAAAGGGTGAGAAGGGTCTTGAACTTGCGAGCTGTGACGCGTCCAAATCTATATCGTTTGCTGGTTTTGAGCTTTCATTTTTTAAGGTTAATCTGAGGAGAGGTTACCATTCGTAGAAGGAAGGTTCTATAAAGCAACATTGAATTGTGTTTATTCATGAGAAAAGTACGAAGTTTCCGGATCTAAACCCAAAAAAATGCGCACCGCATTAAAGCAATTTGATATTCTATTCTTATTTTCTAGTGGTGGCAGCATTTATGTTTAAAAATTCCCTCCCGTTGACAGTTCGTATTTGTTATACTTCATATGGCAAAAATTGACCTCTGTCAGTGAAACAATAAAAGGGTAGGGAAATTTCGTAAGTTACCATCAAGAAGCATTTTATAAGATTAAAAGTTATTGTATACTGAGGGGAAAAAAGTGAGTAGGGAAAAGTTTGAAACAGTCTTGCGGACAAGTGGCACAGCTGAGTACCAACAGAGTTGGTACTGGCCTCCATTTCAGACCTGCAGTGTAATCAATACTAACGAGTGTTCCAGTCATGCACTGCGGATATTCACGTTTTATCCAAACAGCTCATTTACGCACGTGCTATCATTTATGTCTCTTACCTTGTTATATTCAATCAATGGTTCACTCGAAAATATACTTATTTCTTTGAAACGGAGTTCTCTATTTACTAGAAACATGTTTCTGTAACATGCAATAGCACAAAGCAATATATTATTACGCGCTATACAGTCTGTGTCACTTGAATTTGTTTTTTAAATTAGAAATACAATGTAGTAAAACTACTGCTTAGTGTAGTCTATTGTCCATGTAATTATTTTAACATGGTAGGCTTTACCTATAAGTTTGAGTAACCTTAGGGAAACTTACGGCCTAACGCTAATTAAATGTTTACACATAAGAGATAAGAATGAATATTGTTAAAAATAATCTCTCACTCTTCGATTGCTGTAAAATGGATCAATATCCTCAATCGGTACAGCTGTCAATTCTTCAGGGAATGAGTGAGCCAGTCTTCTCGGAAGTGGCATTCCCTGTTCCAGGTTAGGATCTGCTTTAGGTCCTTCATCTTCGTCTTCGTCCTCGTATCTTCCCTAAACAACGTGTACGGTTAAATTCAGTTATGAACAAAAGATAGTTTAAATTTGTACAAGTCTGCTGCTTTAGCGAAGTAGCACGTGTGAAGTGACAGCAGAACATTCAAAAACTTTGGCAAAAACTTCGAAATATCCTCGTATAACTTAGGAATATACGTGAGTAGAAATTCAGATGGCGTTTGGTGCTGATTCGCAGTGCGAGATCATGTGCAGTCTCTAACAAACAGTGAGTGGGTAGTAAACCTCTAGTGAAATGCAGAGGCCGCTATTTCCAACCAACTTCTTTGAGCGTAATGCATTTACGTTTATGAACTGGGTGTTTTTTCCTAAAATCTAGAATGCTACGTTGTAAATTCCAGTCGTTCCCACGCAAAATAGTTCAAACGAGGACTTCGTAGCCTTTGTTCTGCTCCAAAGCGGAAAGAGAAATAATTACCGCCCAGAAATTTCTGTCATTCGTAATACAATTACTTAACAGGATTTGTGGTTAATCTTTTTCATAGTTCTATAGACACAGAGCAATTAGTGTATGACGTGAACTTGTGTGTCTCCAACATCCCAAATGCCCCTAATTTGTTTAATTAAATTTTAATGTTTTTAAAATTTCATTTTACACTTCTAGCTGACCTAATTTGATGTTACAAAGCCAGACAACGTCGAGTGAGGTTTGAACGACGTGAACATTTTTTCTGCATATTCGAATTGTTGTTACACTGTTTAATGACTCAGTTTCCATCTGGTTGATTTCCATCACTGAACGACACCCTTCTAATTGTCAAGTCCTGTCCCTTCCCAGAGTGTAGAGAAGAATTTTCATTACTTTCCTTCCTGGGACCTTGCCTATTGATCCTCCAGGCGGACAACTTGGCCACTTCACAATTAAGCAAAACTAAGTTGAACCCTTAAGTTTGCAGAACAAAAAAAACACTGTCTGGAAGAGTTACATGAGGTTTTCGTATATTTTATCTACATTGATTTTCCCTCAATTATCCCTAATCAAATTCGCAAATTTGTCATTTTTAATGTGTGGTTTCCAGCAGTTCGATATCAATGCTAGAATGTTACAAGGCTTCGTCAGTGCTGAAGTTCAGTAATAATCGAATTCAGATGTACCCACGAAGTACTTCATAACTTAAACATGCAGCCATTACGGTAGAAGTGCGTGAATTCTCCAAGTGCGAGAGAATAGTAGCGATTGAAAATCTTAAAAACTAACGCTCTTACTTCTTTTTTCGCTCGCTTCTTCGTCCTCTTCTGCAAAATGCACATAGAGGAAGCAAACGAGTGGTTACAAAATTAAATTATGACAGGAGCATAACAACAACAAAAAATTCCATCTCTTTTAGTTTAGTACAACAGTGAACACGAGTCGCAAGAGTCTTGTAACTTCTTGTAGGATGGAGATAATCCGATAAAAAAATTACAGGAGAAACTCGTCTTGGTAGGGAAGTGAAACAAGGAAATGTAAAGTTTTACCTCGCCTTCCTCTTTCTTTTTCTTGAGTTCATTCTTCTTGGCTTGCTCTTCTGCAATCCTTGCTTCAGCCGCGATCAAGGATTCGCGAGTGAACGGCCGGAAGATTGGTCTCTCTTCTTCACCGCTCTCAGCTCTGCAGTTGCCTAACATGGTGTAGAAGCCACTTCTTGATGACTTTCCAAGCCACGCCGTATGAGGCTAATCGATTCTCCCGTCAAGTCTCCTATTTGTGGACACCACCTTTGCACACAGCCTCTAATATCATTTTATTGCTCAGTGGAACAACGTAGTAATAGCTGTTTGCCGAGACATTATTGTTTTCAAGCACCCGCCCGGCGGCCTAAGACAAACGGATTAGCTTATTACTAGTTAAGCTAATGTCTTCTGCATAGGAAGCAAATAAAGTATTCTAACTAGTGTCAAACCAGACACATTCAATATGTTAATTGTTTTCAGTGCCGAAGGCGGCCATTAGGAACGGGCCGGATCAATAGCACGGTTTACTACAGCAACATGCTGCAAGAAGCCAAGTGCTGCAAAACGAAACGGAAACGGAAAGCAAGAGAGAAAAAGTGACAAAAGACGAAGACTATTCCGAGATGGCCTTTAACGACCTTCGTCTAGATCTCAGTTAGAGGTATTGCTACTAGCCCTAACTTGCCTTAAGCACAGTGCCTGATTATAGTTATATCATTAACGAAACGGCTCAATCCCTCTAACACTAACTAGGTTTTCTTATTCTGTACAATATTATGTATGCTGTAGCACCCTGCCTTTTCTACTGAACTTGTACGTATACTTTCCACTCTGCAGGAGGAACCTCCTGTTAGGCAGGCACTTGGTGGTTTTACGTATCTGTAGTTCAATAATGGAAACGACACTTGAGCTGAAGTACAAGAACACTGTGCTTATGTTTCTACCTTCAGTACAACAGTAAATGCAAACGAGAACTCGCGAGTTTCAAAGCAAAGTACCTAAGTATCCCAGAGCTGGAAAGAGATCTGCTGGACAACGCAGCAAACAAAACGATACCGATTGCGTTTTTCACGAAGATGTAACAGATTCTGGGTAAGTGACGACAGAAACTCCAATTGCTTTCGAACTGATCAAACCTCAAGCACAATGTGCATGGCCCGTGAACCTCGTTACTGCTCTGTGTGCATACTATCAAGTAGCAGGTTGATGGTCTCAGCCAAAGACCAGCAGTAAGCGGGGGCAGGCACGGCGACTGCGCATTTATGCATTAGTCGTCCGCAGGATTCAGTTAAGGCTCTATTGATTCCAATGCAGCGGTCCCTGTGCAATAACGCAAAGGCGCGCTGCAGGGTAGAATATTGCCATAACGTTTGAACGGGAAAATCCATGAGAGTACTGCTGCGGTATCGCTACCACATTACACGCTTCAAGTTTGCTGTTGTTTTAGCATGTCAGAATGACGCCATGCAACACATACGGTTCATAGTCTTGCCCCAAAGAGCCGAGAGAAGTACAACAAAAAGCTGGATAACCAGCTGTAAAAGGATGTGAAAAAAGGGGCGTTGCATTTTTGTAGCGGACATACTTTTTTTGCTGAAATGAGAGTTTATCAACTTTAAAAATTATATAAGACTATGTTGCTAAATCAAAATCAGTGTACATATACTCTCAATACTCTCAGTACGCATTTATAAGACTGGAAAGTATTGCCGAGTTAAGTGATTTAGTGCGATGTTCTGTCACCTCATGTCACCAACACATGTTGAACTTAGAAGGCAGATTAATAATTATCAAATTCTTGCTTTCAAGCGAAGAGAGAGGGTTCACCCGAATATCCCGAAGTTATTTGCGTATTTGCCCGAATCTTCGCAATTACGTATCTAAGCTAATCAGCTTTCGATATTAACCCCATGGGTCTGCAGCCACCAGAAGTAATTAGAACGAGAGGCAAGCATTCCTGCCCAGATCTAACGAAGATGTATATAGTAAGTCGGCCTTTGTAATGATCCTACGCCTCATTTGAGACGTAGAGACCATCTTTCGTTAAAGCACACACCTTCGAAGTCTTCTCTGATGACAAGATCTACAGAAATAGTTCGGAATATAGCACTAACTATCAATGATGTATTCAAATAACGATAACTCACAAAGGCGTATTATACCCAGAATTCAAAGTGATGGTTACGAAACAACAAACATAGCAACAAACCATCGGGAGTAATACCTTGAGAAACTATTAATTAACAATTAAATTAACTAATTAGTAAGAATCTTAAGAAACTATAACTATAACTATAACTGAAACGTAACTTATAAGAAGCCAAATAGCTGGATTGGAAAAAAACCTGCTTTTACTGTCTATATACCTAATGTGGAATATAGCAGTCAGTAAATTTGATAGCATTTCTGTATTGCACATAGGAAAAATTCATTGGTTTAATTAACGAAAATGTTTCGGGGCAGCTTCGAGTTGTTTTTTTAAAGATATTTCTAGCTAGAGCCGTATTACCCTTTACAGGAGCTCTGGTCTTAACATAATGCTTCACCATCCTTTTCAAGGAAAAACACTCATTTGCAATTAAGGATTAAACTCGAAATCTCTTAAAAACATCCTAGACCCAGCAATTTCACAGCAGACTGAACTTGTATCACGACCTATATAGTCGTAGCTCTTTTCTCTACAGTAATAACTGCAGACTTGCACTGATAGAGAAAGAGTACACTCTTCTCTACAACAGTAACTTAATACTTTCACTGATAGAGAGGGAGAGAGTAAACTATTGTCTACAACAGTTACAACGCATCTTGCATTGATAGAGAAAGAGTACACTCTTCCCTACAACAGTAACTTCATACCTTCACTGATAGAGAAAGAGTCTATTTACTACAAGAGTTACACCGCCTCTTGTACTGATAGAGAAAAACAGTAACAACAGATTTGCACTTCCAGATAAAAAGTACACTCTTCTCTACGACAGTAACTTCATACTATCACTGATAGAGAGACATTGAATTCTTCTCTACCACAATTACAATACAATACCACTGATAGAGAAAGATTACACTCTTCTTCTACAACAGCTACAACGCATCTTGCACTTTTAGGGAAAGAGCACACTCTTCTCTACAACAGTAACTACAGACTTGCATTGTTAGAGAGAGAACACACTCTTTTCTACAACAGTTAGAACGCATCTTGCACTATTAGAATAAAAGCACAGCAGTCTTCTCTACAACAGTTACTTTACATACTTGCACTGATAAAGAGCTTACTCCTCTCTACAACAATGACCCCAAGATTTGCGGTGGTAGGGCAAGACGTTCTTATTCTTATGCTTTGCCGTACTCTTCAACCTAAGCTGTTATTTGGAAATCTGGACTTAACTCGAACTCTCTTGGAGTATTCTTGACCCAGGCAATGTTGTAGTTGACTCATTAAGTAAACACAATTTCTGTTCAAAGATTTGACACAGTCACATCGTATATTTAAGTTTGAAAGATATTTTACTTTTAGATTAATGTAATTATTTCTAATTTTGGAGCTAACAAAATCGTGGGTGATGTTATTAAATGGGAGTCCACAAAGAACATCCTCTTCGGTAATGCTCATCAAGGATAAAATTTTTTAAGTATCTTGTAAATCGATAGGTCGCTTTCTGTTCTTGACGAGTTTAGCCTGAGCAATGTTGTCGCCCTTGTGACGATTTGAGGTCTAACTTGCATCTTTAATTAGTCTCTTTCTGTAAATACTGACTAGGCCCTTTCTGTAGGATAGTCAGACGGGAATATGCATGTGATTCATGAAGTGAAATAGTGATTATGAGTGATTATGACCAGGACTGAGGCATGTGAGAAAAATATTACTGGCCCACTGGATAAACATATGTATAAAAGGACCCCAACCCTTACAGTCAGTTCCTCTCTTTCACCATAGTAAGAATATATCCTTCGTTGCTCTTCGAACTCTCTTTTTTAAATTATGTGTGGTCTGTGCTTAACAAACACTCCTACTGGTAGTCCCGAATATCTTGGTTTGACTTGCGATTCGGTGCTGGTAATAATATAAGTACTACCCCTGGCCACTGGAACAATCAGTGATCAGTAAATTCGGAACGCAATCTCAACACAGTATAGATACTATGCGGATCTCCTTCAAAAGAGGAGAGCAGAACTTCACAGGGGAAGCCATGATAGGACGAATCGACTCGTATACTGCAGCCAAGTAATTTATCCTCTCTGTGACATAGCGTTAGTTGTATGTTTGGAGGAAGTCAGAATACATTCAGAAAACCTTTCTGCAAAACAAAACTCGCAAGGCACGGATATGTGCAGCTCGGATGTAATTCAATGTGTGGCATCAGTTAATGGGGCCTCTCTGTTAGTGATCTTCCTAAATACAAACGGCCAAGCGTTCGTTTTCATATTTAGAAATTGGATTTAAAATGTATACATTCTCTTATTTAATTCTCATTACTGAAAATTGTTTCTGTACTATTATTTCGACTTTTTTGGTGTCTGCAATTTTCATACGGCGAAAAGAAACGAAAAATAATAAGTCGACTGGTAGCCAGGGGGCCTGCTGAAACTCGAGGGCCCTGGGTTGCAGCCTCGAAAGACCGTCATAGATCAACTTAGATTCACCATGGCAATGGAAGGTTAGGGAATACTTGACTCAGCGGTAAAGCTCCGAGCAGAAGTGAAAGCGGTGACCCGAGGTGGGCTTTCACGGGTTGCCATGGTAACGGATCAGCTGATCAACCAGAATATTTATGAAATGCTTGTGAAAATTATGTTTACACGTTTTAACTAAGAAATTCAAACACATTTCTACGTGAAATATATGAATAATTAAGAAATAACTACCATAGGGTTATGATTGTTCATAAATAAATATTACGGTCCAGCACTTTAGGCCTAACCCTCGTCGCCATCTTGAGGTCACCGGCCGCCAGGTAAACGGTTTCGGCGGTTCACTCCGGCCTTAACAATGGTGAATCTAAGTTAATCTGTGCCATGCGTTAATCCTCTACTATCTGCAGCTTACTTCACCATCAAGAGAATTTATAATATAATATGTAGTCTAAACGAGCCCCATTGAATAGTCAACAGAAACTACAATATTTGTTTTTTCGAAAAAATATGTGTCTTCATTATTCTTACGTTATGCTCCAAAACTATGACCCAACCCAAAGAGTAAGCTAATTTCTATTGAACTGTTAATTAAATGTTATCAAAACACGAAAATTAGGATCGACTATACTGTACCTTTCAGTGCAATAAAACTACTACATCTTTCATTTCGTCCAAAACATATTTTGCAATTTGAGATTTCGAACTCTGAGCTAAGCTATTGACTACAGTTTTATAATACTCGATCTTAAATATTATATTAACATAGAGATTAGTAGCTTGCATTCATGATATTTGTGTTTATAATGATGCAAATGAAAGTTTTGATTGCAATATTTACAACGAAAAACTATCGATGGTCCGTATGCCAGTACAAACTGCAGAAGGGAAAAATAGCGTCTTTCTGGTGAAATTTCATCTTTCTCTTTTGCAAATAGGTTCAGGGACGTCTTTCTTTGTCAAAGTTTCCCATCATGTTAACACAGGTCAAATTCGCGCTTTTCTAAATCTACTTAATTCATACCATTTCTGACACAGAGTGTACAGGAGGCATGTCTTCTGCGTCTACTTTCCGAGTAGATGTGCGCCAAAACCGTTTGAGCTAAACGGCAAACCGCGCAGTTTAACTTGTAAATTGTCAGCTACTACATCTTACTACGTCTATAGCTTACTAGCATACTTAGTCTCAGAAAGACAACCTCTCCTGGGCCTTAGCTGGGGAGTTGCTTTTCTAAATTTCTTTCTAGATCCATTTAAGACCAGCGATTCCTTATAAATCCCCAGGGATTTGACATTCGAGACCTGACGTTTTCGTTGGATAAGCATAAAAAACGAGTCATGTGTTTCTTTCTCCGTATTCCATTGCTAGGTCGACTTATTTTCTAAATTTTTCTTTGCTCTTTAATGGACTATACCTCGAAAATCCTACAAATTTATGCCTTCCAAAACCAGTTCTTGGGTGGATTAGCACTATTCGGAGAATTTGATTTAAGGTTTTCTTCACAGCCCTTTGAGAATTCTAGAAGTTGTTATTGGATTACCAGACAGAGCTGTAATAGACAGCAAAATTGGTGACTATCCCCATTACAAGTTAAGCTTTCGACTCGCTCACATGCAAATTTCTTTTATCATGGTTGCTAAGCATTTGTTCTTGGATGTCAGAAGAGCAAGCTGAAGGAGCTTAGTTAGCACGAGACAAGAAAGCCTGGTGCCATGGAAAGGTTCCTCAAACGCCTGCTATTGAACTAGGAAAACTGTGAGTACTTATTCATGGACAGTTTCGTGCGGTTCCAGTACTCCTGAGACCTTTGAGTATGTATAGAATAGAGAGGCACTTCCCTATCCTTTGCTTAAGAAACGCGAGGTCGGAGCTGGTCAACCACCCAAATCGCTTCTGCGGGATCTTAGAATGCGGGATCTTAGAATTTTTATTTTTCCTTTTTCTTTAAAAGAGAGGTCACTGCCAGAAAAAAGAAAAGCGTGCGAAACTGAAACGTTTTTTTTTACACGTAGCACTATGGTCCAGCAATTATTTGCACTGTTTATTATACTTAAAACTTTTTAAATGGACTTTTTTTTGCAAAAGAAAAAGCGACGGGTCTTCGGGCCTGCGTTTTTTCTTGTTTGTTTCGTACGATATGTTTTAATTTTCAGTTAAGAACAACTTTGTCACGTTTTTGCACGAATTTCAAACGGTTATTTTCAAACCGTACAGCGGCTAGCGCTCGTCATTTGTTCCTATGATCCGACTTTCTCCTCATCTCCCCTTCACCACCCTCTACAAGAGTCTTAGCTCCGACTTCAGGCGGGCCTCTCTATTCTATACATACTCAAAGCCTGAGACAGACTCTATGGGGTCATCCATCTCTTACCTGGGAAGCGAAGTGAGTGACTCAGGTTCGTTATGCTTAGAGAACACAAGAAACCGTACGTTTGGATGTCGAGAATTCCGTATTGACGCTCTTTCTAGAGTCATCCACCATTAGAATTGGAAACGCTAAGACACTGGTAAGAGCACATTTTATAAATAGGGGGGCCGAGGGGGCCCACGCCAAAAATTTTGCGCAGGGTCCCAAAGTCCCCAGCTACGCTACTGTAAATTGCGTATCAAGAAAACGAAATAAAAAATCTGTAAACTACAGTAATGATTTTTTTTGTAACCAAATTTTATTCTAGTTTGTTTAAGTGTAATTGACAACAATATTAAACTGAATACTGAATGTTAAATTAAAAATTCGGCATACGGTATCTTTAATACAGACATGTTATTTACTCCCATCTAGCGGTAAAAATGTATACTATTTTTAAATAATTTGAATTTCTTTTATTAATTCGGTTTTACGTTTTCTTTAATATTTTAAAATTATTGAATAATTTAATTATAACTTAATTTATGTTTTGGGATAACACTTTCATTGATTTAGAAAAAACACGAACGCCACCAAGCGAGCAGCTGCTGTATCCAAGCAGACAATTCAAATATTTTCTCGTAACCGTCTAAAAGGCCAGCAAGCAAGCAGCACACATCAGCCTACCTACTCTATTATCTCAGTTCGCTTTTGTGCCATCAGCCATTTTTATTTGTTAGCAGTCTTTACGCTTCAGCTTCCTACAGGTCTTTGCAAAATGTCGCACAAAAACATTTACTACTCAGACAAATACTACGACGACAAATACGAGTACAGGTAATGCCAACCACACTTCTTCTTAGTCCGCCATTAAAAACCCAACATGCAGCCTAGATGTTTGATTTGATTTGTATTCTTTTTATCAGACATGTGGTATTACCAAAGGAACTAGCCAAACTTGTACCCAAATCGCATCTCATGTCCGAAGCAGAATGGAGAGGACTTGGCGTTCAGCAGAGTCAAGGATGGATTCATTACATGATTCATCAGCCAGGTATCGTTTTGTTTTGTCTGTGAATGTTTTAAGCAAACAGAGTTATCATAACCACGATTTGGTTTTTGCGATTCCAGAACCTCACATCCTCCTCTTCAGGCGCCCGATCACAACACCCCCGAACGAAGGGAACCAATGAAAACTACCTGCCGTGCAAAACTCAAATATCGAGAATGTCTTCTTCTCTTACTTTTTCAGCTATTCCATTCTTGTAATATTTCCTGTTTTTTCTTATTTTCTTTTTCTACCAGTAGAGAGAAAATTGTTGCGACGAAAACACTTTTGTGCCTTCTCGTGCTATTATCGTATTCGTCGGAAAGTTTTTTTTTCTTCAGTTCAGTTCGGTAAAAAAGTGTTTGTACAAGTTAAGTTGATAATACAGCAGAGCTGGCTGCAGACATTAGTTTCCCGCTTCAGTCAAACTAATTCTCCCGTTTCTCTTGAAGATTTCACGTTAACGTTGCAGCGTTTCGGTATTCTTGCCTCACGGGAAGGAGCTTTGGACTGACTCGGTATATTAACATATGGCTGTAGTGTATTTTTCCAATACATTGATTTGGCTGGGCTTTCTTCGGCATTCTTCATCTCCATGGAAACACTGTTGGGACTGAAAGATGTATACTTGGCTATTGAATTTTTAACTCATTTATTAAACAAAGATTAGAAAGATTGGTTCTCCATAGTATGGGTTACTATTTCCATTCTGTATCTTACGTCTTTATCTTAGCTATTTCCTTATTGTAACATTTATTTTTTACATTAGTATTTACAGATAACGTGCATGGTTCAATGTCTACAAATGTCTCATGTCTTTAGTAATGGGGCACGTTTGTTTCAGTATGATTATTATAATACTTTTTTCCCCATATCATTTGGGTATTAATATAGTTGGTGTGTATTATCTAGTGCTGACTGGATAACATGAGCTAAGGATTTAGGATTATGTTAATGACGTCAGCTGTGGAGAGAGATCCGGAAGAAGGCGGTAAGAGTTGCGCAAACACAAATACCCGGGAGTTTTCTCTTGATGCCTACAAGGGATGTGAGGCCGGGCATTTCCCAACAAAGGAGGCGTACGCTTAAACCAATAGAACCATTATTGCCAATACGGCGCCATCTAGTGGATATACTTGTACATTTTAAATGTAATACAATAGGTGGCGTATTGTTTTCTTTGTTTTTCAACCCAAAAATTAATTTAAAATTATCATGTTTGCTCACTATTGTAAAAAACTATTAACTTAATTTTTATGTATCAATTATTTTTTTAAATTGGTTCGTCTACTAGAGAAATATTTGAGCAAATTATAATGTGGCGAAACTGTAGGAAGTCTTGTTGCGGTGCGGCGCGTAGCTGACAGGCCTCGAAAAATAGAGTGTGCAGACACCTTAAACAAAACATTACGTCAGAGCTCCGAGTTTTGTTGGTCTCTCAAGCGAGAAATGTAACGTTAACGGTTTCTGCATATTGAGTCTCTGTTTTAGATCTGCGGACTCTTATAGCTAGCTGAAACATAAATCAAATGGTAAGAAAACAAGTCTCCCGCTTTTATTATTGTTAGTTAGCCCTACAGTTCACATTCAAAGTTCTGTACAACCAAACACAGTTTTTTAATCAGAACTGCTGTTTAATTTTGCTCTTTACTGTGAAAAGATGCTGTTGTGTGTTGCAAGTACAGATTTAGACATGGTTTGTGTGAAATAACGGTACCATTTTAGTTTCTACAGTACGCGTTCGTTGTCACTCGAACGTACAGTTCAAGCAGCTAGAGATCTCGAGAAAGTATTATAAATCGAAAACGAGCGATGGATTCGGTGTAGGGTTTTCTAGCTTGGAAGTTTTTTACGAGTCCAACATCTAGAGACACACCAGTAATCTTTTTAACAGCATTATATTCTGCTGCACGCCTGAATTGCTACACCATGGCGAACATGGTTCGGAAGAAATAGAGCGCAAGTTTTAATGTTGCGGGTTGGACCTCGTTCAGTTTCAGATGTTGAACGCTTGGTTTTGAGCATTTGGACTAAGCATTGTAGCTGTGTCCCATTTCTGATTATTGTTCCTGCCATCTGTATTAAATAGAGCCTTTATGTCAAACAGACCTTGAGTGCCTTTTGCGTGCCGTACACAATATCTGGCGAAACTGAGTGCACGCATTCCTTAGGGAACCTTCAGAGTCAATGCAGGGAGGGAATAGTGAGCCATTGTGCTTCATTGAGTTAGTATTCGACCGTCTACCTGTGCACCTGGTCGCATACATAGTAGTGGACCCTCGTAGCAATTCTGCCCTTACGTCTCAACTTTCGCTCTTAGTGTTGTTTTCGTAGCCACGGTGTGCATGGATCAGTTCATTTGATTACTCAGCGGTCACCTTGAGGCAATCTTAAGCGTAGAACATCTTAAAAACACAGGGTGGGTGATGCAAGTAAGGTACTTCAAGGTTCCTATTGTTTGGTTTAATATTTGGAAGTTGACAGAAGAACAGAAAGCAATTAGCAAATGATAGAATCGATTGCTTGTTTGGAGGTCTAAAAGGTACGCCTGCTTTTCAGGCCTTTGTTGTGGATTATTTATCAAAGTAGTCCTGACAGTTGATGGAATATAAAACATGGCAAAAGAAAAGGAATCGGCCTGTGCTATCGATTCGTTGTCGTTAGGATGGGGGCTTTCAGGGAGTTGAACTGTTTAGTTATGAATAATTTGTGTTGCAATCAATAGCATACGGCGGCAGAACCCAATCGATTCTAATGTGAAAACCGGCCAGGGATCTCTGAGGTACCGGCAGTGTGCGAGTCCGTGGCCCAGTGTCAAGTCCCTCTTATTCTGTCGTTAATCTGCGTTTGGTGAGTGAGTACGGGAGAAGAGAATAGGAGATTCACCGAGCTAGGTTTTCTCTTACGAGAAAGAGGTTTCCAGCTTGTGGGATCGATTGGCGAAGCTAAGAAGTGGGTAGTAATGTGTACCTAGCAACGGAGCTTTTGCTTATCCTGGACACGGAAACCAAAAGCTACACACGTCGCAATGAATTAACCAACTTGTTGCTTTCGCATTCATCTCGTAATCTGTCTTGTCAATACCCCCGTAAATTTATACTGTTGCCGTGAATAGTTGGTGCAATGTGTATCTGTTCTGGGGATTACGGGGAGAGTCAATAGATCCGAGATAAATGACCCTCCTACTGAGAAGTTGACAATAAAACTAAGATTATTTTGTGTCTATAATTGTTTCGCTAGTATAATTGAACCTTCCTCTTATTAGAATGTAATTGTGTGCTTTATTCATTGCAGGATCGACTGTAGATGTGAATGTTACGGCGACCAGGCTTAGTGGTGATGTAAAAGATGTATGGTTCTGGTTCACTGTCGACATTAGTGCATTTCTCAACAATAGAAGGATGAAGAAACCAACAACCCGCCCCAAACATATTGGTTAGTATCCGAATACCATTTGTAAAAATTCTTGATTTCTGAAGTAATCTTGCTTTATCATGGTTCGATTGCTTTTTTTGTGAAGTGGGAGCTGAATGTGCGAGGACATGGGGCCAATAGACGGATGGGCGGCAAAGTGCGGTATCGGAGAAAATTTGGTTCTGTCAAATCCGCTCACGTTCGTCATCTCTTACCGCAAAAAGGGAAGAGATGGCAGATAAAGAAGAAGAGCGGAAGGGAAAAGAAAACGAAAAAAGGAAAAGGGAGATGTAGGAAGGAAGGGAGAGTTGGGAAGCCTGTTCGCTGGCGTGTGTGTGTGTATGGTGTGTTGAGTAAAAGCTGCATGCACAGACACACCAGTCTAAATCCAACCGTGAGGGGATTCACACGCTACCTTCTATCAGTGGCCTGGCCAGTTTATTTTTAAGTCGTCCCTCTTCTCGTGGTCGGCCAAGTCGCTTGACTCTAATCTGCGAGTCTGTTGCGAAACAAAGAATCGCTCGTATGGAGATCAAGTGGGGAAAGAGGTCGGCTGCAATCGAGCCAATGTGATTAAGTCCGATCACGCTTGTAGAGGGGTGATTGTTTTTTTCGCCTACGAAGCCTCGTGTAGTGCATCCAATCTGGGCCAGAGTAGTTTCATTATGAGAGCTATGGATGCCGTGACCGCGTCGCCAGGGTAACCGAGCCTTGATAAGTGTGGCCCGCGATAAAGCCCTCTAGACCTCTTAAGTTCTCTCCCTTGCCGCTCGCAGTTTAACTAATGGCGTCGTGTAGCGATACGGCTGCTGAACTTCAAGTGCTTGACGTTTCCGGCAAAGCTTTACCTGGCACCAGCAAAACAGAACGAGAATGCACTCGCCAACGAAGACGTGGCAGACCTTGGTGGAAAGTCTGGGACAGGTTTCGAAAGAACGACCCTCCTTCCAGTCAGTCGGACACTCCTATTCCGGAGTGGGATTCGATTCCTTACGCAGATGAAGATGAGGAACCCTCCGAACTGAGAGCCACCCGATTTGCAGACGAGATTGCCTTGAAACGGTCTGGTCGAAGAGTGGCAACCTTGAGGCGAATTTCCACTACACCTCTCCGCTACGAAATTCCTCCCGAAAATTTGAAACCGGACGATTCCTTGCCCAAGGAAATAATACCTACGGAAAAACACAAGTGGAAATTTAGGAAACGCAACCGACGCAAAACAGTTGGTAAATGCACTAGAGTCCCTGATAATCTGGTTTGGATGTTTTACGCAATGGTTTGATGTTAAAATGGCGTCCGGAAGCCGCACTTGTTGATCTAGAGGTTACTTGAACGGAAATGCAATGAGTGTATGTTATCAGTTGACGTTAACTATCAACTATCAAAGCATCGTAGCGATTCCAGAGCATTCTGACACAGAATTCTTGCGAAAATTTGATAGTTCAAGGTTCAAACATTCGTTTGCACTGGTCGTATCGAAGATTTCAGTTAAAACAAAGCAGAAATGCACCCCGGGATTGATCAAATGTAAATAGAACTTACGTCCTCATGATAATAGCAGTGCACAGTTCAGTACTAGTACTATATCAACAGAGAGAGATATGTCTCATTGTAATCTTGATGTTGGCTAATATGTGCTACTGCCGAGTATCTAATGAACTTTTCAAGTAAAAACAAACTGTCAAGAAGATGCATTTATGATCGTAAGGTTCAAACATCAGTGTTTGTTCACTTGTAGATTCAAAACAAACGACTCGCAAGCTCTTTTTTTTGGGGGTCTGCGGCTGGTTTGGTTTATTGATTCGAAAACGGGGATTTTCAGGGGCAATAGAAGTAGGAAACTTGTGAACGTAGGAGCAAAACAGCCACTAGACGACCTGCGTTATTGATCGGGTTTGCCCCCCCGCGCACCCAACTCAACTAGCAGGTTCCCCAGATTCGAGCATCGCGGTCCTGTTATGTGCAAATGGTGTTTGCGACCTCGTTTGACTTGATTGTGCGAGACGCTTGAAGAAATGCGTTTTCGCTCGGCAATGTTTGATTCCTTGGGGGGAAGAGATGTTTGCTGTCAGCGTCATTGACGGAAACTTAAAAGAGAAAGTGGCCTTGTCTATGGCAGGATGGCGACCGTTTTCACAAACAACGTGTTTGTTCTGCAACATCTAGTAGATTTATTCACTGGAAAAATCTAATGCAAACCTGATTATTGCGTTTGAATTATATTTTATGTTTTTCCTACAGAGACGGAACGAAGGATCCGAGCCAATGATCCAGTTTTCAATAGTCAATTCAATTATTCGGTAAGTAAAACTTGTTTTCATCAATTTCAATTCATCTAATGGCTGCGCTGTATGTCGTGCTTCCCGTTTTCAGCCATTTTAGAAGTTTTCTTTTTTTACGTATACGTGTTATTGTTGAGAAGAAGTGAGGGCAACGCCCTTATGAATAATTACATTTTGCCCCTGTTTGGTGTTTTTTGGATGTGGAAATGGTATGAACTATTTTTGGATATTTTTTTACAGAACAACTACATTCGAACGTCCAAGTATTCGCTGCTAACGTTCGTGCCGCTGAATCTACTGGAGCAGTTTCAGCGATTGGCGAATTTTTATTTCCTGTGCCTTTTGGTGCTGCAGCTGATCCCGGCCATTACCTCGCTGACGCCTATCACTACCGCCGTGCCTCTAATCGGCGTACTCGCCCTCACCGCCATTAAGGATGCTTATGATGACTTTGTAAGTCACTACGCTTGTCCATTAATATCACCACCCCCTCGCTTCCTATAGACTCGCATACAACTAACGAACAATCTTCCTTTAACCTATACAATAGGCGTATTGAGACTTGACCTTTAAAGTATACGCCAGTCTTTGCGTGCTACCGAGTTAATTGTACTTGTTTACTGTTTGGCATGACTTTTTTTTTCTTGTTTTCTGTAGCAAAGACATCGTAGCGACTCGCAGGTGAACAACCGGAAATCACGTGTGTTGCGCCATGGAAAACTGGTGGAAGAGCGCTGGCATAAAGTGCAGGTGGGCGACGTGATTCGCATGGAAAATGACCAATTCATAGCTGCCGATCTCTTGCTCCTCACCACATCGGAGCCCAATGGACTGTGTTATATCGAAACTGCAGAACTTGACGGGTAAACTATAATCTCCGTTCCTAAGTTCACTTCCCAAATCTCCATTGTATAAGGTTTTGTGAGATTAATAAGATCAGATTATGGATTATATTAGAATTAATCCTGACGGCATTTCCTGGATTTTTTTTTTTTTTTTTTTTGTTTCGGTAGTGAGCTGTTGCTGAGTATTGATCGCAAGGAGCCGCTTGGTGCTCTTTGTGTGTGTGTGAGTGTGTGTGTGCAAAAAGTTTGGCGCCAACTTGTCATTACATCCATTTGCTTCCCGTTTTTCAGAAAAAAGTCTTTGAACCCCGATAGGAAAATCATACGGTTGAGCAACGAATGACTAGGTAGCTGAAGACTAGGTTCCCTCTGAATCACTAGCTGAATAGTAGCGAACTTATTTTAGTTGCTAAAAGTGAACCCTCTGAATAAGGGTTTAAAACTGCATGACTTAGTTCTTTAAAAATTCAAGCGTATGAACCGTGTGAAAGTGGGCCAATTCCACACTATCGCCTAGCTAAATCCATGGTCATCATGCACCATTCAGAGGGTCATTCTGACGTTTGACTGGCACATCTTTTTTCAATTGGGACTTCATTGAATACTAGTTGATCGATTTATTTGTGATGTAATTGCAGGGAGACCAACTTAAAGTGCCGGCAATGCCTTGTGGAAACGGCGGAGATGGGCCAGGACGAATCGCTGATTGGCAGCTTCGACGGCGAGATCGTCTGCGAGCCGCCCAACAATCACCTGAACAAATTCGAAGGGACGCTCACGTGGAGGGGCAACAAATATCCGCTGGACAACGACAAGATCCTGCTGCGCGGCTGCATCCTGCGCAACACGCAGTGGTGCTACGGCGTCGTCGTCTTTGCCGGCAGGGACACGAAGCTGATGCAGAACTCCGGCAAGACGAAATTCAAGCGAACTTCCATCGACAGACTGCTGAACTTCATCATCCTTGGCGTAAGCAAAGATGCACAAAATGCAAAATAAATAAAAAATACAACAGGAAATAATTAAATAAGAACTAAAACTAAATAAAGTAAAAAAAAAAATATTCATTTTATTACTATACCATTTACATGTAATTTTAGTAAAAATTAATTACTGTTAAGCACTAAAGTTACTTAATATTTTTTTTACATAATTAATTAGATAATATGAAATATTTTATTGAACAACCCATAAGAAATATATTTTACTGTTCAGTAGAGTAAGATTTGTTATTTGTATTTAATAATATGAATATACTGTATTTTAATAATTAGTGCAAAAGTAATATATAATGATCGACGTATAATATTACAAGTGACTATATAAACTAATAATAATAATAAGAATAATGTAGCTATAATGTGCATTTTCATAACTAATGCTAACAACACGATAACTGATTAAAAAAATTACACTTGAATAAAAGGAATAATAGATCTTAGGAAAAATAATTCATTATAATTTACCTGTATTTATAAGTCGTTATCCAGGACAGTAATAAATATGTATTTTTTTTGCTTTTTTTCGTAGATTGTTTTCTTTTTGCTGTCGATGTGCTTGTTCTGCACAATTGCTTGCGGCGTGTGGGAGACAGTTACCGGCCAGTATTTCCGCTCGTACCTTCCGTGGCACGCCATCATCCCGACGGACCCCGCCGGAGGGGCCACAGTCACTGCCCTCCTCATCTTCTTCTCCTACGCCATTGTCCTGAACACTGTGGTGCCCATCTCTCTATACGTCAGCGTGGAGGTGATCCGCTTGGCGCAGAGTTTCCTCATCAATTGGGACCAGCAGATGTACTACGAGAAGACCAAAACACCAGCCAAGGCCCGCACCACAACTCTGAACGAAGAGCTCGGCCAAATTGAGTACATCTTCTCGGACAAGACTGGAACTCTGACCCAGAACATCATGACTTTTAACAAGTGCTCTATAGCGGGTATCTGCTATGGAGACATCATCGATCCTAAAACCGGCCAATCCATGGAACCGGACGAAACTGTGGCGGCTGTCGATCTCTCCGATAACCCTTGGCACGAGAAAAACTTCAAATTTTACGACCAGAATTTAGTGGACGCTATCAAGTCCAAGTCAGGCGATTGCTATGATTTCTTCCGTCTGCTGGCACTCTGCCATACAGTCATGCCCGACGAGAAAAACGGTACTTTTAAGTTTTTTTCCCTTTTGTCTGTTGTCTGATAGAATGTTGTAAGTCTGGAATCTTTATTTGATTCTGTTGTCTTTTTATGTCGCAGGCAAATTGGAATACCAAGCTCAATCTCCCGATGAAGGAGCTTTAGTATCTGCTGCCAGGAATTTTGGATTCGTCTTCAGAGCCCGCACACCAGATTCCATCACAATCGAGGTAAACAACCTAAATTTTCGATGTTTTTGTATTATTGTTATTGTGTTTCTGGATGATGCTTGTTTTATAGGTCATGGGCCAGACGGAAGTTTACGAGCTGCTCTGTATCTTGGACTTTAATAACGTCCGAAAGCGGATGTCCGTGATCCTGAAACGCGATGGCAAGATACGATTATACTGTAAAGGCGCTGACTCCATTATCTACGATCATCTGGAAGCCGGCAATGATAACGTCAAGAACAAGACCCAGGAGCATTTAAATGTAAACTATAATCAATATATTTTAAATACAGTTATTTAATATAATTATAATTGGATATAGATTTGCTGGTAAATGTAAGCTTCAGTGAATATTTATTTTGGTTTTAGCGGTTACTATTATTATTTGACAGAAATTTGCCGGTGAGGGTCTGCGGACGCTGTGTCTGGCCTATCGCAATCTGGAGGAGAGTTATTTTGAAGAGTGGAAGGAACGTCATCACGAAGCTTCCGTGGCTCTGGACAACCGGGAAGAGAGACTGGACAAACTGTACGAAGAAATCGAGCAGAACATGACGCTCATCGGCGCTACGGCCATTGAAGACCGTCTCCAGGATGGAGTGCCCCAAACCATCGCCAATCTAGCCTTGGCTGGAATCAAAATCTGGGTCCTCACTGGGGATAAACAAGGTATAAAATTTATACAATTAGTAAGTAATTAGAAATAAGTAGATGACGTAAATTCTGTGTGCGTTGATACTGAAAATTTGCTCCAAAAGGATTCAGTATTTTATTCGTTAAAGCGTTGAAGCCGATAACACTCCGACTTGGTCTTTGGTGGTGTGGCTATTGATTTTTTTTCTAAAAATTCAACTATTGATTATTATTTTAATACTTTTTAATTTGTTAATTCATATAATTGGCAAATCAGTACGAATAAGTAGATATAGTAAATTCTGTTTGCGCTGAGAAATCCAGTTATGTGATCTACAGATAGTGTTATACGTAGGTTAAACACTGTTAGGTGTGCTAAATAATCAAATTATTAGCAAAATACTGGAAATAAATTGATATAATAAACTTTGTTTGTGTTGAAAAAAATCAATTATGTGAGCTACACATAATGTTATACATATACACGTATGTTAAATACAGTTCAGTATGTTAAAAAGTCAGATTCTTAGCAAATGCTTGATATATCATAGAAAATCTTTAAAATTTAATTAAATGTATAACAAATTTTGTTTGTGTTGAAAAATTGCAAGCATGTGATCTGCAAATAGTGTTATACGTACGTTAAATAAAGTTGGGTATGTTAAAAAGTCAGATTACTAGCAAATACTTGATATGTTATAGTAAACAATGATTAAAAATTTAATTAGATTTATGATAAATTTTTCTGTGTGTTGAAAAATGCATCTATGTGAGCTACAGATAGTGTTATACGTATACACGTATGTTAAAAAGTCAGATTACTAGCAAATACTTGATATGTTATAGTAAATAATGATTTAAAATTTAATTAAATGTATGATAAAATTTTCTTCGTGTTGAAAAATGCATCTATGTGAGCTACAGACAGTGTAATACGTATACACGTATGTTAAATACAGTTAAGTATGTTAACAAGTCAGATTATTAGCAAATTCTTGACATGTTGTAAAAAAATATAAACAAAGACTAATTAAATGTATAATAAATTGTATAGTGTTATATGTATTTTTGTGTTGGATGTATTTTTCTTATTTTTAGTATATAGATATATATTTAATAATTTTTTTTTCATTCAGAATTTGAATTGTGAAACTAATTTATACTCTTATTTATTAAATTTATTAAATATTTTCTATGATTTTAAGTTTAAGCTAAACCTAATTTTTGTATTTGATTGTGTAAAATTTAGAAACGGCCATCAATATCGGCTATTCCTGCCAGCTTCTCACGGACGACATGATCGACATCTTCATCATCGATGGCCACACAGCGGAAGATGTTCAGCTGCAGTTACTCAAGTGCAGGGAATCTCTGCGGGGACTCGGGCGAAGTAACGTACAGACGGCAATTAGCGTGATAAGGTATGCTGCTGTCGTTTCATTGTAATTTTCAGTATCAGTTTCAATTTTTCTTCAATTTTTGGTAGTGATCAGGGATATTCGTCAAGCCTGGGAACGCGTACGGACGACGGAGCCGACGAGAGCGATGCAAATTCGGGATACGCCCTCGTTATCAGCGGCCATTCCTTAGTGTTTGCCCTGTCGAGCAAAATGGAGAAGCTTTTCCTCGATGTCGGCTGTCAATGTAAGTTCATCTCTTAATTAAAACGCCCACCCTTAACAAAAGAGATAGACGCGCTATTCCTAGAAGCCTTTCAAAATCAACTCTATTGTCCACTGCTAATGAAATAAGACAACCCGCCATTACGAAATTCCTATACCCATTCCCTTTGTCCCGTTGTTGTAGTTAAATTGTTAATTAAGTTGAATTTTTGCTCTTTTCAGGCAAAGCTGTGATTTGCTGCCGCGTAACGCCCTTGCAGAAAGCAATGGTGGTGGACTTAGTCAAGAAATGCAAGCAAGCGGTGACTCTGGCTATCGGCGACGGAGCTAATGACGTTTCCATGATTAAGATGGCGCACATTGGAGTGGGAATCAGTGGACAGGAGGGAATGCAGGCCGTCCTGGCATCTGACTACAGCATAGCACAATTCAGATACCTGGAACGATTACTGTTGGTCCACGGCAGATGGTCCTACCTGCGAATGGCCAAGTTTCTGCGCTACTTTTTCTACAAGAACTTTGCCTTCACGTTGTGTCACTTCTGGTTTGCCTTCTTCTGCGGATTTTCGGCTCAGGTATTTGAAATTTTCCAGATATTTAGTTGAAATTCTCCAGCTGAACGCTTTACTGTTAGTAACTGTTACTGAAAAAAACAACTCCTGAACTGAATCAGAGAGTGCTAAACGTTTCAGTTGCTTCTAGCCTAGTTCAAGCAAAAAATGTCTCTCTACTTTTGCTTTATTGAACTAACTTACCACTCGTGCGGGGGTAAAAACTTGTGCTAGACGGTGTACGATCCATTTTCCATCTCTTGCTACAACGTGTTTTACACGTCTCTACCGGTGCTTGCACTCGGTGTCTTTGACCAAGACGTCGGCGACGTCTTGTCGCTTCGCTATCCGGCGCTCTACGCGCCCGGAATGGAAGACCTCTTCTTCGGGCCCCGCCAGTTTGCCTCTGCAGCTTTGCATGGTGTCGTTACCTCGGTCGGTGTCTTTTTCATACCCTACGGTATGTAGAACTCTGCAGAACCACCTATCCAGCTGCATGAGCCAAGCTCCTTCTTGACCAGTGTTTCCACTTTCAATTTCCCTTTTTTCCCCGGCCGTACTAGAATACAGGCTAGATTTTCCCTTCTCCCTCTTCTCTTACTTTTCCTTTTTCAGACCCCATTTTCCCCTTTTTCAGGGAATTTTCCTAGAACGTGGAAACAGTGTTCTTGACCCCCTAGCACCTTGTTTCTTAGCACGCGATTTCTTCTTTTATGTTGCTTAACTGCTGGAGGAATGAACTTAAATGAGAAAAAAGCTTTTGTTGTGGTTTAAAGGGCGGGTAGTTTAAATTTAAGTAAACCAAGTGTATAGAGGATTCAATGAAGATGTTTAAAAAAAACGAAAATCGGGGAAAAACCTTGAATTTCAGACGGTGTTCGACCCGATGTTCATCTCGGTGTACAACCTGTTTTACACATCCCTGCCGGTCCTGTCACTGGGAGTGTTCGATCAGGACGTCAACGATGTCAACAGTCTCAAGTACCCCAAACTCTACAGTCCCGGACACTTGAATTTGCTCTTCAACAAGGCCGAGTTCTTTAAAAGCGCCATGCACGGCTTTCTCACTTCGTGTGTGCTTTTCTTTATACCCTACGGTGCGTATCCAGCCACAAAATGAAAAAATTTACAAATTACACTTAAATTATATTTTTTTTTCCCGTACGTAGAAGTGAATCTTTACTATCATTGCACATTTCCAAGCACATTTTACTCCCATTTAAACGTACTGTTTGATTTTTTTGTGATTTTTTGGTCTTAATTTGGGGCATGTTGTATGTATAGGTGCGTACCACGATGCGGTATCACCGGAAGGGCACACGACTTCAGACCATATGCTGATTGGTAGCGTGGTAGCGACGATACTAGTCATTGTGGTCACTGCCCAGATTGCCTTGGACACGAGTTACTGGACCATTTTCAACCATATTACTATTTGGGGCTCCCTGGTCATGTACTTCATGCTGCAGTACTTCTATAACTACGTAGTCGGGGGATCCTACGTCGGCTCGTTGACTAAGGTACAACTATTCTCAACTATTTAATTACCTTCTTTAATTCAGTTGAATTAGATTTTAGGCAAATTTTTAAGTTACCATCACAATAGGATTATTTTTTTTATCGATCCTGTTATTGTATTACAAGTGGTATTGCTGTATCATTAATATTTAATTGCGTTAGCTAATTTCATTTCAATTGAATTTTAAGTAAGTCATTTAATTTTGTTAAATATTAATGATTCTTTCTTATTTTTTTACTGTATTATAAGTTGTAAAAATAGTTACATTTTGTTGTGAGTATTTCATTATTTTGATTTCGTTGTTATTAAAATCTAATTGTGTTATTTAATTCAGTTTTGTTCGATTTTAACTGAATCGTTAGATTTTGTCAAATATTACATTTTTCACCGTTTTATTACTAAGTTGTGAATTCTATTAATATTTATGATTATTATTAAAAATTTTTGAATGGTTTCCAGTTGAATGTTTTTTGTCGTGCAATTGTGTTTGGTTCAGTTACTTTAATTTGATTTTAATTTATTATTATTTTATAAAATTAATATCAATATTTTACTTATTATGAATATTTGTTATTTTGAGATTTGAGTAATTGACTGTCGTGCTGTTAGTTACGTTGTTTTTATCACGACGAGCTTTTCAGAGTTCAAGTGTCTGCTGACGAGCAGCTCGTTATCTCCTACAACGCCTTTGTTATCGGAAAATATTCTCTTTCCCTCAGTGTTTCCACTTTGCGGGAAATTCCCTGAAAAAGGGGAAAAACGGGCTCTGGAAAGGGAAAATTAAAAAAAGAGGGAAGAGAGGAAATCTAGGCCCTGGATATTCCAGCACGGACGGGAACAACTGGGAGAGTTAACGGAAGAGGGACCAAGTTAATTCCCTGAAAAAGGGGGAAAACGGGCTCTGAAAAGGGAAATATAAGAGAAGAGGGGAAAGGAGAAATCTAGACCCTAGATATTCTAGCACGGAGTGGGGAAAAAGGGAAAAACAACGGAAGAGGGGAAAAGGGGAAAATTAAAGATTGGAAACATTATTCACTAATTTGGCTTTGAAAAGGGAAAAATAAGAGGGGAAAGGGAAAATCTAGACCCCAGTATATTCTAGCACGGAGGGGGAAAAAGGGAAAGATAACGGAAGAGGGAAATGGGAAAATCTAGACCCCAGTATATTCTAGCTCAGAGGAGAAAAAAGGGAAAAATAACGGAAGAGGGGAAAGGGGGAAATAAAAAAGTGGAAACACTTTATTCTTTAATTATAAGATACTATTATAAGTAGACGAATAATGTAAGATTTATTGTAATTATTATTACAGATAGTAAATTAATATTAAAATCGTAATTTCAATAAATAATAAATTTTCGTGTTTGTGTATTTCGCAGGCAATGAGCGAAGCAACGTTCTGGTTCACCTTAGTGTTGACCCTTGTCATTCTGATGATACCGGTGGTTGGCTGGAGGTTCTACTTCGTGGACGTCCACCCGACGCTGTCGGACAGGGTGCGTCTCAAGCAGCGCCTGTCCGCCATACGATCGCACAAATCGCAGGACTTCTCGCGGGCTCCCTCCGCGCGTCGCAGTCGTCGCTCCCTACGCTCGGGCTACGCCTTCGCTCACCAGGAAGGTTTCGGACGTCTCATCACCTCCGGCAAAATTATGCGCAAAACTGGTCTCAAGTTCAGTAAAGGTAGCGCTACTAGCAACAACAGCGCTGTCCAGTCACCAGCTATCAGCCAAGTTGATGGTAACTAGAAATAAAGCTACTATTTTCTAAGTTTGCGATTTATGCTAGATATTTTTTGCGGTATCAGGTCCAGTACACGGAGTATCGTATACGCCGGTGGGTGATGGTTCAGTGAATATGGCCCCGGGTACAAGGCAAACTCCATCAAGTCGAACGCTGGGAGCTAACCAGCATAGTAAACAAGGATCGAGAAGCTCCCAGTCGAGAAGTGAAGACATTTACGCCATCACCGTGGATCCCAACCCAGTGAATCAACTCCCAAACACTTTATCCACGAGATAGACTGGCTAAAAATCTAATAGAAGAACAAATGGAGAAAAATTCAAGGCGAAGAAATAGATTTTTTTTTTTACGTGTTCTTAAGAAATGAAAAGCATTTTTGCGTTTCCTGCCACTTTGTTTGGTTCTGCAATGCATTTTTTCTGTTAAACGTCATTTATATTATATATATATTTATAGGCCCCCGTTTACTTGTGCAGAAAGAATAGCGCTATGGCTAACAATGTACTAAATTAACCAAAGATTTGCGTTGGCCCCCCTTATCCTCCCAGTCGTTTGGAAAAGACTGGAAACTATTGTAGGTTGTGCTGGAAAAATTCTAATGTCGATTGATTCACGTTATACATTACCAAGTGCCTGCCGTCCTTTCTGTTTCTTTCTCTTTGATTTTCTTTATACTTCATTCTTACTGTCCCTTTAAATCTTTAGTATTGCAATATACTGTTGAGATGCTGGTCTCTGTACTGTCTTCTAAATTGGTTGGCTGAAAAATCGATTCAAGTTGTAGTGTTCATTAGTATTCCTTTTGAAACTCACAGAACGAAATTTCATTAAAAATCGTGAAATTCACAGAGTAAAAAGTCCACATGGGGTTCCATTAGAGTTAAGTGGAGGTTCTAAATGACTCGGGCGGGTCCTAAAAATGTGTGGGCGTCAAGTTAGACTCTGCTGAAACAGCAGAACGAACGAAAACCGGGAGAGAAGTGATGACGACTGCTTCTCTGCTTGGCCCATAAGCTGAACTTGTCATCGCCGGCCAGAGCAAACGCACGACCTGAAAATCAAGTTGAAAACATATTTAGAAAAGTTAATTGTATTACTAAATAGTGTTAAAGGTGTTATACGTTTAACTGAATTTAATGGTTTACTTAAAATCAAGTTGAATAACGTAATCAAATATTAATAAATGAACTAAAAATAACTAATTAAACACTAGAAATAGAGTATACCGTGTGATTCTTCCATAGGCATGAACTCTTGCATGTCGTCGATGATTTTCTGAATGTCTTGGGTGTCTCTGGCGATGCTGAGCAGCTCTTCGTGGTTGAAATCGGGAGCCAGTTGTTTGCACAGGATTATTTGACTCAGCACCCCGCCTAAGCTCGACGGACCCGGTCGATTCTCTGCAAAATTGAATCTCAAGCTTACGGGATTGTCCATCAAAGTGGGTACCTGCCTCTATCTCTGTCCGTCCAACTTTTAACAGAGTATCATACGCCCTTACCCTGTACACCTAACTTGCTGGCTACTTACCGTTAAAAGTAAATGGAAGAAGCTTAGTAAATTATATTAGTCTTAGTGTTGAATTTAATTACGACATATTATTGTACTTCACTTCAAATATGATTTTCTAAGTTTATTTTAGTCAAGTTTGTGATTTTCTTGATCGTGGCAGTGCTTCCACTTTCATTTTCCCCTTTTTTCCCTCTTCCCTTATTTTTCCCTTTTCCCTCCTCTCTCGTTTTTCCCTTCCCAGGCCCCATTTTCCCCTTTTTTCCTTCTTCCCTTATTTTTCTCTTTTTCCCTCCTCTCTAATTGTCCCCTTCTCAGGCCTCAATTTCCCCTTTTTCAGGGAACTTCCCTGCAAAGTGGAAACACTTGATCATGGTGACATTTGTGTGGACACGTACGAAGGATCTTCCGGACAGAAACTATCGTTTTAGGCTTTTTTTCTGGGACTCTGTAGTAGATTGTCGGTATGAGAATTGAAACTGTGGATTTATTGTTGTTTGAGGAAACAGTAGTAAAGTAGATTTTAGGTTTAGTTCGTTAATATTAAGATTATGTATTACAATAAATAAAAGTAGGGCGCTGGTGGAGCAATGGTTAAGACCTTAGGTCAGGACCATCGCCCTTCACCTTTGGGTCTGTGGGTTCGATCCCACTCGACTCCAAGTGAGGACTTTTTTCCCCAGACCAGCGACCCTTAGCAGTTGAATCTGCAATCCCTCCCCCTGGGGTCATGGGCTAACGCCTGCATACCCGTCAATGAGATCAACAAATAAATAGAAGTAGTGGTGAATAGTTGTAACAAGTGAAATAGGTTTACTAGATTAGAAAAATGAATGAGTAAGTGAATGAATGAGTGAATGAGGGAACGAACAAATGACAAGTGACTGACTGATTGAATGAATAAATGAATGAGTAAGTGAATGAATGAGTGAATAAGTGACCGAACGAATGACAAGTGACTGAATGAATGAATGAATAAATGAATGAGCGAGTGAATGATAGAATGAACGAACGAATGACTGGTTAATGGACTAGCCTGCTAGCTTACTAAATAGCAATTTACTAACTAGACCTCTAACAGATTAGCTAATCGAGCGCGTACTGACTAGCTTACTAGCTTTTGCTACAGAACTAGGTGGATCACTAACTGATTAGATAGCTTACTTACTGCTTTGGCTAACATTTCCTCACCGATTGAACTTACTACAGAATAACGAGCTAGTTAGCTAACTTATGCTAGAATGACTTGCTAACTAAGCATCTACTAAGTTTCACTAAACTAACTAACTACTAGTAAGCTGACCGACTTACTGTCTGACTAACTAGATAGCCAACTAACTATCTGTTCGTCTAACAACAACTAACAAACTAGCAGCACTTACAAAACGTCCTACGAAAAACTAACACTTAATTTAAGTAATTTTGTTAAGTAAATGGTTACTTTGACATTTAACTATTAAGCGTCTAGAAAACTAGGCGCTAAGCGCCTAGTTTTCTGGACACTTTTCGAATCGTGGAAGTAAAGTTTATTGAAGATCGAAGTACCGTAATAGGAACTCATATCCAGCGGACGCGATCGAATAAGTCGTAAACTGCGTCGTAGTTCCCGAGCTAGTAACTGGGCACAGCAGAAAAAATGAACCAGATGATCTGTGTCCACTGGGATTCCTGCAGCCACGTCACTTTCAGAATAATAACAGTGGTAGTAGTAGTAGTGGTAGTGGTAGTACAAGTAGTAGTTGTAGTACTAGTATTAGTTAGTAGTAGTAGTAGTAGTAGTAGTAGAAGTAGTAGTAGTAGTAGTTAGTAGTAGTAGTAGTAGTTAGAAGTAGTAGTAGTAACAGTAGTAGTAGTAGAAGTAGTAGTAGTAGTAGTTAGTAGTAGTAGTAGTAGTTAGAAGTAGTAGTAGTAACAGTAGTAGTAGTAGAAGTAGTAGTAGTAGTAGTTAATAGTAGTACTAGTAACAGTAGTAGTAGTAGTAGTATTAGTAGTAGTAGCAGTAGTTGTATTATTATTAGTAGCAGCAGCAGTGATAGCAGTAGTGGGAGTAGTAATAATGGATATGATAATGTTGTATAGTAGTATAGTGCTAGTAGTAGTATATGTGATATAATGTAGTATAGTAGTGTGGTGGTAATAGTAATAATAATATAATAATAATAACAGTAGTAGTGGTAGTAGTAGTAGTAGTAGTAGTAGTAGTAGTAGCAGTAGTAACGGTAATGTGAGCGCAATTCTGCCCTTTATCACAATAATACACCGCTAAGAGATCTAATAACACTTGATAACATCTGATAACACTTGATAACAGCTGATAACATTTGGTAACATCGTTAAGATCGTGGGAAGATTACGAATGCAGGAGTCTTTTATGTTCATTTTGTCTCCGTAGCAGAGAGTATCAAGTTGGGTAGCGTCGTCTGATTACACAAATGCTCGCGACGTAGAAACTTGAATTTTCAACGGTACTGGACGGGGACAATTTCAAAATGGCGGCCAAGTTTCCATTGCACATTTGCCGCTGGTGTATTTTCCCGCACCGAATTTATTGCATCGCCACTTCTGACATTCAAAGCACTTTTCCCACGTTCAGTTTCCCCTTTTTTCCCTCTTTCCTTGTTTTCCCCTTCTTCCCTTCCGTACTAGAATACAAGGCTGTACTTCCAGGTTTTCCCTTTTCCCTCTTCTCTTATTTGTCCTTCTTCAGACCCTATGTTCCCCTCTTTCAGAGAATTTCCCTGCAAAGTGGAAACACTGATTCAAACATTGTTGAAATATTTCCAAAATAACACAAAGAATGTTTTAGATGATAGAATAGTAATAAACTGTAATAACAATGGATAACTAAATAGTATATAGTTAATATGAAATAGATAGTATAATAGCAGTAGTTCCCACTTTGCAGGGAAATTCCCTGGAAAAGGGGAGAATGGGTCTGAAAAGGGACAAGTAAGAGAAGAGGGAAAAAGGAAAATCTAAAAATGCAGTCTCGTATTCTGACACGGAGAGAAAAACGCGAAAATAGGCGGGGAAAAGGGAAATCTAGAAATATAGCCTCGTATTCTGGCGCGGAGGGGAAAAAGGGAAAATCAAGCGAAGAGGGGAAAAAAGGGAAATTGAAAGTGGAAACACTGAGTAATGGTTAGTTTAAATAGCAAGACCATAACGTGGAATAACGGTAACAAGCTTGTTTGACAGTATGCGATAACAGGTTGATAACATTTGATAACAGTGATAACAGTATGGGGATGTCTGAGGATTTTTGTGAGTTATAGACCCCCTGCTTTGGACGTTACAATGGCTCTTATGCTATGGAATCATAAACATCAAAGCGCTTCACATCTTTTGTGCGTAATTGTTTTCATTAAGAGACACGTAGTCCTTCTTAGTATTTTCCCACTTGAACGTCACCATCATCTTTACCATCTTCCACTTCTTCATAATCCTCACCGTCTTCTTTCACCATTCTTTCCCTCATCTTCTTCAAGGGGTCCGGAACCAGTGTTTCCACTTTTGCAGGGAAGTTCCCTGAAAAAGGAGGGAAATGGACTCTGAAAGGGGAAGACGAGGAGAGAGAGAGTAAAGAGGAAATCTAAACCATGTACATTCTTGCACGGAGGGGGAAAAAGGGGAAAGATAAAGGAAGAGGGAAAAATGGAAGATTGAAAAGTGGCAGCACTGTCCGGAACTCCGTGGAAAAGCGTACGAAGATTATTTGATAACACATGATAACACGAGGATAACATGGTGATGACAGGTTGATAATGTGATAACAAGACCTAGGTGTACGAAGATTATTGGAAGTTTCGGACCCCTTGATCTTCTTGTCCTTCCCTTTCTTCTTCTTCCTCATCTTCTCTCATTATCCCATTCTATCATCATCACTTTTCTTCTTTTGTCATATCGTCCTCTTCTTCTTCTTCTTCTTTCTCTTCACATTCATCATCTTCTTCCTCTTCCTCTTCTCTTTCTTCTTCTTCATCACCTTCTTCTTCTCTCATCATCACGTTCTTCTACTCCTTCATAATTATCTTCTTCCTCTCTTTCTGTGGGCCCTTCTCTTGTTGTCATCTTCATCATCTTCTTCTTCTTCCTCCTCTTCTTCTTTCTCCTCACATTCATCATCTTCTTCCCTCCCTCTCCTCTTTCTTCTCTTATTCTTCTTCTCTCATCATCATGTTCTTCTACTCCTTCATAAATTATCTTCTTCCTCTCTTTCTTTGTGTCCTTTTCTTGTTACCATCATCATCATCTTCTTCTTCTTTCTCTTCACATTCATCGTCTTCTTCCTCTTCCTCTTTCTACATTTTCATCATCACCTTCTTTACCATCATCTTCTTCTTCACCCTCTTCCTCTTCCTCTTCCTGTACCACTTCTTCATCATAATCTTCTTCTTCCCTTCTACTTCCTCCATTATTCCCTTCTTCTACTATCATATCCATCATCACCATCATCTTCTTCTTCGTCCTCTTCCTCTACCTCTACTCTACCTCTTCATCATCATAATCTTCTTCTTCCTCTTCTTCTTCTTTTTCTCCCTTTATCCCCTTCTTCTACCACCACACCCACCATCTCCATCATCTTCTTTTCCTTCTTCATTTTCTTCTTCGTCCTCTTCCTCTAGCTCTTCTTCCTCTTCATCATCACCATCTTCTTCTTCCTCTTCTTCTTCTTCTCCCATTATTCCCTTCTTCTACCACCACACCCAACATCTCCATCATCTTCTTTTCCTTCTTCATTTTCTTCTTCGTACTCTTCCTCTAGCTCTTCTTCCTCTTCATCATCACCATCGTCTTCTTCCTCTTCTTCTTCTTCTCCCATTATTCCCTTCTTCTACCACCATATCCATCATCTTCTTTCTCTTCCTCTTCCTCTTCCTCTACCTCTTCATCATCACCATCTTCTTCTTCCTCTTCTTCTTCTTCTTCTCCCATTATCCCCTTCTTCTGTCACCATATCCATCATCCCCATCATCCTCTTCTCCTTCTTCATTTTCTTCTTCGTCCTCTTCCTCTAGCTCTTCTTCCTCTTCATCATCATCATCATCTTCTTCTTTATCTTCTTCTTCTTCCTCCTCCATTATCCCCTTCTTCTATCACCATAACCATCATCACCATCATCTTCTTCTTCGTCCTCTTCCTCAAGCTCTTCTTCCTCTTCATCATCATCATCTTCTTCTTCCTCTCCCATTATCCCCTTCTTCTACCATCATCCATCATCATCATCTTCTTCTTTCTCTTCTTCTTCTTCCCCCATTATCCCCTTCTTCTATCACCATATATCCATCATCATCATTCTCTTCTCCTTGACCATCACCCACTTCCTCTTCACCCTCCATCTTCCTTCCTTCTTTCAAAATCTCCACCTATTCCTCTTTGCATCTCGTCGTTTTGCATTACGGAGAGGACAAACCCTTGTTTCCGGAATGTCACCACAGATTTCCGGTCGTGCAGATAGGAACAGATGGAAAAATTCAATTAGATCTGCCATATAGGCAAACCAGCACATGCAACTGACGCTTTCCATTATGTAAACGTCCCTTTGTTATACCAAACCTTCCTATGGAGACCATCGATTCAAATGAATGTCCTTGATTCAACGTTAAGTTTATTTTAGCAAATTATGTATACTGTATTTTAAAGTCCATTCATATTATGTCTCTATTGTTATTGTTATTATTACTGCCACTGCTACTACTACTACTACTACTACCACTTGCGTTACTGTTACTACTGCTCCTACTACTGCTACTACTACTGCTGCTGCTGCTACTACTACTACTACTGTTATTAATACCACTCTACTATTTCTGCTGTTACTACTACTTCTACTATTGCAACTACTACTATTGCTACTACTGCTACTTTTACTACTCCTTCTACTACTACTACTAACATTATACTACTATAGGTACACCATCATGTCTACTACAACTAATACTAATATTACAACTACTACTGCCACAATTACTAATATAACTTCTACTAATTACTAATATAACTTCTACTACTACTACAGCCATTCTATTACTATAGGTACATTATCATATCTACTCCTATTAGTGCTACTACTATTACTAGCACTACTACTACTATACTGCATTATCTTATCTACTGCTACTGCTACTTATACTACTACTACCATCATCAGTACTTAATTATTACCATTCTTACTGATTATCGAGTATTCTGGAGTTGTTTACCTCCTGATGGTAGGCAGTATTAGGTGCGAGGTGTTTCTGCAGGCCTCCACGCACTGGCGCCTCAAGCGCCTGATTCTCTCGCGCGCCTCGGGCGAGTCCTTGGGCTGGCCGACGCTAATCAGGAGCTGCCGCAGCAACGCCACGTGGCCGTTCAGTTCCGCAATCATCTGCACATAACCCAAAAAGCCCCTAATTAAACTTTGCTTCTACGTGTTTGCTTTCCTTTTTCTCCCTATAGAAAAGCAATACGGTTGAGTACCGAATGACTAGGTAGCTGAACACTAGCTTCCCTCTAAACCACTAGCTGAATAGTAGCTGATCTGACTTTAGTTGCTAAAAAGTGAACCCTCTGAATTAGGGGTTCAATAGTCACACGGTTGAGTATCGAATGAACTAGGTAGCTGAACACTAGCTTCCCTCTGAACCACTAGCTGAATAGTAGCTGAACTGACTTTAGTTGCTAAAATAGAACCCTCTAAAAAAGGGGTTGAATACTGCATGACTGGGTTATTAAAAAATTCAAACGGACGAACCCCGTGAAAGTGGGCCAATTTCACATTACCATCTAGCTGAATCCATGGTAATCGCGCACCGTTCAGAGGCTTATTCTGACGTTTGACTAGTGCATCTTTCTTCTATCGGGCTTTCGTCTTGGCCCCTGATTTCCTGTTAACGTTTCGCCTTGGCAACACGGATAAAAATGAATAGGAATTTTTTTTGCGGTTTCTCAGTTATCAAACACCGGAACTGTGTTGCCAAGTTGAGGAAAAGAATTGTCGAATGGAGGTTTTTTTTCTGTGGTTTCTGTTGTGAACTTTGGCTGTTCGCTGTTGTGTGATTCTTCCATTGTAGAAATGTTGTTTAAGATGTTGTATGAAATGTAGTAGGTCTGTTAGTTAAGTAGTCAGTGAGTCAATTAGTAGGTAAGTTAGCAAGTTAGATGGATATGTGGTTGTTAGTTAGCTATAGTTAGTTAGTGTAGTTGACTAGTTGGGTTAGTTAGCAGGCTAGTCATATAGCTAGTCTGTTAGTTAGCTAGTTAATCAGTTTGTAATTTAGTAAGTGTGTTAGTTTTGCTATAGTCAGTGAGTCAGTTAGTTGGTTAGATAGCAAGTTAGATGCATAGGTGGTTGTTAGTTAGCGAGTTAGTTAGCAATATCGGTTAGTGAGTCAGCTAGTTAGTCGATTAGCGAGTTAGTTAATTAGTTAGTAATTTGGGAAGTTAAGTAGTTTGTTAGTCAGCTGGTAAGTCAGTTGGTTCTTAAGTTAGCAAGTTAGACAGTTAGTTGGTCAGACGGCAAGTTTGTAAGTACATGATTAGTCGCTTAGACGGATTGGTAGTTGTTAGTTCTAGTGTAATAGCCAGTCAGTTAGTATAGTCGGTTAGGGAGTCGATTTGTTCGTAATTAGTAGTTGAGTCAATCAGTTAGTAAGTTAGCAAGTTAAGTAGTTAGTTGATTAGCGAGTCAAGTTAGTTAGTTAGTTAGTCGGTTGGTGAGTCAGCTAGTTTGTAAGTTAGCTAGTTGTTAAGTTAGTTAGCTATTCAGTTTGCTAGTTAGTCAGTTAGTTACATGGTCATTAGTCAGTTAGTTAGAAACTTATAATTGTTAGTTCGTAAGTAGTTCCTTAAATTGTTGGATATTCAGCAAGTTACTTATAATTAGTAAGTAAATTAGTTCCTTAGCTACTAGCTCTTAGCTTCTTTCAGTCATTTGACTAGTAAATGAAGTAGTCGCACGACACTGAATACTAATGGCTAATATACATCCAGAATTGCTACTAATAGCCGTAATTCAAGTGAATGGGAAATTTTCGTTCAATATGGCGGTCTTATCTGAAATGTTGTAAAGCAGAAACCATTCGTTCAGATATCAGAGCTTACTAGCTAATTAGCATTTACTTTTCTGACTAACGAACTTACAAGTTAACTACTGAAATCGATAAAGTTAGTATCGTAAAGTGGGTGACTGAATATACAAGTTCAGTTAGCAGTTGACTAAGTAGTACAGTTAGCTAACTAATTCTTCATTAATTAGCTAACTTTGGCATTTAGTTCGCTCGTTAGCTACTCGAGTTGAGGAGTTGGCTACTCAGTAAGTAGCATGAATAGTTAGTATCGCAAAGTCGGTTAACTAACTTGCCAACTTCAAGCATATTTTTTGTTAGTTAGCTGCTCAGATGATGCGTTAGCAAGTCAGCAACTAGCATGAATAGCTAGTAGCAGCAAATCAGTTAGTTCGCTTAGTTAGTCAACTTAACTATAATTGTTAACTAACAGGCTAACTTCAGAGATAGTTTAGTCAGCTATAGCTACTTTGTTGATGACTTAGCTAGTCAGCAACTATAGCATGAATAGTAAGTAGCAGACAGTTAGCTCAGTTACTCAGCGGTCAACTAACATAGGCTATAGCTTCACATTCGTAAGTTAGCTACTCAGATGAGGAGTTAGCTAAGTAAGTAAGTAGCACGAATAGTAAGCAGCAGACAGTCACTTGAGGTTAGTTAGCTATTCAGCTAGTCAGTAGTAATTTAAGTAACTATAACTTAGCACAAGTAACAGTAAGTAGTTATCAAGTCAGTATACAAAACTACTTCAGACTAATTTGATAGTAAATAGTCAATTAATTTATATTAGTTAATATTATATTTAAATAAGTGAAATCAAATAAATTAAACCTTTTGGATTTTGTGCGAAGAATTTTCATCGGTGGCAATTTCACAGTCGTTGGGCATAATTAACTCAATCTTCTTCCAAATTGAATTAATTAACTTTTATTAACGAAGCAATTAAAATTCTTGGATCTAAGAATCTTAGTGTTTAAGATTCTTGAGATTCTGTATATGGCGATTCCTTTGCGGTGTTTTATTTCGGTTATTTAAGGACGAATTCGGCTTAGTACTTTGATGAAAATTGTTAATTGCTTTTAATCAAGTTGAATGGATTTTTGGTGAGATGAGTTATTTGGGAGAGACTTGTTCACCTGACGAAAGCTGAACGCAGACTGAAGGGCAAAGTGCTTGGTGAGCGATCTATATCTGTCACATTAGTAGTAGTAGTAGTAGTAGTAGAAGTAGTAGTAGTGGTAGTAGTAGGGGTAGTAGTAATAGGAGTAGTAGTATGAGCAGTAGTAATAGTAGTAGTAGTATTAAGAGTAGTAGGAGTAGTAGTAGTAGTAGTAGCTGTTGTTATAATAGTAGTAGTAGTATTAAGAGTAGTAGGAGTAGAAGTAGTAGTAGTAGCTGTTGTTATAATAGTAGTAGTAGTAGGAGGAGGAAGAGGAGGAGTATTAGTAGTTGTTGTAATAGTAGTAGTACTAGTAGGTATGTTAGTGGTAGTGGTGGCGGTAGTATCAGTAGTAGAAGTAGTAGTGCACTAGTAGTAGTAGCACTAGTAGTAATAGTAATAGCAATAGTAGTCGTAGTATTGTAGGGATAAAGTATTTTTATTTAAGTGTTATCATGGGTTAAAGACTCGTTATCAAAGTGATAGCTATTAATCAATTATCATCATTATCTCATTGTCACCAATCCGCGTGAAACTCAACAACTAACTATTAACTATGGTTATTACGGATTCAGAACCGCCCTTCATATTAATGGCCACAGGGATGATCAGCAAGTGGTATTTACTAAGGGGTTAGGGTAGGGATTTTGGCGTATTGATCTCTTTGATTGATCTCTTTTTGAGTTCACTTTTTTTGGGATACAGGTACAGGTTAGGATTGGGTGGGTTACGGACTTCGTCTGCTAAGGGCAGCTCGTCCGGGAATAGGTCTCACATAAGACTGGAGTCGAACCCACAGACCCAGAGGTGAAGAGCTACGAGAGCCCCTCGGTAGTTATTTATCAGGTTGACATAGCAATACAGTAAATAACACAGTAAACTACGTAAATCTATGTTCAAGTATTATTAATTTTTATTATTATATAGTTCGACATCATACATTACATTATAATAAAATATATATGAAATTTGAAAATTAAGTAAATGTACGTCAGCGTTTTATATTAGTGCAATTATTTATCATCTTTACTCTTATTATGATTGTTAATATTCTTATTTATTATAATTTCTTTTTATTATGTTTTATTATTATTTATATATTTATTTTAATTCTGTGCACATTTTATAAACTTGGCAACGCAGCTTTTTCGTGCAGTCCCACAACAGTCAAGATTCGTCTGCAAACAATAATACGGAAAGCTTTGCACAGTATAAGTATAAACAGTAGTGAGGCTTCTTCTATCTCCCCGTGCTGAAAGCCGGGAGCAGAAAAGCAGCGCCAGAGTTCTGGGGTCGTCAGTAATTGGAACTATGAATACCTTCGGTGATGGAGGTCTGCATTCTTGCTCTCTATGCCACTGATTTTGCGCACCTTGTAATTCAGATACCTTGCACTATACATCAATAGGGCTTTCAACATTTCAGGGTATCTAAAAACAAGGTAAAAGAACCAGCCTTGATTACCCTTTGGCAGAAATAGTTCCGATTACTGCCGTCTGCAGCAATTTGGCGCTACTTTCTTGCTCCCGGCTTGAGCATGGGGAGATAGGAGAGCCTTAGTACTGTTTATACTTATATTGTGGCTATTGAACGCCGCCACTATCCTTCTTCCTTGAAAACCGGACATTTTGATTTAAATTTTCCTAAAGATCCTAATTGTGTCATCACTGTACAAAAATGTCGGACGGTGAAGACGATTTCATGTGCGGAGATGAGGAAGACTACGACTTGGTATTATTGTTTATTTTCTGTTTAAAAATTTCGCAGTACACTAACTTGACAGAGTTGACTTAATCCAGAACCAATCAAACATTTCCTAACAATTGCAATAAAAATAGTGAATTTTTGAAATAAAATGTAATATTTTTACAGGAATACTCAGAAGACAGTAACTCGGAGCCTGACGTAGATCTGGAAAACCAGTACTACAACTCGAAAGCGTTAAAAGAGGACGATCCGAAAGGCGCGCTGGCCTCGTTTCAGAAAGTCTTGGACCTCGAAGCGCAGAGCGGAGAAAAAGGCGAATGGGGATTCAAAGCTCTGAAGCAAATGATTAAAATCCTCTTTAAACTGGTAGTCTGTTCTGCTATCTTTGTTTATTCTAGGATAAATAGCGATACGATGGTTTATTCCAGAATAACTACCAAGAAATGATGGCCCGCTACAAGCAACTGCTGACGTACATCAAAAGCGCGGTCACTCGCAACCACAGTGAGAAATCCATCAACTCGATTCTCGACTACATATCCACGTCCAAACAGGTAAACTATAAAAGACCCTAAACATAATATGTATTTTATATTAAATGATTGAAATGTCTGTTTTGTAGATGGAGCTTTTGCAAGATTTCTATGAAACAACCTTGGACGCTTTGAAAGACGCGAAAAATGATCGTCTGTGGTTTAAAACAAATACGAAACTCGGCAAACTATACTTCGATCGAGGGGATTTCACGAAACTGGCTCGCATTCTGAAACAACTGCACCAGTCGTGTCAGGTTTAATAAATTGTTGATTATAATAAATATTGTAGTATGATATAAAATAATAAAATATGGTATAATAATAGAAAATAATTCGTCAATCTAATCGATTCGTGAAATAATTAATTTGCCCTTGACAATAGACTGACGAGGGAGAAGATGATCTGAAGAAAGGCACGCAGCTTCTGGAAATCTACGCCCTGGAAATCCAAATGTACACTGAGCAGAAAAATAACAAAAAACTGAAAGCCCTTTACGAGCAGTCGCTTCACATCAAGTCGGCCATTCCCCACCCGCTGATCATGGAGTTATTCGAGGTGAATTTTTAGTCGAATAAAGTAACAAGAATAATAGATAATGCCTTTACCAATGATAATAGTTATAATAATTAATTTAAACATATCTTAAGTTAACTTTCCTACATATGTATGTATTATTTCATATTTCTTATTGTTATTTATTACTGTTATTTTCCAATAAAATAAGTAAAATTTTTGTATCGTTGAAAAGAGTGTGGAGGGAAGATGCATCTGCGGGAGGGCGAGTTCGAGAAAGCGCACACGGATTTCTTCGAGGCGTTCAAAAACTACGACGAGTCAGGAAGTCCTCGGAGAACCACTTGCCTGAAATACCTCGTCCTGGCCAACATGTAAATCCCATTTATTTTATTCATATTTATTATTATTATTATTATTATTTTAATCTCAGGTTGATGAAGTCTGGCATCAATCCATTCGATTCGCAAGAAGCGAAACCTTACAAGAACGATCCCGAGATCCTAGCGATGACCAACCTGGTCTCGGCTTACCAGAACAACGATATCGCCGAGTTCGAGAAAATCCTGCGACAGAATCACAGGAACATTATGGACGACCCCTTCATTAGGGAACATATCGAAGGTTCGTATAAAAATAAAATTTAAAAATTACTCTTATGGAGATAAGTAAGTAAATTAAGTAACTTGAGTAAAAAAAAAATATCATTTATAAGTAACTGAAAAAAATAATTCTACAATAAACAGTTTAATTTAAGTAAAGTGTAAATATTTAATACTTTTACTATTATTATTAATTTTTTTTTGTATTTCAAACTAAGCTTGTGGCCAAAGGCCTATGACATCTCTATGATGTATCTTTTGTTTGCACGTAATAGATGTAAATATTTATTAAAGCAAAAATCCTGGAAGGTAGCTGTTAATGAATAAAGTAGATAGGGAAGTTAGGAACGGAGAATTTTGAGGAGAAAAAAAGAGTGTCGCCCACCGTGGGGCTCGAACCCACGACACCGGGATTAAGAGTCCCGTGCTCTACCGACTGAGCTAGGCGGGCTTGTTCCAGGAGTCTCAAGTGATGGAACAGACCGCGGATGAAGGCTTGTTCCATTTATTAAAAGATCCGCACATAGAAGAACGTTTTGAAAAAGGAACGCCCACCGTGGGGCTCGAACCCACGACACCGGGATTAAGAGTCCCGTGCTCTACCGACTGAGCTAGGCGGGCTTGCGCTCGGAGTCTGAAGTGATGGAACAGACCGCGGATGAAGGTTTCTTCCATTTATTAAAAGATCCGCCCATAGAAGAACGTTTTGAAAAAGGAACGCCCACCGTAGGGCTAGAACCCACGGCACCGGGATTTAGAGTCCCGTGCTCTACCGACTGAGCTAGGAATAAATTAGAATATGAATTTCAATGAAAGCAAAATCTGTCGAGAATTGAGACGAGAAAGCAAAGTGTTGTGTTGTCGAGCTGCTGCAACTCAAGCTAAAAGGATAAGCGTTTTACATCTCCGGGTAATAAACAGTTGTAGCGATCCTTAGCAACTAACTATCATGACGACAAACTGTCGCAGTGACGAGCCATCTCGACAAAAAAGTTTTCGTTAGAAGAAGTAATCGCAGCACTCAGTTTCTGAATGAGGATGAAGGAAAAATGGATTACGCTAAGGGATTTGGCCGACAAGCTATCGCAAAGATAGAGTTTCTATGCCTTCGTTGCAAGCGGTAAAATGTTATCGAAAAGCGAGACAATATATCGTGCACATCGTTTGCTCGGCTCAGTAGCCCGAGAGTCGAGATGGAGGCAGGAAAACGGGTTTAGGAAATAATTTGTGGTACAAGGTATCGCAGGGACATATATTTGCTTCCGTAGTAGGTAACGACAAAATACCTACTTCGTTTCTTGTTTTGGTCGTCGCGAGTTACAACGGGAGAAAAGGCTCGCAGATCAGCGACAAACCGTCGCAGCTACAAAAGTTGCACTTTGTCATCACAAATGGTACAACCTTCCTGGAAAGTCACTGAGAAAATAATATACGTAAACTCTGTTTTAATTTTGGATCAAAAATTTTTGGACTACATTTGTCGCGCTGCCACGACAGCATGATGCGGGTAAAATCTTAGTTTGCGACAAACCCAGCAGTGTATCGTTGCCTTAAAATGTGTAAGTGTGAACTATGTGTTAGCAATCAGACAACTCACTAGCAGCGCAGTTAAGTTACCTTATTTTGATCTTTTAGGAATTGGGAGCAAATTTTTTTCCTGTTAGTTTTTAACTGAACCTGGTATTACAGTTTGCGCGAATAATTAGAAAGATTTAAAGGAACAAATTTTGTTTTATGAATTGCGACATATTTGAATATTTTAGGTATAGGCCCTATTCCAAAAAGGCCTCTGTAGACCACCCTCTCTAGTGCGGACCAGTGCTTCCACTTTCAAGTTTTGGCTTTCCCTGGTAGGAGCCTCTGTTTTCCCTTTTTTCCCCTCAGACAACAATTTTTGGATTTCCCCCTATTTTCCCCTCTCATTTTCCCGTCTTCCCTCGTTCTTCCATTCCATTTATAATTATTGAAAAACACAGTTATTGATTTCCAAAGGGAAATCTAATTATTGTTGACCAAAAATGCGTCAAATAACATGTCGCTATAAAAAGAAGTCAAGATTTCTTCAGTTTCCCTGGTTTTTCCCCTCTTCCCCTCTTCCCCTCTTCTTCCCTTCTTAGGGCCATTTTTCCCTGAAAACAGGAGATTTCCCCTAAAAGTGGAAGCACTGGTGCGGACACTCGTATAAAATAATGTTGTTGAAGGGAGTCTGAGGGGGAAAAAAGGGGAAATAGAGGCTCTTACCAGGGAAAGCCCAAACTTGAAAGTGGAAGCGCTGCAAAGTTTGCTTTCGTTTGAGGGAGCAAGTCGCATAAATTTGTCGTTGCTAGTCCGAATCTGTGTAAGTAGTCCTTGGTAGGGAAACGGGTCGATCGCAGTCTAACAATCGTTCTCGACGTAGTCCTTGTTGTGTCAAGCCCTGCTGATAGTGAGTTCTGAAGTCGGGGCTCATGTTAAGATGGCGAAGCCTGAGACTTTTGGGGTCTTGACCAGCGCTTCTACTTTGGAGGGAAATTCCCTCAAATCAGGAAAATGGGGAAGAGGGAAAAGGGGAAATGGAGGATAAAGGGAATTTACCAATGTAGCTTTACTCTGTAGCACAAAGGGGAAAAAAGGGAAATTGATATTTTCAAGCGGGGAGGGGCAAAGGGGGACAAAGTGGAAGCACTGGTCTTGACTCAAGTTTTCTATCCACATGTTCGTGAATTTTCTCTTGATGAAGTTTTTTTCAGTTCTGGTAGGGGATGACCCAGGTCAGTTTTCAGTGAACACAAGCCTGGTTTGAAGGAAGCTTGTCGGACAAGTCAGTCAAGTCGGTCAGCTACTTGGTTTCTAGCAATTTCTGAATGACCTGGTACCAGTGCTTCCACTTTCCCCCCTTTTTCCCCTCCGCTTGGAAATATCAGTTTCCTTTTTTTTCCCTTCGTGCTACAGAGTAAAGCTACATTGGTAAATTCCCTTTATCCTCCATTTCCCCTTTTCCATCTTCCCCATTTTCCTTATTTGAGGGAATTTCCCTGCAAAATGGAAGTGCTGCCTGGTACCCAAAATTCAGTTGACCTGATTTGTCGAATCCGCGGTGAGGAAACGGATCATGTTGTCTCTTGCCAGCCTTGCGTAGTTTTCAGGAGTAGTTTCAGGAGGTTTACAAGAGGTGATCGCCTGAATGGCTGTCAGTTGCAACTGTAACGGACTTTTCGCGGTGTTCCATGCAGAATTCAAAGGACAGCACTGATAGCAGCTATCCCAGAATAAAAACTGGGTAGGTGTTGTTTGATTTTTCCCCGATTCCCTTACAAAAGCAGCAAAATTTATTCCAAATTCTGAGCTGAATCCGTCCGTATTTTCGAGATTTGTTTTGAGATGTCCAGCCGTTGTAGAACCTTTGAGCAATGTTCCAAGTTTTGGGTATCTAGGTACGGAGATTTTCCCACTGTACTTCTAACATCTAGTTGGCATTCTGCTTGAAGCTGCTGCATTTTTTTGGCAGTCGGGATACATATCGGGGTCGGACAGACACTGTTGGACTTCTCTGGGATGGAATTAAAATCGAGATATTGTTATTATATTTTACTAGATTTGCTCCGCAATATTCGGACCCAAGTGTTGATCCAGCTGATTCGTCCCTACACGAGGATCCACATCCCGTCAATCTCCAAAGAGCTGAACGTCGACTCGCACGAAGTCGAGAGTCTACTCGTCGCATGCATCCTCGACAAGTAAATTAAAGCGAACACAAAAAAAAACTTAATTAAGTTACAGTTGATTAAATATTAATTATTTTTCTTTTTTTACAGCACGATCCAAGGTCGCATCGACCAAGTGAACCAGGTGCTCGAGCTGAGCAAGCAGCGTCAGGACTCGGCACGCTACAACGCCCTCGACAACTGGACGTACCAACTTTCTTCGCTTCACCTGTCCATTGCCAACAAGATGGCGTGAAAAAAAAAATCTTTTTTTCTTACTATTTTTCACATGTGAACTTTGTTTAATCCGAGGAAATAATACAGAAATCTGCTCTGCTGCTGAAGTAAATTTTTTTTTTGCCAATTAAATGAATTGTAAAGAAAATACAGCGTAAAATTAACTCTAATTAACGTTAATTAAATTTTTTTACGTATAATCTGAATTGATTAAAAATTAGCAACATTTAATTTGTAAGACATTTAAATATACTTCGTTTGTTTTTCAAAGGTTTTTAAAGGTAGGAAACATCGTTGGAATGTTATTGAAACGGTCAATTGTGTCCCAATAGTAATAGGGAGGTCCATTTGTGAAACAGTATTTTTGCTGGAGAAGTCCGATCCTCGAATCAGCCCAGTACATGATGTAGAAGTTGCACATCTCGTCTTTACCTGTCGCTCTAAAATAATAATAATACGTATAATATATAATATAATAATATAAATAAGTAATAATACTATAAGTATGCTCACATTTTTATTGCGGAAAACTCAAAAATAAGCAGAAATGCAAACAAAAAAATAATTAAAAACCAATAAAAAGCAAGCAGTATCGTAATGGCCTGTCCTGCAGACTTTGTTCGTTCGGCTTTTAATTTCAGCAAAAAATACTAAATACTAAACTTAGGGAAAATTTTTTAAATAATTTAATTAAAATTCAGGATTCAGGGTTTTTATTATAAGGTGGAGGCTTCGTCGTTGGGAATGTTGCGCAGCAGGTAGCGGGACCAGTAGAAGATGGGCGGTCCTCTGGAGAAGCAGTTCTTCATCTTGAGACCTGTTGACCCTTCCGTCCAGTACATTATGTAGAAATTGCACATTTCGTCATCACTGGTGGTACTGCGTCGCAAAAAAACGTGCAAAAACAAAGCAAAAGAAACCAAAAATAAGAAGCAAATCAAATAATAGAAGCAATGTTCCCACTTTGCAGGGAAATTTCCCTGGAAAAAAGGGGAAAGGGGCTTTGAAAAGGGAAAAATCAGAGAAGAGGGAAAAGGGAAAATACAGAAATACGGCTTAATGTTCTAGCACGGAAGGGAAAAAAGGGGGAAATAAAGCAAGAGGGGGAAAAGGGGAAAATTGAAAGATGAACCCCTCTACTGCGGACTTACGAATAAAATAGATTTGCTGCAAAAATCTGGATTTAAAATATACTGAAAAATTGCAGAAAAATCGCAGAAATAATTTAGTGCAGGAAAATTTTGTAAATTTTTTAAAACTGATTTTGTAAGGGTGTCCGCTATAGAGAGGCACGCATTTGGCGTACGCCTTATTGGAAACGAATGGATGGAACAGTGTTTCCACTTTTGCAGGGAAATTCCCTAAAAAAGGGGGAAATGGGGTCTGAAAAGGGAAGAAGAAGAAGAAGAGAGGGTAAAGGAAAATCTAGACCCCATATATTCTAGCACGGAGGGGGGGGGAAAGATAAGGGAAGAGGGGAAAAAGGGAAAATTGAAAAGTGGAAACACTGGGATGGAAAACTAATGATTTTAACTAACTAAAATGTTTGTATAGGAATTTATGTAAGTAATGGGATATTTATAATAATACTTTAAAAGGAAATAATAGAAAATTTGAAAATGCTGACTTACCCAACGTAAGTGGCCCAGTTTCGATTGCTGACCATTGTGCAGCGCGCAGCCTAATTTAAAAAAAAAAACAAATTATTTTTCAGTTACAGGATTCCTACCGATCTGGAAAACCGGGAAATCAGGGAAAAGTCAGGGAATACAGGGAAATATCAGGGAAATGGTCATAAATGGGGAAGAGGTCAGGGAATTTGAGTTGCCACTCCACTCAATATTCATTCAGTTTTTCACTCAGTTTCGGCTGACCTTTGTTCAAGCTTCTAGTGAATAACTTCTAGAAAGTATAATGCGTTTAAAAAGTCAGGGGAAAATTGGAAAAATCGTCAGGGAAATCAGGGAAAAGTCAGGGAATTAGTTTACAATTTTTTTCTGTGGGAACCCCGAGTTATTAGTTAATTATATTTTTCTATCATTGTTTGAATAGTAGGATTTATAATTTTAATATTATTATATTTAATTAATATAAATAGTAATTAATAGTAATATAGATAGTAACAAAGACGCCAATGTAAAATACAAAAATTTTAATGGTGAGAGATAATAATTTGTGATTAATTAGTAATTGACTTATTAATTAACTTCCCTTTTTTCATTTTTTTGCCTTTATTTATTCATTTAGCTACTTTTACTAGGGTTGTCAGTGAATTTCTTAAAAATGCGAATTTCTGAACGAAATTTTTTTTCCAAGTTAAGCATGTTTTCAGTATGTCCTGTGAATTTTTTCAGAATTTTCCTGTCGGTAGTTTGGGTACAGGAATTTTTTTCGTGAATTTTTTTCTGAATTTTTTTTTGACAGGAAATTCAATTTTTTCCCATTGTAAACGGAAAATTTGGCGTCCGCGGCGGTACAAAACTCTTCAAAACCGTTTTCATAACTTTGTGTAATGCTTTGCGGAATCAGCTGTCATCAGCGCGCGCGCGCCCCATATTCAATAATGGCTGCCGAATTTAGTTTTTCAAAATGCACAGGATGGTGGCAAAACGTATGGATTTGAGACACATACCAAAAAAAAGCTAATTTTTTGCTCTATCCGAAAACCTGCGGGGCAATAAGGGTTTTTTGACTCCTTCAGGGTGAAAATTGCAATAATTCGAAAGAATTTTCATTTTTCTAAATTCTCGTCTATTCAATCGCAGTTTTCACCCTGAAGGAGTCAAAAAACCCTTATTGCCCCGCAGGTTTTCGGATAGAGCAAAAAATTAGCTTTTTTTTGGTATGTGTCTCAAATCCATACGTTTTGCCACCATCCTGTGCATTGCTTTCAAAGTTTTGCCATAAGAATGTAATGGGAAAATTTCGGTAAAAGTTTGGGAGCCATTTTAAAATACTTGTCCTTCTTCAAAAGCACTGAGAATTTAACCAGCCATACTCAGATCTCTTTACTGCAAAATGCAAAAATTTGCATATTTTTATCTTCTTTACTTCACGAGAAAACCCTTGCGGACACGACATCTGTCGGTTTACAATGGAAAGAGAGAATTTTGTCTGTCAAAATTCTGCTAAATGGTACTGACATCCCTACTTATAGTTTACTATTAATAACTTATATTTACTATTTTATTCATATTTACTTATAATTTAGTATTAATAACTTACAACTGTGTCTCCTTTGCTGAGGGTCAGGTTGTTAGCAACCGGGTAGAACATTTGCGGCAACTGAGGATCTCGTTTACCAATAAGCGTCCAGTTATCTTTCCCGTTTTCACGAACGACCTTGTAGCCCGACACAACACGGCCTAAAATTTAGGAAGAAAATAATGAGTTATACCGTAAAAGAAAAAAAAACACTGTAAAAAAGCACCGTATAGTGCCTTTTCTTAGTTCCCCGGTATATTTTTACAGGACCTTTTCAGGGTAGCCTGCAGTGGCCTAATTTTAAACTACGTTCAAACCGCTTAGTTCAAGGCCGCACCACGAAGGGCACCACAAAAGGCACCACATAGTGCCTTTTCTTAGTTCCTCAGTATCTATTTACAGTGCCTTTTCACAGTAGCCTGCAGTGGCCTAATTTTAAATTACGTTCAAACTGCCTAGTTCAAGGCCGCACCACAAAAGGCACCGCAAAAGGCACCACATAGTGCCTTTTCTTAGTTCCCCAGTATCTTTTTACAGTGCCTTTTCACAGTAGCCTGCAGTGGCCTAATTTTAAACTACGTTCAAACTGCCCAGTTCAAGGCCGCACCACAAAAGGCACCGCAAAAGGCACCACATAGTGCCTTTTCTTAGTTCCCCAGTATCTTTTTACAGTGCCTTTTCACAGTAGCCTGCAGTGGCCTAATTTTAAACTACGTTCAAACCGCCTAGTACAAGGCCGCACCACAAAAGGCACCGCAAAAGGCACCACATAGTGCCTTTTCTTAGTTCCCCAGTATATTTTTACAGTGCCTTTTCACAGTAGCCTGCAGTGGCCTAATTTGAAAACTACGTTCAAACCGCCTAGTACAAGGCCGCACCACAAAGGGCACCGCAAAAGGTACCGCAAAAGGCACCGTGATTTTTATGTACGTTACCTAGCGCGTGGGTGTGGGTTCGGAAAGCGAACGGGTGGATGACTTTGTCCTCGTTGAGTTTGCACGCTGTCTCCATGTACTCGACACTGTTGGCTGGGATTCGTCCACCCGTTCCCATTAGCAAGACACCAGCAGTTTTGGGCTGTCTGAAAATAATCAAAAATTCAATCAATAATCAGGGTTCCCACTGAAAAATCTTCCCTGACCTTTCCCTGATTTCCCCGACTTTTTAAACGCATCATACTATCTACAAGTTATTCGCTAGAGGCTTGAGCAAAAGGTTAGCTGAAACTGAGTGAAAAATAGGGTGAAAAATAGAGTGAACAACTGAGTGAAAAACTGAGTGAAAATTGAGTGGAGTGGCAACTCAAATTCCCTGACCTTTTCCTCATTTAGCACCAATTCCCTGACATTTCCCTGTTTTCCCTGACTGAAATCTTATTCCCTGACTTTTCCCTGGTTTCCCGGTTTTCCAGGTCGGCGGGAACCCTGATCAGTGTTTTCACTTTCAGTTTCCCCTTTCTTCCTTCCTCCCTTATCTTCCCCTTTTTCCCCTCCGCACTAGAATAGAATGCTGTGCTTCTAGATTTCCCTTTCTCCCACTTCTCTTCTTTTTCCCTTTTCGGACCCCATTTCCTCTTTCCCAGGGAATTTTCCTGCGAAGTGGAAACACTGTCTTGCATTAAAATAATTTAATAACAAATATTCAAATAACAAGATTTAGATTTATTTACTTCTCTTGCATCAGTGTTTCCACATTCAGTTTCCCCTGTCTTCCTTCCTCCCTTATTTTCCCTTTTTCCCCTCCGCGCTAGAATAGAATGCTGTGCTTCTAGATTCCCCCCCCCGTTTCCTATTTCTCTTCTTTTTCCCTTTTCAGACCCCATTTTCCCCTTTTTCAGGGAATTTCCCTGCCAAGTGGAAACACTGGCTTGCATTGAAATATAGTAAATGAATTTATACCGTTTATGTTTAAGTATAGAGGGAATAAACAAAACTAATAATATAATATTCAAATAAAAATACTTATTTACTAATTATTACTATTTACTATTTACCTAACTATTCACTGTTACTTAATTACTATTTACTTAATTTACTTAATTCTCTTTTACTAAAATAAAATAACTGAATTTTGCTACATTTGATTTAACTAATAATTTAGAAAATATACAAAGGCACTAAAATACTGGGAAAATATTAATAGAATAAAACTTAATTTATCTAGATTTATATAATTATTAATTAATATTAATTTTTTTGATTTAAATGTAATTACTTCTCTTCAGTGTAGTGGAGGAACACGCCGGAATCGTCGGTTGACCCATCTGCGTAAGAAAAAGAGAAAATTTTACAATTTAAGTTGTTAATTAAAAATTTTTCAAACACCTCTCAGCGTACCCCAGTAAAAAAAAAAAATTATTAAGTAGTTCAGGTAAGCAGTATTTGAGCTGTTGACTAGTGTTGACCCTGCTGACTCGGATGCTTACCACTGCTTACTCGAAGTGAGACGTTTGGATCTGCCTACCACGGCTTATCCAGAGTAAGTCTTTGGTAGTTGCTTACAACTACTTAATCGGAGAGTAAGACGTTTGGATCTGCCTACCACGGCTTATCCAGAGTAAGTCAGGTGCTTACAACTACTTAATCGGGGTAAGACGTTTGGATCTACCTACCACAGCTTATCCAGAGTAAGTCAGGTGCTTACAACTACTTAATCGGAGTAAGACGTCTTACACTACTGGAATCGGAAAATTTCAGTCCCGTGAGACGTCTTACAGCCTATTCTGACAATGTTCAAGTAAGTACTTGCAAGTATTTACGTACGACTACTTACCAACTGATTATTTTTTTACTGGGCGACTGTGGCCCCACGAGGGCTTCAGTCTAATACACACAAAATACAGTTTAAGAAATATTAATTATTTAACTAAAGTAATAAACTGTATTAATTAAGGGAATTTATTAAATTATTTAGAATCAGATGTCATTAAATTTTGTAAAATATTTTTAAAAAATAGAAATTGATCTGCGTATAAACGGAGAAATCGAAATTTGTTAATTATTATTAACTGATAATATTATTATTCTGATTTTATTGTTATTGATTTGCTGTTTGTTAAAATTAGACGTTTTTACGTTGAGATTTTCGAGGTGAATTTACGAGTTTACCTTTGAATTTGTCGACCGAGGCGTAGTGAACTTGCAGAACGATGTACTGGATCTTCGACTGGCCTCCCACGTGGAATCCGACACCTTCGGGTAAGTCGAGTTTGGGTGCGTCGTGGGCCCAGGCGTAAATCACCTTTCGTTTTTAATTAGTTAATGAATTAATAGCGTACAGTCGTGTTCGTTAAAAAAAGGGTACGGCACGGGCGAAGTTCGCAGTTGTTCTTCGCTACGTATAGAGTTACTATGCAATTAATTTAGATCGTTATGATAAAATAAAGTATTTTTTGACTGAATATAAATATATCATCAAATAATTTTCAAATATCTTGTTAAAAACTAGGGAAAAGTGGCGTCTAGCTTTCCTGTGTTGTGCCCTTTTGTAATGAACATGGCTGTACTCGAAAAATAATTTAATAATTGTAAAAAAACTAGTAATTATCTGGGTAATTTAATTATATTATCTAATTGTGGAATAAAATTGTTTTTAAGTTTTATTTTCGTTCCCAACCTGAGAGCCTTTCTTGCATGGCGACGCAGCTTTGTATCCCGGTTCGCGGACCGCCATCTCTCCGCAGTTCCTGGAACAAAAATTAATTACAATAATTGAATTGAATTAAATCAAATTAATTATTCTCAAATTTAATTTTAAAATTGAAAAAATTTCAAAATACCAAACTGCTTGGTCACTGCCGGGCTCTTCGCAGCCGTACAGCAGCATGTGGTGGGCCGTGTGCATCGTGGCATTGGGGACAAATCCAACTAAAATAAAAGGCATTTTCAAATACTTTAATAACAATTATAATATTAATTTATTGTAAAATTTTCATTAAATTAATTTTTATTCATATTAATGATTGCAGTATCGATTAATACCATTTTATAAGGTATATAAATCGTCTTATTAATAATAATAAATTATAATTAATTATTATAATTAATTAATATATAATATATATAATACATAAATATATATATAATATAATTAATTAATTATTATAAATTATATTAATAAATAACTAACTACCCAAAATAAATAATTAATTATTTATAATATATAATTAATATGAATTATATAATATATGAGAATATTATATAATAGAAAAAGTGATAACAGACTGATAACATGTAAGAAGAAATATTTTTCGAACATAATAATTAATTGAGATTTAATAAATATATTATATAATATATAATATAAGAATTTAAAATATACGAATATATTAAGATAAATATAATAAATAATAATATATTAATTATAATATAATATTTAATAATACTTAATAATAATACATAATATTAAATATAATTTAAACTAATATATATAATAATATATGAATTAATCATTTATAATATAGAAATTAATTTGTTTTCGTAATTATTTTCTATAAATAGACAACACATGTTGATTGATTAACCATATAATTGAAATAAAATAATATAATTCGAAATGTGGTTTTATTTTATTATAGAAACTCGTTAACCCACCAGTATTAACTAGGAAAACTGCAAATAACACTGTATCCACTTTCAGTTTCCCTTATTTTCCCTTTTTTCCCCACTGCACTAGAATGCAAGACCGTACTTCAAGGTTTTTCCCTTTTTCCTCTTCCCTTATTTTTCCCTTATTTTTCCCTTTGTTCCCTTCCGTACTAAAATACAAGGCCGTACTTCTAGATTTTTCCCTTTTTCCTCTTCCCTTATTTTTCCCTTTTTCCCTTTGTTCCCCTCTGTACTAAACTACAAAGCCGTACTTCAAGGTTTTTCCCTTTTTCCTCTTCCCTTATTTTTCCCTTTGTTCCCCTCCGTACTAGAATACAAGGCCGTACTTCAAGGTTTTTCCCTTTTTCCTCTTCCCTTATTTTTCCCTTTTCCGACTGTATTTTCCGCTTTCTCAGGGAATTTCCCTGCAAAGTGGAATACTGGCAGATATGTAAACTTGATTCAACATAATAATAATAATAAAAATAATAATAATAATAATAATAATAATAATAATAACAATAATGATAATAATAATAATAATAATAATAAAAAAAAAAAAATAATAATAATAATAATAATGATAATAATAATGATAATAATAATGATGATGATAATAATAATGATAATAATAACAATAATGATAATAATAATAATAATAATAATAATAATAATAACAGTATTAATAAATTTACCAATATAGTAATCCGTGGAGGCATCAATGCGGATCGGCGTACACAAATAGGATTCCGGCTGCAAAAATAAATTAATTTATAATTAATTTTAATAAAATAATAATTAACAAATTTATATTTATTTAAACTTAATTCAATATTGACAATCTCCTTGTGGTTGTGGGGACTTTGATTGAACAGGTGGTCGAAAATAAAGCTGTTGCCATGGAAACGTTTATTCTAACTTAATACATAATGATAACATGTGATAACAACGTGATAACATTGATAACACGATGATAACAACTCTTAACTCGTAAATTTACGAAGTCAAAGTTTACGCCGGTTTCAATTTCCCCTTTTTCCCTCTTCCCTTGTTTTTCCCTTTTTCCCCCTATAATACAGGCTGCATTTGTAGATTTTCCCTTTCCCTCTTCCCTTGTTTTCCCCTTTTCCCTTATAATACAAGCTGCATTTGTAGATTTTCCCTTTCCCTCTTCCCTTGTTTTCGCCTTTTCCCCCTATAATACAGGCTGCATTTGTAGATTTTCCCTTTCCCTCTTCCCTTGTTTTTCCCTTTTTCCCCTATAATACAGGCTGCATTTGTAGATTTTCCCTTTCCCTCTTCCCTTGTTTTCCCCTTTTCCCTTATAATACAAGCTGCATTTGTAGATTTTCCCTTTCCCTCTTCCCTTGTTTTCGCCTTTTCCCCCTATAATACAGGCTGCATTTGTAGATTTTCCCTTTCCCTCTTCCCTTGTTTTTCCCTTTTTCCCCTATAATACAGGCTGCATTTGTAGATTTTCCCTTTCCCTCTTCCTTTGTTTTCGCCTTTTCCCCTATAATACAGGCTGCATTTGTAGATTTTCCGTTTCCCTTATTTTTTCCCTTTTTCCCCTATAATACAGGCTGCATTTGTAGATTTTCCCTTTCCTTCTTTCTTATATTCCCCTTTTTCAGGGAATTTCCCCGCAAAGTGGAAACACTGGTTTACACCAAGAGCATTCTTTTAAGAAGAAAGATTTTTCAGCGGACCCCACCTGTTATCAACCTGTTATCAACTTGTTATCAACTTGGAGTGTTGGATAACAGGTTGGGGGGGAGGGCTTAAGGGATTTCCCCGGTTTTGCTGTAGGACGTACTCCAAAATCGTGCCTCTCTATAGCGGACACCGTTATAAAATCAACCACAAATAATTCACAAATTTTCTTTACACTAAAATGTTTCCCGAATTTTTCTGTGATTTTTCAGTGTATTTTGAATCAAGATTCTGAAGTAGAAATATTTTATTCGGCCGCCCGTTGTAGCGGGGGGCGGACGGGTCTTTGTGGATGTATTGGGATTTACCGTTAGGTCCTTTTCCAGGTAAGCGGAGTGAATGGACAACACGCAATATCAAGAAACGCGGTCAACATAACAAATATCTTCCTCTTCCGTCAATCGATACAACAGAATTATAATAATAAAAATAAAGTATAAAAATCAATAATAATAATAATTTAATAATAATAAAGTCAAAAAATTGCTATAACAAAAGCATTACACACAAGGGAACTGAACCGTTAGACCAGTGTTTCCACTTTTGCAGGAAAATTCCCTGAAAAAGGGGGAAATGGGGTCTTAAAAAGGGAAGAAGAAGAGAAGATGGTAAAGGGGGGAAATTCTAGACTTTATATAGTCTAGCATGGAGGGGGAAAAGGGGAAAGATAAGGGAAGAGGGTAAAGGGGGGAAATCTAGACATTATATATTCTAGCATGGAGGGGGGGAAAGGGGAAAGATAAGGGAAGAGGGGGAAAAGGGAAAACTGAAAAGTGGAAACACTGCGTTAGACTCAGGTCTGCACAATTCATGCGAAAGTAGTAGTCGAAAACTAGTTAGTAACTAGTTAGTAACCAGTTCGAGAGTTACTGAAAGTAAAACTATTAATAGTCCAAAAAGAATTAGCAACAGTAAAACGTGATTTCGAGTGGCAGTAGCATAGAATTAGTAATAGTTAGTAAAGTAGTAAAACTAGCAGTAGTTAGTCAAATAGTATTCTTCTAATCAGTCATGGACTTAGTACGGTTGAGCTTACACTACGTGGGAAGGTTCTAGCTACTATTACTACCTAGTTCTAGTAACTAACTACTGAACTAAAGAAAAATCTATAGTAACTTAGTTTAGTTACATAGTTCTCTAGTTTCTAGTGACTAAGCCTACTTTAACGAAGACTAACTTACCTTAAACTACTCTACTACCTTCTTTCATTAGCAAAAATCTAGCAAAAACTAGTAACTACCTTTGCTGGGCTGGGTTTTAGGAATTAGCAGGGAAAACAACTTCCGTATTTTGCGCAGCCATACACTCTATTAGCAAAAATCTAGCAAAAACTAGCAACTTACTTTGCTGGACTGAGTGTTAGGCATTAGCAGGGAAAACAACTTCAGTATTTTGCGCAGCCATACTCTATTAGCAACAATCTAGCAAAAACTAGTAACTTACTTTACTGGGCTGGGTGTTAGGCATTAGCAGGGAAAACATTTCTGTATTTTGCGCAACCATACTCTACTACCTTCTTTCATTAGTAAAAATCTAGCAAAAACTAGCAACTTACTTTGCTGGGCTGGGTGTTAGGCATTAGCAGGGAGAACACTTCCGTATTTTGCGTAGCCATACTCTATTAGCAAAAACGTAGCAAAAACTAGTAACTTACTTTGCTGGACTGAGTGTTAGGCATTAGCAGGGAAAACAACTTCCGTATTTTGCGCAGCCATACTCTATTAGCAAAAATGTAGCAAAAACTAGTAACTTACTTTACTGGGCTGGGTGTTAGGCATTAGCAGGGAAAACATTTCTGTATTTTGCGCAACCATACTCTATTAGCAACAATCTAGCAAAAACTAGTAACTTACTTTACTGGGCTGGGTGTTAGGCATTAGCAGGGAAAACATTTCTGTAATTTGCGCAACCATACTCTACTACCTTCTTTCATTAGTAAAAATCTAGCAAAAACTAGTAACTTACTTTACTGGGCTGGGTGTTAGGCATTAGCAGAGAAAACAACTTCAGTATTTTGCGCAGCCATACACTCTATTAGTAAAAATCTAGCAAAAACTAGCAAAAACTAGTAACTTCCTTTGGTAGGTTGGGTGTTAGGCATTAGCAGGGAAAACAACTTCAGTATTTTGCGCAGCCATACACTGTATTAGTAAAAATCTAGCAAAAACTAGTAACTTACTTTGCTGGGCTGGGTGTTAGGCATTAGCAGGGAGAACACTTCCGTATTTTGCGCAGCCCATGCTTGAGAGACAAAGATGAAGAGTAGACCCACGCAAAAATGGCGCAGCAACAAGTCGGACCTGCACGACGCCATGGTGTGACGGCGATCAATGAACCGCCGGCTGACGAGGACCCGCTCTTTTTGTTCGCAGCTCACGGGAGCTCCTTGACGTCATCGCCGCGGGCGTTTTCCCCTTTCCCCCCTCCTCCTTCGCCTGAGGATATTAGTTTCCCCTTTTTTCCCCTCCTTGCCTGGATGTAAAGCTATACTTCTAAATTTCCTTTTTCCCCCTCCTTGATAGAATATAGAGCTGTACTTCTAAATTTTCTTTTCCCTTATCTTCCCTTTTTTCCCTTCCTTGCAACGATGTAAAGCTTTACTTCTAAATTTTCTTTTTTCTTATTTTCCCTTTTTCCCCCTCCTTGCTAGAATATAACGCTATACTTCTAAATTTTCTTTTCCCTTATCTTCCCTTTTTCCCCTCCTTGCAGAAATGTAAAGCTGTACTTCTGAATTTTCTTTTTTCTTATTTTCCCTTTCCCCCCTCCTTGCTAGAATATAAAGCTATACTTCTGAATTTTCTTTTTCCTTATTTTCCCTTTTCCCCTTTCTTGCTGGAGTGTAAAGCTAAGCTTCTCAACTTCCCTTTTACTTATTCTCCCCTTTTTCCCACTTCTTGCTAGAGTATTACACTACGCTCCCAAATTCCCCTTTTCCTTATTCCCCCCTCCTTTCTCTCTCCCCTTAATTTTCCCTTTATCAGGGAATTTCCCTGCAAAATGGAAGCACTGCCGGCAGACCTGATCCGCGCGGCCTTGCCTCTCGCACCTTCCCCTCGCTCACGCAACACCGAATCCTCCCGAACCGGTCGATATAGAGGAGTTAGGAGGTCCGTGTACGTGAGAGAAATGGTAACACATGATGATAGGAAGTGTGATAAGTGATAATAAGAACAATTATATTATTATTATTCTTATTATATATTATTATAATTATATTCTTATTAAATATATAATAAGAAATGATTATACTTACACGAGCTGATTTTAGGCAATAGACGATAACAGACGATATCAGATGTTAACAACTGATAACAGGACAATCGTAGCAGACGATAATGCCTTATAACACAGTGATAACACAAGATAACATACTGATAACACTGATAACACGGACTGTGGTTTTGGATACCACTTTTTGCTTGCTGAATCCCTGCGAGCATGAATACCTAGAGAGGGCGGCCTGATACGGTAAGGCCGGGTACAAAGTAAGGGAAAAGAAGCCTTATTCTCCCCCTTTTTTCCCCTCCGTGCAGGAATAATGCTGTACTTCAGATTATCCCATCTCCCATTCTTCACTTATTTTCCCCTTTACAGATGGCATTTTCCCCTTTCTCAGGGAATTTCCCTACAAAGTGGAAGCACTGGTGACTCGTTTCAGCTTCGAGCTTGAATACCTAGAGAGGGCCTGATACGGTAAGGCCGGGTACAAAGTAAGGAAAAAGAAGCTAGTTCCTTGTATAATGGCGGCCCTCGAGTCACGTGATCAAGTCACGTGGTTTGTTTGCCCACAGGCACTAGCCAGCAGCGTTGCTAGGCAACGTTTCCTTGGGCATATCGCGTGACGAGCGGAACCATTTCTTCGAATGTCAGAATCTGCCCTGCGGCTACTAATAGACCACGTGACTTGATCACGTGACTCCAGTGCCGCCATTTTACAAGTAACTGGCTTCTTTTCCCGTACTTTGTACCCGGCCTTACCATAACAGACCCTCTCTAGGTATTCATGCTCGAAGCTGAATCCAGTCACCAGTGTTTCCACTTTGCAGGGAAATTTCCTGAAAAAGGGTAAAATGCGATCGGTGAAGGGGAAAATAAGTGAAGAATGGGAGATGGGATAATCTGAAGTACAGCTTTATTCATGCACGGAGGGGGAAAAAGGGGGAGAATAAGGGATGAGGGGAAAAAGGGGAAACTGAAACTGAAAACACTACCAGTCACCAGTGTTTCCGCTTTTCAGTTTTCCATTTTTCCCCTCTTCCCTTATCTCTCCCCTTGCCCCCCCCCCCCTCCGTGCAAGAATATACAGGGCCTGGATTTCCTCTTTACTCTCTTCCCTTCTTCTTCCCTTTTCAGACCCCATTTTCCCTCCTTTTTCAGGGAATTTCCCTGCAAAAGTGGAAACACCGCGGCAATCACGTATACCGTTCAATTTCCTCACGAATTCAGACTAATTTTTCTGTTTATTAAGTACAGTTAGAATTAATATAAAATAACTTAATAATAAATGTGTTGAAAACAAGATCCGCACGAATATTTCTATAGTATTTAATTATTAACTAAATAACGTTAAAATTCTTCGAAAATATACTAAGTATTTGACTTAACAAAACTTCGTGAATGGAACTAATTGGAACTGATTTGGAACTAAATATTAATCTTCAATGTTAAAATTATTTTAAAAAATCAATATTAAATAAAATAATCAAAATAGTTTGTAATAGTTAATTAACTTTCTAGAGTTTAAGTAAACTTCGCCTCGAGAGTTTTCTGAAGTTTTCCTAACTGTATCTCAGTGCCAATGAACTGCCGTAAGCCTTTAACCAACCTTGAAAACAAAATATTTCCAGTTTTCAATTTCCCCCTTTTTTCCCTCCTCCCTTATTTTTCCCTTTTTCCCACCGTCCTAGAATACGAGGCTGTACTTCCAGATTTCCCTTTTCAGTCCCCATTTCCCCCTTCTTCAGGGAATTTCCCTGCAAAGTGGAAGCAACTGCTTTGAAAACAAAATATTTCTACTTTCAAATTTCCCTTTTTTCCCTCTTTCCTTATTTTCCCCTTTTTCCCTCCGTCCTAGAATACAAGGCTGTACTTCCAGATTTCCCTTTTCCCTTTTCAGTCCCCATTTTCCCCTTCTTCAGGGAATTTCCCTGCAAAGTGGAGACAACTGCCTTGAAAACAAAATATTTCCAATTTCCCCTTTTTCTCTCCTCCCTTATTTTCCCCTTTTTCCGACCGTCCTAGAATAAAAGGCTGTACTTCCAGATTTCCCTTTTCCCTTGTCAGTCCCCATTTTGCCCTTCTTCAGGGAATTTCCCTGCAAAGTGGAAACAACTGCTTTGAAAACAAAATATTTCCACTTTCAAATTTTCCTTTTTCTCCTCTTTCCTTATTTTCCCCTTTTTCCCTCCGTACTAGAATACAAGGCTGTTCTTCCAGATTTCCCTTTTCAGTCCCCATTTCCCCCTTCTTCAGGGAATTTCCCTGCAAAGTGGAGACAACTGCTTTGAAAACAAAATATTTTCACTTTCAAATTTTCCCCTTTTTCCCTCCGTACTAGAATACAATGCTGTTACTTCCAAATTTCCCCTTTCCCTCTTCCCTTATTTTTCCCTTAACGGTCTCCATTTTCCCCTTCTTCAGGGAATTTCCCTGCAAAGTGGAAACAACTGCCTTGAAAACAAAATATTTTCACTTTTAAGACAAACAACGTTTAGTTAATTTTACAGTTAATGTTTGTAAAATTTAATTCATTTAAATTAAGTATTAATATTAATATTAATCGGATGGTTAAATAATGATAATAATAATGATTAATAATAATAATAAAAATAATTGTATATTAAATTTTAATAGTGTTTTTAACGAACAAGATGCGAAATCGAGGAACGGCAGTAGAGAAAATGCATTTATTGACTTTTTATTTCATATTTAGACAAATCTCAATAATACAGAAAATCGATTAGTTATCACATAATATTATCCAACTGCTTTTGTATATTTTCCAATACTTGATAAAACTGGTAAAGTTCTGACTGGTCCATCTCGAGATTGAACGATTCCTCGGCTTCGTTTTCGTTCCGCAGTTTCATGTGAAGCAAAGCAATAGGCGTTTTCTGCTGACTTGACGATAGTGAAGCGAGTTGCAGGTGAGTCGAGTACTGAACGTCTACTACCTGCAAATAACAATGGAAATAAAGTAGACTCGAGAAATATGCGTGCGTTTTCTCGCACGAACCTGATTCGGAGATGCAGATAACGTTTTTAGCTTGTCAACAATACTTTTAGCGTGAGTTGACCAAGATTCTGCTACGACGCTGGATATTTCTTCTCGCAAACCGATAGCCTGAAGATCCGCTTGAAGGGTGGCTGGTTTTGCTAGGTGAAACGTTGCCTGAACAACTAAAAATTAACACAGGTTGTCTGAATGATTGGCGTTTTTTTTTTTTTTTTACCTGTTGTAGGAAAAACGTTAACGAGGCGATCAGTGCTGAAACGTTTTCAGCAGAAGTGTTCAGTACGTCTTGAAATTTTTGAATTTCATCGTTAGTAAACGCTGATTTTGCTGTGCCTTTTTCTTGGAGCTGCTGACAGATTCGGGAAACGACCTTCGACAAAAACGATTCCTCGAGTCCGTTGATCAAGTTGACGGAAGCCGTAAGCCTAACAAAACACAAAAATTAGAGATGAATAATTTTTAATCAGCTTCGATCTGGTTGGAATGAACATTTCTGGGTGTAATAATATTTTTTCAATAAAAAATGACCTTTCGGAAGGACTGAATAGGCGGGCTGTCATTTTTGTTTACAAAAATAGTTGCAGCACAATCCAGACGTTGCCAGATTTTAAAAATTAGTTTTTTATTAAAAAATACATTATTACATAGTTTTATATGAAGTAAATATTAATTGTTATTTCTTCCATAAATAATTTTTATATAATTTTAATAAACTTTCTGTATTTAGTTCAACTTTTCACCGCTAGGTGGCGTGCTAATAATTTCAGTACGCTCTTTTTATTTCATATCAGTATTATATTTTCTGAATATTACTGTGTGAACTACATAATAAATATAGATAAAATATAAAATTAATATTCATGTAACTATAATAACCTTTATTGACCTTTGACACTTTGGCCTTTTTGTGATTCTCCAATCTGTTATCCACGGTGGTATGGAATTATTAAGAATTTTGACAGTTTTCCGATGAGATTTTTCCTTATCAAGATACACTGTGAATTCTTCACTTGAAAACCTTCCACTTATTTCCATAAAATTAACAACGGGAGATCTTGATATCTTACTACTAAACGTTTGGTAATAGAGTAGTTACACAAGTTAGGCCACTGAAGACGAACCTCTCTACTACGGGCAGCTGAATTAAATACGTCTGTACAAAAATCTCACTTTCAAAATATGTCAAAAAATCACAAAAAATTCCCGAAATATTTTGGTATAAAGAAAGTTCTTAAACGGTTTGTAGTTGATTTAATAACGGTGTCCGCTATAGTGAAGGACCCCGAAAATAGAACTGAAGACCAAGCCTCTCTACTACGGGCAGCTGAATTAAATACGTCTGAACAAAAATCTCACTTTTAAAATATGTCAAAAAATCACAAAAAATCAGCGAAATATTTTGGTGTAAAAAGATTTGCAAAATTCCATTCTGTTGATTGGATAAGAGTGTCCGCTATAGAGAGGGACCCCGAAAATACAACTGAAGACCAAGCCTCTCTACTACGGGCAGCTGAATTAAATACGTCTGAACAAAAATCTCACTTTTAAAATAACTCAAAAAATCGCAAAAAATCAGCGAAATAATTTGATGTAAAAATATTTTCAAAATTCCGTTCCGCTGATTTGATAACGGTGTCCGCTATAGTGAGGCGCGCATTTGGTATAAGAGCTATAGTAATAAGATATTGAGAATAAAAATAAATATCTATATTAAAATAAATAATTAACTTAAATATATAAGTATGAATTTAATTATTAATAATTAATTAATAACTTAATACCAATAAAATTTAATTAAAATTTCATGAAATATATAATTAATAAACATGAGAGTTCATAAATATCAAGGGGGTCCGAAACTTCCAATAATCTTCGTACACCTAGGTCATGTTATCACTGTTATCAACCTGTTCTCTCCTTGTTATCTCCGTGTTATCATATGTTATCAGATAATCTTCGTTCATCTAGGTCATGTTATCATTGTTATCAACCTGTTATCTGTATGTTATCTTCGTGTTATCATATGTTATCAGATAATCTTCGTGCACCTAGGTCATGTTATCACTGTTATCAACCTGTTATCTCCTTGTTATCTACATGCAATCTTTTGTTATCCAATAATCTTCGTACATCTAGGTCATATTATCATTGTTATCAACCTGTTATCTGTATGTTATCTCCGTGTTATCATATGTTATCAAATAATCTTGGTATACTTTTCCGTGGAGTTTCAGACCCCCTGATAAATATTGGTGAATTGCAGACGTATTGATGTATTTCATTGAGGAAAGTGGCTTTTTACAAGCAGGGAGTCGCAAAAGTAAACCGTTCCTGAACCGGTCGTGAACCGTTTGATGAGCTATTAAACCTCGACAGCTATTCCTGTAGTAATTCTCGTACAATTGCAATACAATTGTAACAGGCAAAAGCTTCCAATATCAACATTTAAGTACGTTGTATTGTCAATGATGGGCGGTTCGAACCGTTTTCTGAACCGGTTCACTGATGCGCTGAAGTTCCAGAACCGTAAAATGAACCGGCAGACTACAAGACGAACCGTAATGAACCGGAACCGCGGTTCACAAAAGCTGCTGAACCACCGAACCGTTCATTTCTTTCTCATGAACCGCCATGAACCGTCATGAGTCGCAATGAACCACGATGAACCGTCATCAACCGACGTGAACTGCTATGACCCGTAATGAATTGTGATGAACCGCGATGAATCGCCGTGAACTGTCATCAACCGTCGTGAACCGTCGTGAACCATCACGAAACGTGATTGACCGTCATGAACCGCGATGAACCGCACCATGAACCACGATTAACTGCGATAAACCGTCATGAACTCCTATGAACCGCGATGAACCGTCGTGAACCGTCGTGAACAGCGCCATTTACCAGCATGAACCGTGATAAACCGCGATGAACCGTCACGAAACGTGATGAACCGCACCATGAACCACGATTAACTGCAATAAACCGTTATGAACTCTTGTGAACCGTCGTGAACCGTCGTGAACCGTCGTGAAGCGTCATGAACCGTCATGAACCGCGCTATGACCCGCGATTAACTGCGATGGAACCGTGATGAACCGTCATGAACCGTGATGAACCCTCCATTATTATACAATCACATAAATACAAGCAATAAATACAAATTAACAAAAGAAATTTTAATAATAACATAATCCATTTTGTTATCAGTGTTATCAATGTGTTATCAGTGTGCTATCACATTATCAACATATACTTGGAAGTAAATTAGGGTCTTTTGTTTCTCGAATAAATATTATCTTTGGCGTTTGTCAATGAAGATTTTGCAGAGTACTATCGTTTCCATGGCAACGAATACTACAACAATAGAAACCAGGTAATCGATAGAAACTCACTATGATTGATTGTGTAATACTATTAATAATAAAAATAATAATAATAAATCATAAAGCACTACTACTATTACTAGTCCTACTACTACTTCTACTGTTTCTTTTTCTACTACTACTATTACTACTACTGCTATTACTACTACTACTATTGCTAGTTCTACTGCTTCTTTTTCTACTACTACTACTACTACTACTACTACTGCTATTACTACTAGTACTATTGCTAGTTCTACTGCTTCCTATTCTTCTACTACTACTACTACTGCTATTACTGCTACTACTATTGCTAGTTCTACTGCTTCTTTTTCTACTACTACTACTACTACTACTGCTATTACTACTAGTACTATTGCTAGTTCTACTGCTTCTTTTTCTACTACTACTACTACTACTGCTATTACTACTACTACTATTGCTAGTTCTACTGCTTCTTTTTCTACTACTACTACTACTGCTATTACGACTAGTACTATTGCTAGTTCTACTACTTCTTCTTCTTCTACTACTGCTACTACTGCTATTACGACTAGTACTATTGCTAGTTCTACTGCTTCTTCTTCTACTACCACTATTGCTACTTCTCCTACTCTTATACTACTAATGCTAGAACTCTTATTGCTACTACTACGATTATGACTACTGCTATTACTGCTACTGCTACTCCTCCTCCTCCTACCACTGGCACTGCAACTACTACTCCTACCACAACAACTACTACTATTCCTACTCCTACTCCTCCTACTATTGCTACGACTACCCCTACAACAAGAAGATCTACTACTTCTACAACAACCACTATACCTACTCCCATCCTCCTCCTCTTCCTCCTCCTACTACTGCTACTGCTACTACTACCACTGCTACTACTACAACTATCACTTCTAATACTACTTCTACTACCGTAGACAACGTATTATCGTGTGTTATCAGTGTGTTATCTTATTATTCCGGGTTATCGCTTTATGCAGGTTCTTAGCGACGCTCCGTTGAACTAATGTTCCATCTGAAAGAACAGAGCGTCTCGCAGTTTCCGTTTCAGTAGGCGTCCAGCCTCCGTCGAGTGCGGACGCGTCTTAAGCAGCTCCCGTACTCACGTCAAAATTTTTCTTGAAAAAAAAAAAACAATTTAACGAAAATAAACTTTATTTCTAACTAAATAATAGTTAAAATCAATTACTATAACAAAACAGTGAGACCCCAGAATCCACCATGTGATTCTCCAAACAATTTTTAGATTCTTGATTCTGGGCTAAGAATCTTTGTGAACCTTAAAAAAAATTATTTCAATTGAGTTAGAACTTGAGATTCTTGATAAGAATCTTTGTGAATCTTGATCTGTTGTTTTGATTCTGTTGGGTGTGTGAAGGGGATTGGTGGAGAAAATGAAGTGGGCGTGGTTTGATTTCTTCGGATGGATTCTATTGGCTGTGATTTTTTGCGGAGGTTCGGAACCGCCCAATGAGGACTGCCCGCGCGGATGCGATTGCAAAATTCCCGCCACTCTCGATTGCCGCAGTGCCGGAATTGCTACTCTTCCGGCGGACTATAAGCACAAGCAGAGTATCACTAAACTGTAAGTTGACTACTACTACTACTACCACTACTATTACTACTACTACTACTACTATTAGAACTACTACTACTACCACTACTATTACTACTACTACTACTACTATTAGACTACTACTACTACCACTACTATTACTACTACTACTACTACTATTAGAACTACTACTACTACCACTACTACTACTACAACCACTACCACTACTACTACTACTACCACTACCACTACTACTACTACTACCACTACTACTACTACTTCCACTACTAATACTACTACTACTACTAATACTACTACTACTACTAATACTACTACTACTATCACTACTACTACTACTACTACTACTGCTACTACTACTACTACTTCTACTACTACTACTACCACTACTACTACTACTAGTGTTGGTGCTATTTATGCTGCTGCTTGTACTACTACTTACTATGAGCAATTTTATATATTACAGACTATACAACAACTACTACTTGTATTACTAGTTATTAGTGTTATTATTAGTGCTGTACTACTACTATTGTGTTCGTAAATTACTGTTACAACAACAACAACAACTACTGTCAGAATTACTACTACTACTACTATTACAACTTTCACTGCTACTATTACTATACTACTGCTACTGCTTGTTTCTACTACCGCTCTATTTTCGCTTGTAATAGTCCTGATAATAATTACTATTGTTAACCATTAACAACAACAACAACTACTACTGTTACTACTGCTACCATTGCTACTATTACTATTACAATTACAAAGTGAATGTGGATTAAATAGAAAGTATAAAAACTATTTATTAGTTAATGAAGGTTTTTGGTCATAAGAGTAAAAGGAGGCCATTTATGAGACGGTAGCAGCTGCGATGGTCACAAAACTTGCTTATTAAGTCGACTGCTACGTATGAAACGCTACGCTGCTGAGGGCCGTGTGATACTAGTATGATAACGGGTGATAACACGGTGATAACATGATGATAACAATGAATGACATTATGATAAGAAAGTGATAATAAGTGATAGTGAAAGTAAAAGAAAGTTAGTAGTACTATTACTACTGCTACCACTACTACTACTTCTCCTACTGTTAGTGCTACCAGTAGTACAAACATTACTGCTACTGCTACTACTGCTATTGCTATTATTATAAGTATAGTCCTGTTACCACCACTGCTACTTTTATTACTACTACTACTACTACAACCACCACTACTGCTCTTACTACTATTACTACCACTACTGCTTTTACTGCTACTTCTTTTATTACTACTACTATCCATTACAGTTATTATTATTATTATTATTACTACTACTACTAGATGTACTACTACTATCACTACCACTACTACTACCACCACCACCACCACCACCACCACCACCACCACTACTACTACTACTACTACTACCCTACTTTTTTGGTACTTGCTAGTACTACTTCATTCAAATTCTATACATATAAGTTTATTTCCTTGTTTCAAAAAACCTACAACTACGATAGTAAGTAGTAGTCTAGTAGTTGGTTTGATAACTGAAGAAAACTACGAAAAGTTTTAAGATTTCGTTTCAAAATGGCGGCGATAGAGATACTCCAATTTTCACGGTAGTATAATTATGTTTTTGCTGTAGGAAATAGTTGTTGGCTTTATGGGATGTAGGGGTTGTCGCTATTGTTGTCGCAAACTATGGTGGTCGGTCGTAAGTTGTAGTCGTAAGTTGTAGTCGGTGAATGCTACCACCCGAGCGTAGCCAACAACTCTTTTTCGTCTGCCTAATCACGGAAAGTTATGCTCCATTGAATTCCTAATAGCCAAGATTCGTTTTAAGATTCTTTTAAGATTCATGAAAGATTCGTGGAGGATTCTTAGGACTTCTGAGGACTTGTGAAGAGATTCTTGTTAAGATTCTTAAGATTCACGGAAGATTCATGGAAGATTCTTAGAGTTTTTGAAAGATTCTTGAAAGATTCTTACGTGATTCTCGGACAATTCTTAAGATTCTCGAAGGATTCTTCAAAGATTCTTGCTTGATTCTTGGGATTCTTACAAAATTCTTGAAACATAACTTGAGATTCTCGAGGTTCTTTTGAAGAATCTTGCAAGATTCTTTAAAGTTTCGTATGATTCTTAAGATTCTTGGTTGATTCTTAGGATTCTTAAAAGATTTTTCAATGATTCTTGGATGATTCTCAAAAGAATCTTGAGATTCTGGCGAGATTCTCAAGATTCTTGATATTCTTTGAAGATTCTTACACGAATCTTCGGATTCCTGAGAGATTCCTGTAAGATTCTTATATGATTCTTCAGATTCTTGAGGGATTCTTCAATCATTCTTGAGAGATTCTTCAATGATTCTCAAGATTCTCGGTATTCCTTGAGGATTCTTACATGATTCTTGTATGATTCTTCAGATTCTTGGTTGATTCTTAGGATTCTTAAATGATTCTTGGATGATTCTCAAAAGAATCTTGTCAAGAATCTTGGGTTGTGTGGAGGGACAGTACAAGCGTAGCAGATTGGTGGCGGAAGCACTTGACTAACGATGCGCCGTCATTTGTCTTTCTAATGGTCGTCTAACGAGCCTGGTGTCACCCTCCACTCCCAACTAACCTCCTGATAACACACTGATAACACACTGATAACAGTGATAACACCTGATAACATCATGAAAAGGTATAACATGATTATGTGGTACTCGTACATGGCTGTACAAGATACTGATAACCCTTGACAACACACAGATAACAAACTGATAACAGTGATAACACCTGATAACAGTGATAACACCTGATAACATGATGAAAAGGTATAACATGATTATGTGGTACTCGTACATGGCTGTACAAGATACTGATAACCCCCCGATAACACACTGATAACACACTGATAACACTGATAACACCTGATAACATGATGATTAGTTATAACATGATTATGTGCTATTCGTACATGGCTGTACAAGATACTGATAACCCCTGATAACACGGTGATAACGCACTGATAACACTGATAACACCTGATAACATGATGATTAGTTATAACATGATTATGTGCTATTCGTACATGGCTGTACAAGATACTGATAACCCCTGATAACACGGTGATAACGCACTGATAACACACTGATAACGCACTGATAACAGTGATAACACCAGATAACATGATGATAAGTTATAACATGATTATGTGCTATTCGTACATGGCTGTACAAGATACTAATAACCCCTGATAACACGGTGATAACGCACTGATAACATTGATAACACCTGATAACAGTGATAACACCTGATAACATCATGAAAAGGTATAACATGATTATGTGGTACTCGTACATGACTGTACAAGATACTAATAACCCCCGATAACACGGTGATAACACACTGATAACAGTGATAACACCTGATAACGCACTGATAACATTGATAACACCTGATAACATTGACAACACCTGATAACATGATGATTAGTTATAACATGATTATGTGGTATTCGTACATGGCTGTACAAGATACTGATAACCCCTGATAACACACTGATAACAGTGAAAACCCCTAATAACATGATGATAACACACTGATGACAGTGATAACACGTGATAACATGATGATTAGTTAGAACATGATTATGTGGTATTCGTACATGGCTGTACAAGATAATAATCACTCTTGATAACACACAGATTACACGTTGATAACAAGGATGATAACATATGATAACACGTTGATAACATATGACAACACGTGATAACACTAGTGGGGATGATAACAACGATAACATTTGATAACATCTGATAACACGTGATAGCACTAGTGGGGATGATAACATCGTTAACAATGATAACATTTGATAACATCTGATAACACATGATAGCACTAGTGGGGTGATAACAATGATAACACTTGATAACATCTGATAACACGTGATAACACTACTGGGGGTGATAACACCGATAACACGTGATAATATTTTCAGTCGTCTATGGCCATTTTGTTTCGGATGCAGTTGCCAAACTCGCAACTCCAAAAAGGAAACCTGGGCCAAAAACCAGAAATTCCACACAAACACTTAAAAAAGAAACTACTAACTAACAACTATACAACTATCAACGATACAAGCTATTATTAACAACAAAAACCTGGAGAATTTCAGCTGGAATGACAAAAAGTGTTCCACGTGTTTCACTTGACAAGCTAATTAATAATAATAATAATAATAATAATAATGATGTTACTAATAATAATAGTAGTAGTCGTGGTAGTAATAGTAGTAGTAGGAATAATAATAATAAGAATAATAGTAGTAGTAGTAGTAGTAGTAGTGGTAGTAGTAGTAATAATAGCAGTAGTGGTAGTAGTAATAGTAATAGTAAAAGCAGTAGTGGTAATAGTAGTACAAGTAGTAGTAGTAGTAGTAGTAGTAGCAGTAGTAGTGATAATAGTAGCAGTAGTGGTAGTAGTATTAGTATAGTATAAGCAGTAGCGGTAGCAGTAGCACAAGTAGTAGTAGTAGTAAATTCATCTGTTGAACCTGTGGACAGATAGTATATGTATCGAACATACTCTTGATATACTGTCCAACGATTCGACATATTTAGTATAACGCTATAGTTAATGTTACTACTACTACTACTATTACTACTGCTGCTACTGCTACTGCTGCTGTTACTACTACTTTTACTACTAGTGCTAGCAGTATTACTTTTACTACTGGTATTATCACTACTAGTACTACTACTACTAGTAGTAGTACTACTGCTGTTACTATTACGTTTACTACTACTACTACTACTACTACTAGTACTAGTACTACTGCTGTTACTATTACTTTTACTACTAGTACTATCACTACTACTACTACTACCAGTACTACTTCTACTACTACTATTACTACTATTACTTTTACTACTAGCACTATCACTACTACTACTACTACTACTACCACTACTACTACTATTGCTGCTGCTGTTACTATTACTTTTACTACTAGCACTATTACTACTACTTCTACTACCAGTACTACCACTACTACTACTTCTACTACTACTATTACTACTATTACTTTTACTACTAGCACTATCACTACTACTACTACTACCACTACTACTTCTACTACTACTATTACTACTACTATTACTTTTACTACTAGTACTAGCACTACTACTACTATTAATAATTGTAATTTTAAATTCTTTGTAAACCGTTTAATTAGTCTTGTTAAATTAGGTTACTGTGACAGTATTAATTATACACACTCGTCAACGCGTGTACGATTTCACATTTGCGAAACAAAAATCAGTGAAATTTTAAAAAAAGGCACCGAAAACGTGTCAAACCGGTTGTTTTACAGTCAACGAGTAGCAACGTTTATAGATAACGTTGTTATCAGCTGTTATCAACAGTTGTTATCAGTTGTTATCTGGTGTTAAAAAGTGAAATTGACAGAACTGATATAATCGTACATTCCGTTTGTATTTGTGTTATCAAGTGTTATCGTCTGTTATCAACTGCTATCAATTGTTATCTAGTATTGAAAAGTGAAATTGAAAGAACTGATATAATCTTACATTCCGTTTGTATTTGTGTTATCAAGTGTTATCGTCTGTTATCAACCTGTTATCAAGTGTTATCAAGTGTTATCAACCTGTTATCAAGTGTTATCAAGTGTTATCAAGTGTTATCAACTACACCCGTCAAAGCAACACTTGTACAAAGAAAACTACTCTGGAGGGATCAGTTGTTATCACGTGTTATCATCTATTATCATCTGTTATCATCAATCCTGGGTACTGCATTAATGTATACATAGGCTTACTGGTGATGGAGGCCTAATGAAACAGAAGATTTGCTTGTTATTAATGAATCGGAGTCATTGACGGACACTCGAATATATTAACAGCAATCCCGCAGGATTGCTTAATCAAGTTACAGCTAGGATCAGAAGATAACCGAAATATTTTCTGAATAAATCGATCCTTACTCTTGTTGGTTTGTAGTTTGCGAAGATTCCCACAGAATAGGATCGATCCTAACAATCAATGTTAAGAGTTCAGTACCCACAAATCCTTGAAAGATCCTGAACAGGTCGATCCTGATTCTTGTTGGTTTGTAGTTTGCGAAGATTCCCACAGAATAGGATCGATTCTTGCTGAAGATCCTAGTGTTGGTTGCTATTAAAAAGATCCTAGCAATCAATGTTAAGAGTTCAGTGGCCACAAATCCTTGAAAGATCCTGAACAGGTCGATCCTGATTCTTGTTAGTTTGTAGTTTTGCGAAGATTCCCACAGAATAGGATCGATCCTTGCTGAAGATCCTAGTTTTGGTTGCCATTAAAAAGATCCTAGGAATCATTGCTCAGAGTTTGTACTGTCGAATAATCCTTAAAAGATCCTACTTTTAGTCTGAAAGTGTCACGTAATCCTGTAAGGATCTTTGTTGTTTGTTTGTATACCTAAATCGTATTTAGGATCGATTAAGTAAGGAGATCCCACAAAAAGATCCTTTCAGTAGATTCTAGTGTTATTTGCCACTAAAAAGATCCTTGCAATCAGTGATAAGAGTTTATACTGTCCAATAAATCCTTAAGAGATCCTAATTTGGATCCTACTTTTAGTCTGAAAGTGTCATGTAATCCTGTAAGGATCTTTGTTGTTTGTTTGTACAAGTAAATCGCAAATAGGATCGATTAAGTAAGAGGATCATAGAAAAAGATCCTTTCAGAAGATCCTAGTGTTATTTGTCACTAAAAAGATCCTTGCAATCAGTGTTGAAGAGTTTACTGTCCAATGATCCTAAGAGATCCTAGTTTTTCGATCCTGTGTGGTTCATAAAGTGTCATGCAATCCTTCAAGGATCTTGTTGTCGCTCGCACAAGTGATCCTGTTTAGGATCGATATACGAAAACTGTCCTAGAAATGAATAAATGAAGATCCCATTTGTTCTTAAAAAGATCCTAGCAATCAATGTTAAGTTTAGTGTTCACTAATCCTTAAAGGATCCTAATTTTTGGATCCTACCTCTTATCTCATAAGGTCTTGTAATCCTTACAGGATCTTGTTCTTCGTTTATGTAAGTAATCCTTTAATATTCTCCTTTGTTAAGAGATCCTAGTTCGATGTTGTACTGCAGGATTTCCAGGATCCTCAAAGATCCTGATCCTCCTATCCAGGATTTTTCACGTTTAAGCCAAATTCTACTATGACTATCTTATTCAGTTATCCTAGCTTACCGTTTTACCCAGAATTCCTAGGATCCTTAAAGATCCTGAACGTTCTTTCCAGGATTCTTAACATCGGAAGGCAGATTATTTATACACTGTATAAATGTATACAGTTTATATGAAGAATATCTTATACAGCTATCCTAGTTTGTTGTTTTGTTCCAGAATTTCTAGGATCCTTAAAGGTCCTGATCCTTCTTTCCAGGATCGTTGATGGTGGAGGGGTATAAAAGATTAAGTCCTGGAGCTGTAGTGCGATAAAGTGCAGCACAAGTGTAACATGGGCCGTATAATAGCCTCGTAAAGTCAAACTATTGCCGTCACGTCCAAAGACACGAAAACACTGAGTAAAAAATCCGTCCAGTGTGAACTACTTATATAAAACAATTATTTTTATTTAATAATTTAATACAATATATATATATATATATAATTAAATATTATATTATATAAAATATTTTTTTAAATAAATAGAACGATGAGGGTTGCTAGAAAAATTACACAAGCCCTAGACTTTTGTAAGCGAGAGAGAGTAGTATGTGATTTGATATTACTAGTCTCTATAGTACTACGACTACTGCTGCTGCTATTGCTAGTATTGCTATTGCTACTATTACTACTACGATTACTGCTGCTGCCGCTACTATTACTTGTATTGCTACTATGACTGGTATTACTACTCCTATTGCTTATGCTTTTAGTGTCACTGCTACTATTTCTACCACTACTTGTACTACTACTACTACTACTACTACTACTACTGCTACTACTACTACTACTACTACTACTACTAATGCTATTATGACTGGTACTACTACTGCTATTGCAAATGCTTCTATTTAGACTGCTGCTGCTACTACTAGTATTACTATTGCTACTATTACTGGTACCACTACTACAATTGTTAATGATTTTAGTGCCACTGCTACTATTACCACTGCTACTACTAATACTACTGCTATTTCTGGTGCTACCATTGTTACTACTACTGCTATTACTACTGCTGCTACTACTGCTACTGCTAATGCTTCTAGAGCACTGCCAGTTTTTATTATAATCATAGCACTATGTTTAAAAGCAAACTAGAGGAAGTTGGGTTTAAGAGACTTACACTTTATAAGCACGAGAGCAGTATACAACACGCTACTACTGCTGTCGTCAGACATTACTACTTCTATTACTAATTTTCTATAGCTACTACTACTAGTTATTGCTATAATTATTGCACTATCTGTTAAACTAAAGCAGCAGCAGTTACGGTAACGACAAGCTATTCCTGACAATGTAGTAAAACTACTGTTACTAGCGTTAGTGCTAAGTACTTCTGCTTTTACTGCTACTTCTGGTTAGTGCTACGAGTTGTTGTACTAATTGTTGGAAATAAAACAGCAGGAATTGCTAGAAAAGCTCATTAAAAGCCTTAGGCTTTATTAAAGAGGGAAGTAGTATATGACGCGCTGTTACTGCTAAAGCAGAAAAATCTTTATTACTGCTGCTGCTGCTGCTGCTACTGCTGCTGCTGCTACTACTACTACTACTACTACTACTACTACTACTACTACTACTACTACTACTTCCATAGTAACTACCACCACTGTTATTCCAGCTACAACTACATAGCTACTACTGCTGGTTCTACTACTTCTTCTCCTGCTACAATACTGCTGCTAGTGTGCAGCTACTGCTACTACTACTATCACCACCATCACTAGTTTTAAAACTTCTACTACGATTATTATTACTACAACTATTACTATTACTACTTTGTATTTATTTTAAAATTACTACTTCTACCACTACTACTACTACAGCCATTACTTCAATTGCTACTACTACTTACAACCAAAAACGACGACTACTACATAACTATCCATAAACTGACATTATATTTTCAACTATCAACTACTCGACAACTAAATCTTCGTCTATATAGCCAATTCGCTCGTTGTCTCCCAGCGGAAAATTAAGGATGTCGGCTACATCCTGAACGATATCCGTAACATATCCTGAATAGCCTAAACCAAGTCCGATCGTGGATGAGTAAAAAAACTGTGTTGAAAATTGTGAATCTTGATTATTGAGGGCATCATTAAGTATCCTGAAAAGCGTTTTTTCAGGACGCTGTTAAGTACCCTGAACATGTATTATTCAGGCATTCCAATGTCAGGGTCGTGAACACCGTGGAAGTGGGCCAATTTCACTGCTCTCAGAGTCCTGTTTGGCATCCTCAAAATGTCCTTTTCGGGATATTTTCAGGGTCCTGAATCTATCCTTAATTGTCTGCTGGGCTACTCTTCTCTCGTCTTTTTTCTGTCAATACAATTCCTATGGAAACAGTTTTTTTTTCCGTGAGACTAAGATTAACGTTGGCCAATTGCTTATATCACAGATTGGAGCGATTCAATGACCGTGAAAACACAGCAGATATAAGAAAAACAGCAAAAAGCCCAAAAAGCAGGAAAGATCTACGACTTCAATGACTATTGGGGATTTTCAATTATACAACCAACTGGGACGATAAGACTGTCAATAGATCCCGCAGGACTCTGATAAAAGCTACGCACAACCAACTCCATTCAAACCTGTACCGAAACAAACACTAAGTCCACGTGAAAAATGAGTCTGGGCAATAGTGTTTTATACCGTAAAAAAAAAATACTGTAGAAAGGTAGCTAGCAAAAAGGCACCGCAAAAGGCACTGCTCTGATAAAAGCTACACAAAACCAAGTCCATTCAAACCTGTACCGAGCAAACACTAAGTACACGTGAAAAATGAGTCCGGGCAATAGTGTTTTATACCGTGAAAAAAAAAACACTGTAAAAGGGTACCGCTACTTGAAGTATAGGCGAAGGAGCCGTGGAGCTACCAAAAAGGCACCGCAAAAGGCACTGTTATTTCTGTGAGGGAGTTTTTACTTAGGGTTACTAAAAATAAACATTAATTCTAAATCTATTATTATAATTCAATTTAATTATAATTAATTTTACTTAATTAATACTAATTTTTACTTAATAATTTATTTTTTACTTAATATTAATAATTCCTTAATTTGGTCAATGCAGAGTTGATTAACGAAGACAAAATTTCATAATTAAGGTCGAAATTAGTTATTTTTAATCAGAAAAGACCTGTTACATATTTTACCGTAGTAAAGGGATTGGACATCAGAAATGGACGGTTTGAACCGTCTGTGAACCGTCCAAGTTTAGGTTCAAGTGAATCAATTAAATTCATTAATTCAATTATGTTAATTAAGTTAAATTTTTCATCAGAAGTGCTGACAGTTTGATTATGAACTAATTACAGGGCAACCATTTAATTAAAAATTTTTGCAGTTTTTCCCTTGAAAAGTTACAGTGTTTCCACTTGGGGGGAAAATCCCTGGAAAAGGGGAAAATGGGGTTTGAAAAGGGAAACATAAGAGAAGAGGGAAAGAGGGAAAAAATCTAGAAGTACAGCCTTATCGTCTAGCACGGAGGGGAAAGAGGGAAAAAATAAGGGAAGAGGGGAAAAATTGTTGAAAAGTGGAAACATTGTTGAAAAGTTACAGGGTAAACAAGCAAGGGGTCCGAAACTCCGAGGAAAAGTGTACGAAGATTTTTGATAACATATGATAACAGGTTGATAACAAAGATAACGTTACCCCTTGTAAACAAGTTTGAGAGTTATTCTGGAATAAAAAAAGTTGGAATTTATTTAATTAAGTAGTTGAATCAATTATCGGCATTCTTTGTGTGCAGCACAAAAAGCTAATATTATAATCCGTCTACATTTTTACAGTATTGTTAGCACTGTTTCCACAAATGAGGGAAATTCCCCCCATTTCGGGGAAAATTGACTTCTCGGAGGAGGAATGGGGGAAAAGCCACCTAACAGAAAGTCAAAATGAGGGAAAACTAAGGAGAATGTTTGATGGGGGAAAATGGGGGAAATTTGGGGCCCCCTGGCGGAAAGTAGAGAAACTGAAGTGGAAACATTGATTGTTAGTTTTATAGTAAGTTGTATGTTAATATATTTTATATAATTATATTATTTATACAGTATTATTATAATTTATAGTTATTCCAGTTTCATAGTAAAACTAATTTTACTACATTTTTCAAAGTCTTTATGGTATATTGCGAGGGGTCCGAAACTTGCAATAATCTTCGTATACCTGGGTCATGTTATCACTGTTATCGTCCTGTTATCTCCGTGTTATCACGTGTTATCAAATCATCTTCGTACACTTTTCCCAAGGGGTCCAAAGCTTCCAATAATCTTCGTACACCTAGGTCATGTTATCACTGTTATCAACCTGTTATCATCCTGCTATCTCCGTGCTATCACGAGTTATCAAATAATCTTCGTACACTTTTCCCGAGGGGTCCGAAGCTTCCAATAATCTTCGTACACCTGGGTCATGTTATCACTATTGTCAACCTGTTATCTCTATTTTATCTCCGTGTTATCAAATAATCTTCGTACACTTTTCCTCGGAGTTTCAGACCCCCTTGGGTATATTCTTATAGATTATATGACTTAAGAGTCCAGCAGGATTTTTAAAAGTCCTATTAAATAAACTATATTCTATCTACACATTAAAAATCGATCCTGAATCCTGCAGGATCCATTCTACCATTTCATATTTCCTTTTCATGTTTGGTATGGGGAAAAGTTGCAGAATTGTGAGTACGGCTATAAAGTTAAGCGATCCTTTAAGGATCCTTAGAAGCGCCGTAATTAGGGCGGATCCTAGTGTTTCCTTTAAGACAGGATCTTTTGCCCGGGGAAAAAGTTGATTTTCAGCAGTGCAAAGCGCAGTGGACGTAATGGATCTGACGCCATAAAATGCACCGGAGGGGTTCAGACTATACGCAATACAACAAAAAGATCCCGCGGGATTTTTTTAAAAGTTTTCTCTGAGTTAGGATATCTTGTGTAGGAATTAGGATTCTTGGCTTAATCTTAAGATTCTTGTAACTGTGTGAGATTAAATGGATTAAGTTTAAAAGATCCTGCAGGATTTTTAAGGATTTTTGGCTTAGAAAGATCCTATTTCGAAAAACTAGGATTTTTCTCGACTGATAAAGATCCTTTGTTACAACTATTCACCGAAACTTGCAGGAATTATGGATTATTTAATGGAATATTTAGAAGATCCTTTACGATTTTTAAGGATTTTTGGCCTTAAAGATCCTATTTTGAAAAACTAGGATTTTTCTGGACTGATAAAGATCCTTTGTTACAACAGTTCATTGAAACTTGGAATTTATGGATTCTTTAATGGGAGTATTCAGAAGATCCTGCAGGATTTTTAAGGATTTTTGATTTAAAAAGATCCTGTTTGGAAAAACTAGGATTTTTCTGGATCCTTAAAGATCCTTTATTACAACTATTCACTGAAACTTGCAGGAATTATGGATTATTTGAGGGAATATTTAGAAGATCCTGCATTATTCTTGTAGGATTCTTAAGTTAAAAAGATCCTGTTTTGAAAAACTAGTATTTTTCTGGATTGACAAAGATCCTTCATTTCAACTTTTTCATTGAAACTTAAAATGTATGGATTACTTAAAGGGAATACTTAAAAGATCCTACAGGATTTTTAAGGAACTTTGGTTTAAAATGATCCTGTTTTGTAAAACTAGGATTTTTCTGGATGAGCAAAAATCCTTGGTTTCGATAATTCGTTCTAATTCAGAATCCATGGACTACTTACAGGGAAAACTTAAAAGATCCCGCAGGATTTTTCAGGAATTTGGTGTTTAAAAAGATCCTACTTCTTAAGCTAGGGTTTTTTTCAGGATGAATAAGGATCCTGTATTTCAATAGTTCATTGAATCTTAAGAATCTATGGATTCTTTCATGGGAATATTCAGAAGATCCTGCAGGATTCTTTTTATGGGATTCTTGATTCCTGAGTGAATGGTCACTTCAGTTTTGGCTAACTTGTTTTCCGAGAAACATTTGCAATGGTAAAACGCTACTTCTCTTTACAAGGATCGTTCAGGATCTTTTTCTTCTTCGTTGCAGCTGAAGTTCCTGGAAAGTTGCCTGATTCCATAAACTGAGTGAATCCTGATTTGTACAGGGAAAACTTGCAACTCCTCCAAATCTGTGTTATCAGCATGTTATCAAGGTGCAAGGATTCTTATGGTTTGATTACACAGCAGAAAAATAAGCATAGATTCAGGACCCTGAAAATATCCTGAAGAGGACATTTTTAGGATGCCAATCAGGACTTTGAGTGTAGTGAAATTGGCCCACTTCCAGGATGTTCAGGATCCTGACATTGGAATACCTAAATCTTACATGTTCAGGGTACTGAACAGCGTCCTGAAAAAACGCTTTTCAGGATACTTAATGGTTCCCTCAATAACCAAGATTCACAATTTTCAACACAATTTTTTTTTATTACTCATCCATGATCGGACGTGGTTCAGGATATTCAGGATATATTAAGGATGTCGTTCAGGATGTGGCTGAAATCCTTAATTTTCCAGTGGGTAGCGATCCTTCAGAACTAACGAATGATTCTACTAACTTGAAAGAGCCGATCAATGATCCTACGGGATTGGATATTAGTGTGGCAAAGATCCCAAGTCAATAAATAGTGACAAGAGATCCTGTTCCACACGAAATCGGACAGCATTATAGGAAGGAAGTGGGAAAAAAATCCTGAAAATCATGGAAATGATGAAAAGTCCTGAAAAGATCCTGAAATAAAAATCTGAAACTTAGAAAAAAAATCCTGAGAAATCTTGAAAATTTTTTAAAAAGTTCCTTGAAAAGTTCTACAAATCCTGAGAAAACTGAAAGTTCCTGAAAAGTTCTAAAAGTCATGAAAAGTCTTGAAAATATCCTTAAAAACTTGGAAAAAGTCCGGAAAAATCCTTGAAAATCCTTGAAAATTTCAAATAATCCTGAAAAGGTCTTGAAAATATCCTTAAAAACTTGAAAAAAAATCCGGAAAAATCCTTGAAAGTCCCTTGAAAATGTCAAATAATCCTGAAAAAGTCTTGAAAATATCCTTAAAAACTTGAAAAAAAAAAGTCCGGAAAAATCCTTGAATACTTGATGCTACCCTGAAATACCCTTGAAAGTTTCAAAAAATCCTGAAAATTCTTAAAAGTTCTTTGAAAGATCCTGAAAAAAACTGAAAAATTCCTGAAAACCCTATCACTTCTTCCGTCAGATGTTTAGCTTACAGACCCTTCTCATTGTTTTTCCCCCGTTTGTTATTTTAACAAAGTTTCAAAAAATCCGGAAAAATCCTGAAAGTTCTTTGAAAGATCCTGGAAAAGAAACTTAAAAATTCCTGAAAACCCTATCAGTTCTTCCTTCAGGTGTTTAGCTTATACACACTTCTCATTGTTTTTCCCTGTTTGTTATTTTAACTAAGTTCAAGGTGATACCCAGTGGTCTATGATTAGTTGTTGATAAGCGAAGCAAATTAGCTCTGGCACTGATGACTGTTTGACGAGGAGACGGACGACCCGCCGAGGAGGGAGTGGCACTTTTGGCAAGGGACAGACCAGGGTAGTGCTTTTCCATTTTCCCTTTTTTCCCCTTCCCTTGTAGATATCAAGTATTCTTTTCCCCTCCAGTGAGGATATGAAGCTATGGTTCTAGGCGCAGATTTCCTTTATTCAGGGAATTTAAGGGAAGTGATGCTTCCACTTACAGTTCTCCGTTTTCCCATAAAGAGATTAGGATTTTCCCTTTTCCCCCCTTCCCTTGTTGATATACAAGTTTTCTTTTCCCCTCAGCTGAGGTTATGAAGCTATGGTTCTATGTTTCTTTTCCCTTATGTTTCCTTTTTCAGGCGCAGATTTCCTTTATTCAGGGAATTTAAGGGAAGTTATGCTTCCACTTACAGTTCTCTGTGTTCCCTTAAAGAGATTAGGATTTTCCCTTTTTCCCCCTTCCCTTGTTGATATCAAGTCTTCTTTTCCCCTCAACTGAGGATATGAAGCTATGGTTCTATGTTACTTTTCCCTTATGTTTCCTTTTCGAGACATAGATTTCCCTTATTCAGGGAATTTAAGGGAAGTGATGCTTCCACTTACAGTTCTCCGTTTTCCCATAAAGAGGGTAATATTTTCCCTTTTTCCCCCCTTCCCTTGTAGATATCAAGTATTCTTTTCCCCTCAACTGAGGATATGAAGCTATGGTTCTATGTTACTTTTCCCTTCTATTTCCTTTTTCGAGACATAGATTTCCCTTTTTCAGGGAATTTCCCTGCAGCTGGACCGGGGCCAAAACAGAGAAGGGGGCTAAGACAGCCAGAGCAAGGCGTCGGTGTTTGCTCTCTATCCGTCAGTGTTATCACTTTCAATTTCCCCCTTTTTCCCCTCCTCCTTTATTTTCCCCTTTAATCCTCTCTGTATAACTAGAATATAAGGCTGCATTTCCAGGCTTTCCTCTTTCCCTCTTCTCTTTATCTTTCCCTTTTCTGACCCTATCTTCCCCTATTTCAGGGAATTTCCCCGCAAAGTGGGAACACTATCATCCATCAAGGGCCGGGGCGTGTGTCCCTTGGTCTCTGCGAGTTGTGAGATAAACGAGGTGCTCCCAACTCCATCTCCTCGATGAATGTCCTCAGCCTTTTCCGCATTTCTCTCGCACTTATTAGTCAATGTCTACTCAACACTGTCCACTTTATCCGCACTTTATCCCGTAATTTGTCATGTACACGCACATAGAAGCTTTGAATAATAAGTATAACTACTACTATTACTATATACTGCTATTACTACTGCTACTACTACTACAACTAATAATAATAATAATAATAATAATAATGTTACTACTACTACTTCTTCTACTACTATGACTACTACTACTACTGCTATTACTACTACCGAAACTGCCACGAGTAGTACTACTTATTCTTCTTCTACGACTACTATTACTACTATTGCTATTACTACTACCGAAATTGCTACGAGTACTACCACTTAATCTTCTACTCCTTCTACTACTACTTCTTCTTCTTCTTCTTCTACTACTACTGCTACTGCTACTACAGCTACTGCTACTCCTTCTACTACTACTTCTTCTTCTTCTTCTTCTTCTTCTACTACTGCTACTGCTACTACAGCTACTGCTACTCCTTCTACTACTACTTCTTCTTCTTCTTCTTCTTCTACTACTGCTACTGCTACTACAGCTACTGCTACTCCTTCTACTACTACTTCTTCTTCTTTTTCTTCTACTACTTCTTCTTCTTCTCCTTCTTCTCCTTCTTCTTCGTCCGCTACTACTGCCACCTACTAGTACATCTGCTACTCTTACTATCTTACCACTACTACTGCTGCTACTACTACTACTACTATTTGCTTTATTTTTTCTTTCTATTAGTCTGTCGACAGTGCCATAGTGAAACAGGCAATTGTTTCTTCTCTCTTCAGTTCCACTACAGATTCTGCTGGCATGCGGCCCATTCAATATGTTCCCAACAACCACAAAACACGTGTAACTCAAATCCCCATAAGATTTCCATACGATTCCCATAAGATTCCTACAAGAATCCTTCGTTCAAAACACTTGCCATTAACACAATAACAATAAATACAGTATTTCCACTTACAGGGGAATTCCCCGAAAAAAGGGAAAACGGAGTCCTAAAAGGGGAAAAGTAAGGGAGCTAGGAAAATCCGAAAGTACGGCACTGTATTCGAGTGCGGAAGGGGAAAAAAAGGAAAATAAGGGAAGAAGAAAAAAGGAGTCATAAAAGGGGAAAATAAGGGAGCTGGGAAAATCTGAAAGTACGGTACTGTATTCGAGTGCGGAAGGGAAAAAGAGGAAAATAAGGGAGAAGGAAAAAAGGAGTCATAAAAGGGGAAAGTAAGGGAGCTGGGAAAATCCGAAACTACGGCACTGTATTTGAGTGGGGGAGGGAAAAAAAGGAAAATAAGGGAAGAAGGAGAAAAGGAGTCATAAAAGGGGAAAATAAGGGAGCTGGGGAAATCTGAAAGTACGGCACTGTATTCGAGTGCGGAAGGGAAAAAGAGGAAAATAAGGGAAGAAGGAAAAAAGGAGTCATAAAAGGGGAAAATAAGGGAGCTGGGAAAATCCGAAACTACGGCGCCGTATTCGAGTGCGGAAGGGGAAAAAAGGGAAAAAGGGAAACTAAAAGTGGATACACTGATTAAATATCTAGTCTGCTATCATGTGTTTACTATATTACCTTGATATAATTAATAGAAATGAATAAAATCAGATATAAATACACGGACAAGAGCCAGTGCAGAACGAAAAGTAGAGCCAAGAGACGCATTATGATGCATTGCGACAGAACCTGTCATCAGCGTAGCCTTGAGATTCAAGAATCATGTAACACTGGGGAAAAAAAATCTTTTAAAAATAATTATATAAAAATATACGACTAGTATATCGTCATAAGGTTTCTCTTATGACAAGTTATGATTTATCATAAGCACTTATGTAGCCTTCTGTTCCCATCACCTCATGACGCAGGATCTTTCTGGAAACTTTCCACGAAATAGAGAAGGTAGTGGGAATGGGGGGGGGGGTCTGTAACTGACCGAAAACTATACTCCCCAGTGTTATCAGCGTGTTATCAAAGTGTTATCGAGTAACTCAAAGTATTATTCATTCAGGCCACGTTCGATAAGAATGTCACTGGGGCTGCCACACAACTTTTGTAGTTCCGAGAAAAAAAACCGCGTCTGGAACCTTTTGCTGTTGTCGTTGTTGTTGTTGTTGTTGTTGTGTGTGTAGCTTATGAGAAAACAAACCAAAAAATTTACAGAGAAAATGTGACATGTTGTTTGTGCTTGATCCAATATCAAATCTACGTAGAGAATCTTATAAATCATACATTCATGGGAAAGGTAAAAGGGGATTTGCCTGGTGAAGTGGTCAAACCCCACCCTGCCGGCTTGGCTTCCGGATATCAAGTTTGGCTACGTGCCCTCCATAACAGGATACCTTGAAACAAAAATATTATTTTATAAAGTAAATGAAATAAAAATATCCAATAAATATATAATACAGTAAAATGTAACAAAATAATAGAATAATAAAAGTGCGCAAGCTCAATATTGTTTTATTGTAATTTTTATAAAGGTTCTTGTGGAGTAGAAGGGTTCCGGGTTCGATTCCCGGTACAGGCAATCTTTTTTTTTCTTACTTAATTAAATGAATTATTTTACTTTATTATGATTTTAATATAATAGGATACCTTTTAGCCCATAAATAAAAAGATTATTTTATAAAATAATACAATACAGTAATTTGGTTATTATAATAATGTTACTTCCATATAATTATAAAGGTTCTTGTAGAGTAGAGAGTCCCGGGTTCGATTCCCGGTACGGGCAAACTTTTTTTTCTTACTTAATTGTATAAATTATTATATTTTATTATAATTTTAATATAACAGGATACCTTTTAGCCCATAAATAAAAAAGACTAATTTATAAAATAAATATAATACAATAATTTGGTTATTATAATAATGTTACTTCCATATAATTATAAAGGTTCTTGTAGAGTAGAGGGGTTCCGGGTTCGATTCCCGGTACAGGCAAACTTTTTTTCTTACTTAATTAAATGAATTATTTTACTTTATTATAATTTTAATATAGCAGGAAACCTTAAGCCCATAAATAAAAAGATTATTTTATAAAATAAATGCAATACAGTGATTTGGTTATTATAATAACGTTACTTCCATAGAATTATAAAGGTTCTTGTAGAGTAGAAGGGTCCCGGGTTTGATTCCCGGTATAGGCAAACTTTTTTTTCTTATCTAATTAAATAAATTGTTATACTTTATTATAATTTAATATAATAGGAAACCTTAAGCCCATGAATAAAACGATTATTTTATAAAATAAATACAATACAATAATTTGGTTATTATAATAATGTTACTTCCAACTAATTATAAAGGTTCTTGTAGAGTAGAGAGTCCCGGGTTCGATTCCCGGTATAGGCAAACTTTTTTTTCTTATCTAATTAAATAAATTGTTATACTTTATTATAATTTAATATAATAGGAAACCTTAAGCCCATAAACAAAAAGATTAATTTATAAAATAAATGCAATACAGTAATTTGGTTATTATAATAATGTTACTTCCAAATAATTATAAAGGTTCTTGTGGAGTAGTGGGGCCACGGGTTCGATTCCCGGCATCGGCAAACTTTTTTTTCTCTCTTAATTATTAGTCTTTCAAGTTATTTATTACAGTATCCATATCAAAAACTAAAATTTAAAGTTATTTTCGCAATTTTAGGCGATTTTTTCTTTGCAATTTTTACGGGATTTTCCTGGGATTTCTAACGGATTTGTGTGAGGGATCTTCGAGGGGATTTTTTAAAGAATTTTTCCCCGCTTGGTTGAGATAGTAAAGCATTCTTGGCTTGTTTTATGTGATGCTTTTACGAGATGTAATGTTTGCATAAGTTGTGAACCCTCCTGGTCATAACCCGAGAGGCCTTGATAAGATGAGTAGACATTATGCATGTCTTGAAGTACGTAGCTTTGCCTTAAAAGGTATTGCCAACAAGATTCATGAAGTAGTTTGAGTAGTTTTTAGTTTGGTTTAGTTAGTTAGTAGTTAGCCAAAAGCAAGTTTTCAGTTTTCGTACAAAGTTGAAGAATATTAAAACATCATATGATAAACTGATAACATGTTGATAACAGGTTGATAACACCTGATAACACACTCCCATTGCGTGATAGTTTTCTCAGACATGCAAACGAATGCTAAACAATTACCGAGCGCCTCGAACTCCCAACTCTAATTGGACGAAAAATTATGATGTATAGCCAATCACGAGTCGGGAAAAAGTCACGAACAGCTCAAACTATCATTGGCCGAAAAAAATTATGAAGCTTTAACCAATCACGACATTAGAATCATGAATATTCAAAGCTAAATTTTTTTTCCGGGCCATTGAGTCCTACGCGATGTAAACGAAAATAAATTCAGTATTTCAGATTTAATTTTAATATAAAATTTAATTAAATCCCAAAGAATCTCAAATCCAAGAATGAAGAATCTTGGAATTTAAACTCGTATACAAATTGCTTATAAAAAGACTAGGGTTTGCATAGTTGCTGTATACTGTTTAGCATTGAAATCGAAGCTGAGCAAGTCAATGCAATTCTGGCAAATGGTCCAAAACCAAGGCAAAAAGTTAACTTGATATTTGTACTGCTCACTGACGTACCAGTCGTAAATTGAAGGATTTTCCTTGGCACACCAAGTAGGATTCAGGATCTCTCCGTAATCAACTTTTCTACACTTGATTTAGTATGTCTGACTTGGCCGGGGGGAAAAAAAGGCAACTAAATAAATGAATGCGTAAAGAAAATAAATTATTGTCTTGTTGGATGTATTATGTTATTAATTGAATTTAATAGAACTTAGTATTATTAATAATAAATAATATAATCAAATAACCTAGATAAGTTTGAAGAAATCCAAAAATTTTTGTAAATAAAATACTAAGAAAATAATTAAAATAATTTACTTATAATATTTATCATAATATATTAATTTAGGATAATCAGAAACTTATTTAAAGTAGTAAATTGTAATCATTTTAATATATCTAAGATGAATTTATAATAATGTAAAAAGTTATAATTTATATACGTATACTAAATTTCAATACCGCCCAGCAGAAAATGAAGGATAGTTTCAGGACCCTGAAAGTATCCTGAAAAGGACATTTTCAGGATGCCAGTCAGGACTCTGTGTCCAGTGAACTTGGCCCACTTCCAGAGTGTTCAGGAAACTGACATTGGAATGTCTGAATAATACATGCTCAGGGTACTTAACAGCGTCCTGAAAAAACGCTTTTCAGGATACTTAATGGTGTCCTCAAAAATCAAGATTCACAGTTCTCAACACAATTTTTTTTACTTATCCACGATCGGACGTGGTTCAGGATATTCAGGATATGTTACGGATATCGTTCAGGATGTAGCAGACATCCTTCATTTTCCGCTGGGTGAACATTATATTTAGTTTAACTCATATTACAATTAAATAAGAAGTATTTCTATAAATTTTTGTTATTTTTATTAATTTTTTAAACTAATTTTTAAAATTTTCTTCAAAGTGATTTGAGTCATAACGAGATCGGACAGCTGGAACCTTTGGCTCTACGTTCGTGGACTTCGCTCCAAGATCTGTAAAAATCAATTCAATTATCCATTAAAACTATCAAAACTAAGTCTAAAGTATCGAATTCACATAAACTAATCTAGAAAATTCGCTATTTTTGCACCGAGTAATAAATTTTCTCTCGTTAGTAGTATTGCAAGAGCCGTTAGTGCTCTACAGTCTCCGTTGATTGTGCTCTGTTCAGTGTTTCCATTTTGTGGGAAATTCCCTGAAAAAAGGGGAAATGGGGTCTGAAAAGGTAAAAATAAGGGAAGAGGGGAAAGGGGGAAATCTACAATTACAGCTTGTATTCTAGTACGAAGGGGAAAAAGGGAAAAGTAAGAGAAGGGAAAAAGGGGAAATCTGAACGTACGACCTGTATTCAAGTACGGAGGGGAAAAAGGGAAAATAAGGGAATAGGGAAAATCTACAAATACAGCCTGTATTCTAGCACAGAGGGGAAAAGGGAAAATATGGTAAGGGAAAAAGGGGAAATCTAATCGTACCCCTGTTTTCTAGTACGGAGGGAAAAATAAGGGAAGGGGGAAAAAGGGGAAACCTGAACGTACGGCCTGTATTCTGTAGGACGGAGGGGGGAAAGAGAGGGAAATTGAAAGTGGAAACACTCGTTGTGTTCTACTAATACAGGATTAACTATCGATATAACACTGTGATAAAGTATCGATAAACGTCCCAAACGAGTCGTTTTACGCTTTTCTTTGCAAAACAGGAATTTAGGGTCCAACTCGTTGAAGCGACTGACTGCTGCGGACACTTTAGATCACCCTCAGCTCAAATCTCTGTAAGTGCCTCACGATTTACGACATTTTTTCTATTGATTTCTTTGTGTGTGTCACTCTGTGTGTCTGTGTGTGTGTGTGTGTGTCACTGTGTGTGTGTGTGTGTAACGTCCTAACATAAATAACACAACCTGACGTCCAGGGTCAGTTCCTATTTTCTGGGAAATTTCATTAGTTTTCTACAGTAGAAATTTTCTATTTAACACAGCACTAGTTTGATTTGCAACGATCCATGGTGGATTTTTTTTTTTTTTTTGCGTGTTTGGCCGAGGAAAATAGACGAAAAATGATGGCAGTTTCCTTGGAGCCCAGACAATGAAATGGAAACAATATATGGATCGTAAGCAACGTGGCCGCCATCTTGGGTTGTGTCATTTTTCAATCACCCCAAAGCGCCCAGCAATACTCTTTGGCTGTTATGTTTTTCGTAAATATCTCCAAAAGCCGACACCCGAATCTGATTTACCACTTGCAGAAAACCAAATTAATTTCGACAAATAACATCGAACGCTCTTATGAGCTTTGTAGACAAGAAAAGCAGCGCTGTTTCAAAAAAAGCCTTCGTTCAGCATCAATTTTGCACGAAACTAATAACCACAGAGAAATTTTCTTTTATGAAACTTGTTGTGCACAAAGCGTTCTAGGAAGGTCTTAAGCTATAAATAGCCATTAATGCTTTTTCCGAAGAATATTGGCCCATAAGAATCTTGAAGGGCTGGCCCAACGTGGTGGCTAGGATCTAGCAGTCGAAACAACTAGTTGTAGCAAAAAGTCTTTGTTTAGCACCAAATTTACTAACAACTATCACTCGTAGAAGACTTTCCTTGTATGAAACTTGTTGTACACGAAACGTTCTAGGAAGGTCTTAAGCTACTTTTAAGATTTTTTCCAAGTATCATTGGCAGCCATGCTGCAAAACGCTTCTCTTAGCATCAAATTTACTAATAAGTATCACTCGTAGAAAACTTATGTGATATGAAACCTATTCTGCAATGAACTTTCTAGGAAGGTCTTAAGCTATTAATAGTCTTTTGACGTTATTTCTAGAATTATTAGCCATGCGAATCCAGAAGCGCTAACACAACGAAGCGGCAGTGATCCAGCAGACGAACAAAGTAGTTGTAGCAAAAAGTCTTTGTTTAGCATCAAATTTACTAACAACTATTGAACACCGAGAACTTTAGAAATGTTAAAACTTTCCCACAAGAAAAGTTCTAGGAAGGTCTTAAGCTATTTTCGAGATTTTTCCAAGCATAATTGACAGCAGTACTGCACAACGCTTCTATTTAGCATAGAATTTACCAATAACCATCGCTCGTTGAAAAATTTTCTTATCTGAAACTTGTTCTATATAAAACTATCTAGAAAGGTCTTAAGCTAAAAATAGTCATTTATGCTCTTTTCGAAGAATCTTGGGCCACGAAAATCTTAAAGATGCTTGTCAAATATGGCGGCTGGTTTCTAGCAGTCGAAAGAAGTAGTCGTAGCAAAAAGCTTTTATTTAGCATCAAATTTTCTAACAACTATCGCTCGTAGAAAACTTTTCTTTTGTAAAAAGTATTCCACACGAAAGGTTCTAAGAAGGTCTTAGACTCAAAATAGTCACTTATGCTATTTTCCCGAAGAATCGTGGGCTACGATAATCTTAAAGTGCTGGCCCAACATGGTGGTTTCTAGCAGTCGAAACAAGTAGTCGTAGCAAAAAGCCTTTGTTTAGCATCAAATTTACTAACAACTATCGCTCGTAGAAAACTTTTCTTTTGTAAAAAGTGTTCTATAAGAAAGGTTCTAAGAAGGTCTTAGGCTCAAAATAGTCATTTATGCTTATTTTTCGAAGAATCTTGGGCTACGAGAATCTTAAAGTACTGGCCCAACATGGCGGCTGGTTTCTAGCAGCCGAAACCCCCCAGAGCGATTGTGTAAGGTCCGTTGATACAAAAGAGAGGTTTCTTTTGGCTAACGGCTCCTCTTTTCGGATATTCTTAGATCATTAATCAGTCTGCTCTGGCCAAACAGATCAACTTTTTCTCCATAGACAAACTACAATAGTGTCCAAGTCTATTCACAGATTCTTTTTTTTCCCTACAGTAAACAAAAAAGTTGTAAAACCCAAACAAAGGATCCTTTAAGCCCCCATTAATTTTCTGATAACAAATTTTTAATTACAATTCCGTTAAGTTAACTTATTAATAATATGTTCTTTGCAGGTCACTTCAAGGGAACCAACTTCAAACTATCGCGCCAGAATTATTTTCCAAACTTCCACAACTTCAAGTCCTGTGAGTCATTGAAATGAAATTAATTAATTACAATTAAATATAAATACAATATAATCAGTTCATTAACACAAATTCCTATGTTGATTTTTTTTGTGATTTTTTTTTGCGGTTTCCCGAGAACAGTCGGTTGGACTTGAATGACCTGTTGTATATTGAGAATTCTTCGGTGGCGTCGTTGACGTCGCTGCGTCACCTGCGTCTCGACGCTAACCGATTGCAGCGCGTGCCTACAGACGCTCTGGCTCCGCTCTCTAATCTTCAGCTGTTGTAAGTACTAAACAAATCGTTCAAAAATTTTCAAAATTTTTTCTCAAAATAGAAGAGACTTTAAACAAACCAAAAACATAGAAAAAAGTTTAAAAAATCGTCGTAAACTCTATTTTAAAAAATTGAATGAACAAACAAGTTCATTGAGAAGCAGACGTAAAAAATCTTGAAAAAATATACAGAGTTTTTACTACTAATTATTCTTTTATACCAGTGTTTCTACTTTGCAGGGAAATTCTCTGAAAAAGGGGAAAATGGGGTCTAGAAAGGGAAAATAAGAGAAGAGGGAGAAGGGAAAATCTAAACATACTCTAGTACGTAGGGGATTAAGTGGAAAAAGGGAAGGGAAAAAAGGGGAAATCTAGAAGTACAGCCTTGTATTCTAGTACGAGGGGGAAAGGGGGAAAATAAAGGAAGAGGGAAAAAAGGGGAAATCTGAACGTACCGCCTGTACTCTACTACGAAGGGAAAAATAAAGGAAGGGGAAAATAGGGAAAATCTTATCGTACGACCTGTATTCTAGTACGGAGGGGAAAAAGGGGAAAATAAGGGAAGAAGATGGAAAAAAGTGAAGGATGAAAATGGAAACACTGTATTACACGTAAATTATATTATACAAAATCTAGTAATTTAAATCCATTCAATCAAATGGGTGTAGAAAAAATCACTTTGTAAAGTAAACATGGGATTCGCCATATCAGAATCGAGTGTGGCACATAATCCTTTCGCTTTCAGACGCAACGCCACACTTTTCCCAGTCCAAATATTTCCCCGAAGTTTTTTTTCCCACACCGCCGCAAAAAAAAAAAGTTGGGAAAAGTGTTTGCGGCTATTGTATGTTGGGAGATTGATAATTTTTTTGTCTGTGGCTTTTTGTGTCTGGCTGTAGGAATCTGGGCTTCAACAAAATCAAACATTTGCCGAGAGCCTCGTTCCACAACCTGACGTCTTTGGTAGAGTTGTAAGTAAGCCTTGCACTTTTTGGCTAAAACACGAACAATATATTTAGATTTATATATGATATAAAATAAATGCAGAATAAATAGATTAACTGAATGATAGGAAAATGAATGTATGAGTGAGTGAATGAGTGAACGGATGGATGAGTGGATGAATAGATGAGTGAGTAAATGAGTGGATGAATGGAAAGATGCTGAGTGAATGAATGAACGAGTGGATGAATGAATGGGTGAAGTAATCAACGAAGAACGAGTGAATGAATGAATGTATGGATGAACGAGTGAATGGATGGGTGGATGTTGAGTGAATGAGTGAACGAGTGGATGGACGGATGGATGAATTGATGAATGAATGAATGGGTGAATGAATGAATGAATGAATGTATGGATGGATGAATGAATGGATGAACGAACGAGTGGATGGACGGATGAACGTATGGATGGATGAATGTATGGATGGATGAATGAATGGATGAACGAACGAATGAACGAACAAGTGAACGAACAAGTGAACGAATGATAAATAATAATAATTTTCATTCATGAATTCTGTAAACGTATTATAATATTCAATTAATGCTATTAAATTCAGATCGTATTTATTTATCGCTTTACAATTTGATATAAGTACTATTATAATACAATTAATTATCACAACTAATTATAATAATTTTTCCAATGAAAATCTAGGATTCTTGACTACAACCAAATCGAAACTATCGACGACGACGCCTTTGAAGGTCTCCAGTCACTACGTACACTGTAAGTTACTTATTTTACATCAAATTTCACTAACTAATATTCATATTCATACTACTCCATATTACTTCATATAATTAAAGTACAGTTGTGAGCAAAAAAATCTACCCCGCCTAGAATAGAGAAAGGTGCTTTTGTCTGAACTTGTCAATGCTTCCACTTTGCAGGGAAATTCCCTGAAAAAGGGGAGACTGGGGTCTGAAAAGGGAAAAGTGAGGGAAGAGGTAGAAGGGGGAAATCTGGAGTATAGCCTTGTTTTCTAGTGCGGAGGGTAGAAAGGGAAAAGTGAGGAAAGAGGGGGAAAAGGGGGAAATCTGGAGTGGTAGCCTTGTATTCTAGTGCGGAGGGTAGAAAGGAAAAAATAAGGGAAGATGGGGAAAAGGGGAATTCCAAAGTGGAAACATTGGAACTTGTCTACTACTATAGCTATCAATCGAGGTCAAAACGAGGTCGTGGAAGCTCAAACAGCGTTAGGTCCAGTGCTTCCACTTTTTTCCCCTTTTTCTCCCTCCGCTTGAAAATATCAATTTCCCCTTTTCCCTCTTCGTGCTACACAGTAAAGCTACATTTGTAAATTTACTTTTCCCTCCGTTTTCCCTATTTTCTCTTCCCCATTTTCCCTATTTGAGGGAATTTCCCTGCAAAGTGGAAGTACTGGTTAGGTCACTTTAATTTTCACCCTTGTTAACAGTGTTGCCAGTTTTCAATCTTCCATTTTTCCCCTCTTCCCTTATCTTTCCCCTTTTCCCCCCTCCGTGCAAGAATGTACAGGGTCTAGATTTCCTCTTTACTCTCTTCTCTTCGTCTTCCCTTTTCAGACTCCATTTCCCCCTTTTTCGGGGAACTTCCCTACAAAAGTGGAAACGCTGCTTGTTAGCCATTCGACTGCTACTGTAGTAGACAAGCTGAGGCAAATGCGCCTTCCTCTATTCTAGATGGGATAGATTTTTTTTTCGCTCACGACTGTATTTAACTTTGAACTAACAGTTACTTCACGTAACTAAGTGGGATTTTTAATTAAAATTTCTTTCATACTTACCAATAAAGCTACTATCTTATTGTAATTATTTTTATTATACAGGGGACTGAGTTACAACCGAGTGCGAACTTTCAACTGCAAATTAAGTCACACAGTTTTTCTCCACGAACTGTAAGTTATCACCTGTTATCATCTGTTATCACTACCAAACAACGGCTGTTTCCAAATATACCATAATTTCATATCAATGATCATCTAGTACACTTAAAGGGCAACTCCGGACAACTTGGAAAAACGCTGATTCCGCAACAAACTTTCTCATTGGCTGTTTTGGTCACGTGACACCAGTGCTAACCAGTCAGATCTTCGGCTCAGTTTCCAATGTTGCCACGTGCATTTTCAAACTTAAATGAACTTTAGCGGCCAAACGGTGGAAAACTGGGATAGGGAAACCTATAGATATTCGGAATCGGCGTAAAAAGTTCTATAACATATGTTTTTTCCAAGTTTTCCAGAGTTGCCCTTCAACATATATCGGTACAACAAATTAAGTTATGACTAATCTGGTACAGTTTATCATTATTATTATATTTATTATAATATTAAATATCTATTATACCTTAATCCTACGTATTTCTTACTGCAGGAATTTGTTCGGCAACCACCTGACTCGTCTGGAGAATGGAATCTTCCGGACAGCTCCACGTCTAACTCATCTGGAGTTACGCAGAAATCCTCTTCACTCAGTAGATCGCGATACGTTCATTCATCTTCCGCGTCTGCAGAAACTGTACGTTTAAATCAGTGCTTCCACTTTGGGTTTTCCCTTTTTTCCCCCTTCATCCGGTACAACTTAATTTCCCTTTCTTCCCTTTTTCCACTCTGCATAAGAGCTCAGGAACCTACTGCTTAAGTGTACATGTTCACACTTGGGCATTTCCCTTTTCCCTTCATTTTCCCTTTTTAAGGGATTTTCCCTGCACAGTGGAAGCACTGCTTTAAATCCACCTTACTGATAAACTCTCCATTAAAAATTTACCTTGTTTCGCTTCCGGTTCCGTTTCCGGATCCGGTACAGGGTCTTGTCGGAAGTGCGGGACTTGCAGCAGTTCCCCAACGTCAATGGTTCATCCGCCCTGGAAGTAATCAGGATTGATCGGGCCAGGATCCGGCGGATTCCTTCGGAGCTTTGCCAGTTCGTCCCGCATTTACGCAGCCTGTAATTTATCTAATTAATCGATTAACTAATCATCCGATAATGTCAAACGATAATTAATTAATCGATTTTTTACGCGGGCTATTGTTTCTCATTAGGGAATTGAAATCTAATCTTGTGGAAGAGCTTCCGGACTTGTCCAAATGCAAAGAACTGCGGCTTCTGTAAGTCAATATCCGGTTCATTACTTCCGGTTCATTAACCTATGATAACAGTATACTCGATAATTATCATTAATTAATATTTTAGGGATTTGGGACATAACCGGATATCCGTTCTTCCGGATTTCGCATTCGTTCATATGAGGAAACTACACGATCTTCACTTGTCTCACAACCGAATCGAAATTTTAACCGATAACGCACTTTCCGGACTCTATAAACTGAAAAATCTGTAATTAAATTAATTCATAAGTAAATCTGAAATAATTGAATTTAATAAAAATTATTTAATAAATTATTGTAGTGATTTATCGCACAACGAAATCGCTGTAATCGAATCGGAGACGTTTGCTGCGCTGGCTGAAATCCAGGACATGTAACTACCATTCATTTTATTGTGTAGATATTACTGAATTTATTATTATTTTAAGTTTTAAAAAAAAACTTTATAGTAATTCAAACTGAAGTTTCAAGTAACGAATTAGTAAGTAAGTAAGTTAGTTAGCTAGTTAGTCAGTTGTAGTTGTCAGAAGCAAGTAAGTAAACTAGGAAATATAGTAAGTTAAGTGGTTATAGTTTGTTAGTTAGCCAATCAGTTAGTTGGTTAGTAAGCAAGTAAGTAAGCTTGGGTAAGAAAGTAGTAAGTAACTATTTAGTTAGTTAGTCAGTTGTAGTTGGTCAGTAAGCAAATAAATAAGCCAAGTAAGAAAGTAAGGAAGTAATTAGTTAGTTAGTTAGTTAGTCAGTTAGTTGGTTAGTAAGCCAGTCAGTTAACTTAGGTAAGAAAGTAGTAAGTAACTATTTAGTTAGTTAGTCAGTTGTAGCGGGTCAGTAGGCAAATAGACAAACCAGGTAAGGAAGTAAGCAGGTAATTAGTTAGTTAGTTAGTATAAGCAAGTAAGTTAGGTAAGAAAATGGTAAATAACTAATTGGCTAGTTAGTCGGTTACTTGGTTAGTAAGCCATGTAAGTATAACCTAAATAAAAAAGTAAGCTCTAATAAGTAAGCACGCTAATAAAGTAGTAAATTAGTAAGTAAGTAAATAACGACCTATAGTTCAGTAAGCAAGCCATTAAGTCAAGTAGTCGACCACTAATTCCATTAGTCAAGTAGTCCGTAAGTAGCTAAATAACTAAGCTAACTAACTAACTAACTCCCAAGTAGTCGACAACGATTCCGTTAGTCAATCGTTCTGTAAGTAGCCAAGTAAGTAAGCTAATTAACTAGCTAACTGACTAAGTAGTCGACCATCATTCACGTTAGCCAATGAGTCTTTAGGTAGCTATAAGTAAGCTAGCCAACTAACTCTCAAGTAAGTCTACCACTGATTCCGTTAGTAAATTATTCTTAAGCAGCTAAGTAAGTTAGCTAACTAGCCAACTTAGTATGTAGTCGACTACTAAATCCGTTAGTCAATCTTTCTGTAAGTAACCCAGCTAACTAACTTACTCTCAAGCAGTCTACTTCCAATTGCCTTACTTAATTAATCCCTAAGTAAGGTAACTAAGTATGCTAACTAACTAACTAACTAACTTACTAATCTAGTCATTTCTCGTTACAGTAACTTGGGACACAACAAATTTCCTACATTTCCTTCGCACGGTCTGGCAAGTGCCATTCAAATCAAAGTCCACAACAATCCACATCTCCTAGAATTCCCTTCACCGGAATCTTTCCCCAAAGTCCAGAGCCTCGTGCTGTCCTACGCTTATCACTGCTGCCCCTTCCTTTACCCCGACGACTTTTCTGCACAAACCGATGACCCGGACAACGCCTGGAGGGACTCAGTCATCCCCCTGTCCTCGGAGCACGGCATAGACTTGAGCGCCTGGGCCAAGGGAACGAACTTAGTTCTAGACGCAGGTATAACTTTATTAACTAAAGGGGCATTAAATCTAGATAGAAAGAAAAAAGACACCTGATTGGCCTAACTAGCCCTCAGGCGATAAAATTTCTACTTGTGATTGGACACTTCAAACTCCCAAAAACCACTAGGAGCTTTCGTATCGTCCCTGTCCAGTTTTCCGTTTTCCCTTAAAGAGAGCACGGTTTCCCCTTTTTTCCCTTCCCCTGTAAATTATCAAGTATACTTTTCACCTCCATTCTAGGATATCAGACTAAACTTCCATGCTTTTTTCCCTTTATTTTCCCCTTTCGAGACCCACTTTTCCCATTTTAAGGGAATTTCCCCTGCAAAGCGGAAGAACTAGCCCTATTTAACTTGCTGGCCCTGTTTTTCATGTTCGAAAACTGTTCAGGGTTTAATTTTTCTACACAGACAGGGGCACTAACTTTACATAGGAGGAAAAAAGACAAATGATTGGTCCAACTAGCCCTTAGGCAATAAAATTCCTACTAATGATTAGGGGTTTTCAAAGCCCACTGCATCTACTTTGCAGGGAAATTCCCTCAAAAAGGGAAAATAGAGTTCTCAAGAGGGAAAATGGCACCCTTTTAACTAATGTCAGTCTTTGTATTAGCTTTTCTACAAAAAAAAATGGGACCCAAAAATCACTATTCACGGAGGGAAAGAGCACACTGTGCACAGGGGGAAAAGGGAAAATTCTGCCCTCTTGAAGGGAAAACTAAAAACTGAAAGCGGAAGCACTGCCAAAGCCCCTAGGAGCTCTTGTTTCTTTCCTATCCAAGTTTCCTGCCCCTATTCTTTCAAGTCCAAAATCTTACAGGAGTTTAATTTTTTTCCCCTACAGACCCTTTATGGGGCAACATGACTTTTCCATGGGGCAATGTTCCTGGCTTCAACTCCACAGAGGACGAGGCAGCGAAACTGCAGGTCCTTTTAGCCGCTATGAACATTCCACTCACCGACTCTGAAATCTCCCGGCACAGACCGTGGCCAAGAAGCGACAGCCCGTCCAGTGCATTCCCGAACCAAGTCAGCAGTTTACTTTTATGAATAAATATGAAATTATACTGAATAGTGCCTTTTTCTAGGTCCGTTCATGCCGTGCCACGACTTGTTCGACTGGTGGTCGCTACGTTGCGGGGTGTGGGTGGTTTTCCTGATGGCGCTTCTGGGCAACGGCTCCGTGGTTTTCGTTCTCATCTTCTCCCGGTCCAAAATCGACGTCCCTCGTTTCCTAGTTTGCAACTTGGCCGCGGCTGATTTCTTCATGGGCATTTACTTAGGATTCCTGGCCGTGGTGGACGCTTCGACGCTGGGCAACTTTCGCATGCACGCCATCTGGTGGCAGTTTTCTTCAGGATGCCAACTGGCCGGTTTTCTCGGGTCCTGAGCTCGGAACTGTCCGTGTTCACCTTAGCCGTGATTACTATGGAAAGGAACTACGCCATCACGCACGCCATGCATTTAAACAAGCGTTTATCTTTACGACACGCTGCTTACATTATGGCTGTCGGATGGCTCTTCGCACTTGTTATGGCCACCTTACCCTTACTCGGAGTATCTGATTATCGCAAGTTTGCCGTCTGCTTGCCGTTCGAAGTAGAAAGTGCCACTAGTTTAGGTTACGTGGTTTTCCTGATGCTCATCAACGGAGTCGCCTTTCTCATTCTTATGTCGTGCTACCTGAAGATGTACTGCGCTATCAGAGGATCACAGGTAAGAACAAATTAGTGAAAATTACAATCTGCTTGTGTGTTATAGCAAATGTTGAATAGGCCTGGAATTCAAACGATTCGCGTATCGCCAAACGAATGGCTCTGCTAGTCTTCACCGACTTCATCTGCTGGTCTCCGATTGCTTTCTTTTCGTTAACAGCAGCCGGAGGTTTCCATCTAATTACGTTAGAACAGGCCAAGATCTTCACAGTCTTCATTCTACCACTAAACTCTTGCTGCAACCCGTTTCTCTACGCCATTCTGACGAAGCAGTTCAAGAAGGACTGCGTCCTCATCTGCAAGGCTATCGAGGAGTCCCGAGTCACTCGCGGTATCGGCAGGTGTCGGCACAGCTCCAACTTCAGCAACCGACACACGCCGGGCAATTCAAACAGCGCCGGTGATCGCAACTCGTCTAAAGGCGACGGGAGTTCGTGTCACTGCCAGTCGAGATTGCACGACAAGAGGAACAGTCGCAGACCTCGATGGATTCCGCAGTTTATGCACAACTGGCTAAGAAGGATCAGGGACGGACAATCGGACCTGGAGAACTCGTCTTCGGCTAACGACTACGCCTACCAGATCGCGGAGATCCAGCAGAAACAGCAGAGGAAACATCGCAGAGCTGGATCTGTTTCTAGTGAAAACTACAGCTCCTCCAGATCGGACTCGGTGAAAGCCATAGGATGCGGAATACCTATGAGGATGACAAGGTATGTGGTAGCACTATTGCTGCTATTTGATTAGTATTAGTATATTATAGATTACTACCATCTTCAGTACTACCCTTACTATAACTTCTACTACACCTATTGATGATAGCACCACCGCTACTACTATACTACTTATACTTGCTACTTCAAATACTACTAATCCTACCGCTACTACTACCACAGCTTACTTCTGTCAACCTTATCTCTGTGTACTCATTTAATCACTCACTCATCCATTCCTCATTCACACATTCATTCATTCAGTCGCTCACTAATTCAATCCTAATTCACACATTCATTCACTCAATCGCTCACTCATTCATTCCTCATTCACATATTCAACCATTCACTCACCCCTCTCGCCCATTCGTCCGCTCACTCACTCATTCATTCTGTAATTCACAAGTACATTCATTCATCTACTCATTCACTCAATCATCCACTCCTGCACTCATTCATCAATTCATTTACTCATGCTCTCTTATCCAAACGTCCACTCATTCACTCATTCATTCTGTAATTCAAAAGTCCATGCATCCAAGCATTCATTCATTCACTCATTCATTCACTCACTTATTCCATTTTTCTCCGCCCGCTCTTCATCAACAGGGTCGGGAATCGAAGGCGAAATTCATGGACAGTTACCAGAAAACCTTCACAGGATTCCAACCTCTCGTCCTCGAGAAACGACTCGTCCACTTCAGCGATGACTGCGTCCACGAGTGTCGGAACCACGGCGTGGAGGACGTCGAGATCTTCCGTTTCCAGCGACTGCGGGTCCTCGACTTTCAGAGGTACAACTAAATGCTCATAAATTAAGCTACTGATTTGAAAAAACTTAAAAATATTTTTTAATACCAGCGAGTATTAGAGACAGGGATCGTTCCTTCAAGTCGCCGAATTCTTCAGGGGCGCAGGAACATTCACACAAAAGATCGGGAAGCCTTCGAGAAAAATCTTTAAGGCAGCACCCCATGTCTCCGTTAGCAGCTGGAATCCTTAGACAACAATCAGTTTCTAAACTTCCAGGATCTGTTGTTCAGAGAACCGTTCCACAAGCATCAGGTCCCGCACTGACAGTTACTGAAACGAGGTAAACAAAACACAAGGCCAGTGCTTCCACTTTCAGTTTCCCGTTTTTCTCCTTCAAGAGGGCACGGTTTTCCCTTTTTTCCCCACTATCCTTTCCCCTCCATCAAGGATATCGAGCTATAGTTCTGTGATTTTTTCCCTTAGTTTTCGCTTTTGAGACCAAGTTTTCCCTTTTTTTTAAGGGAATTTCCCTGCAAACTGAAGCACCAGGCAACGCCACCTAGCGAGCAAAATGTGTACTAAACGTCATAATGTATTTGAATTACTTCTATTTTAATTTTTTCATTGGTTTTTATAATAGAACTCCAACTGTAAAAAATTTAAAATGTGAGTATTTTTTGAATTAATATACCGCTTTTTTTTGTTGCAGAGGCGTTGTCTCGGGAACTAGACCGAAGCCTCGTCTAACGCGTCAACTAGCCGTTCACGACGAACACTACACAGCAGGAAAATGCGTCTCATTTGATTCAGCAGTATCACAGCACCAACACAAGTAACCAAACAAATAAATTTTCAAATTATTTAAGAGGATATTATGGCTTAACGATTCGTGAACTCATTCAGGTTCGACAACTACTGCCCGCTGCACAGGCCGCAGCGACTCGAGGGCCTTTGGGAGAACTCAGTCGAAGAAGATCACGAAATCCAAGTCAACGAACCTAAATCTGACACTGAAGACAACGAAAAAGATCAGCGTCAAGATCTGACAGCGCTCTACAACAATCGAGACACTAATCGCTTAGGTCTGAGTAGTTTCTTGCCTCGCAAGCTCAGTACGATACCGTCAAGGAGCTGTAGCGTTAATCCGGATAATAACATCGATGACGAAAACTTATCAGACGATACACTAAACCCTTCCGAAGACAACAGAACGACGAAACCACTTCAACTAGCCAGAAAATCAATAAATGTGATCTCCAAAAGCGACAACGAACTCTACTGTCAGCACAAAACTTCTAAAATCCTCCCAAAAATGGCTTCTGTTGATGTCCAGTATAATTCGACGATTTTTGCTACGCAGGATGAAAAAATTTTATCCGGAAAAATGAAGATTTTCCTGAACATTTAGCAACAAATCGACCAGCACAGACCGAAGAGGATCCATTGATTTCCTAGCAAATAAATCACTAAAATATATTTAATGTTTCTTTTTTCCTTTTGAAATAAATTAAAGTTATGTGAACTCTTCGTTTGAAATACGCATGAAACCAAATACTGTATTACTGAATGTTTGATTTTTGTTATAATATATTTACGTCGATGTTTATTATTCAGTTATTTGATTTTTATTTGAGTTACAATAAATTTCGATATCGCTAAATTATCGATAAATCCCTGAAAAAGGGAAATCATGTTCTTGAACGGAGGAGACAAAAGAGAAAAGGGAAAGATGAGGGAAAAATAAGGGAAGAAGGAAATTTAAGGTGTATCTACGTAAACTAGAACCGGAGGAAATAAAGGAAACGGGGAAATGGAGGAAAAGCGAGGTTATAGTGGAAAAACGGGGAAAACAAACATGTTTCAAGAGAAGGGGGAAAGGGAAAACAGAGCTATCTGCAGGGAAAGCGAAAACTGAATGAAAGTAGAAACACCGTAGCAGACATACAAAATTTAGTTTCCTTTAAAACTAAAACAATAACTTAAGCCGCTTTCTTCTCGACATTTCTGTAATAATTAGTTAAATTTCAAAATATTAATCTTAGTTCCAATTAAAAAATAATATCAGCAGTAAAATGGATCCCGCACTGTTACGCGAACGAGAAGCTTTCAAGAAGAGAGCCATAGCCACTCCAACGTAAATTTTTTACTGTTTCAGCATTTAACATTCATATTTAAACCGAAATTTCAACTTTCAGAGTTGAAAATAAGAAGAAAAAAGATGAAAAACCCTTTCAGGCGCCCGAGCCCGAGGACAACAAAAAGAAATCGAAACCTCCGTCGAAAAGCTCACAGCCTCGGATTGACGCAACAAAGTAAATTTTCATAGTAATTATTATAAAAACAAACTAAAATAATGTTTTCTGATAGTTACATGCACATGACTGGTAGTTCGCAGTACAAATTTAGCGTTCTAGCCAAAATCGTCAAACACTTACGAACGCTGTATCTCGACGGGTCAGATACTCCGTTAACGTTGCAGGAAATTCTTGACGAGACAAATCAGCTCGACGTTAGTTCAAAAATTCAGCAGGTAATAGATTTTTATGCTTTATTAATTAATAAGTGAATGAATTATTAAATATGATTTAATTTTAGTGGCTCGGGACAGAGGCTCTCCCGCAGAACCCTAAAATCGAGAGCACGTTAGATGGTCGTTTCATGTTTCGTCCGCCTTACAAGATTCGAGACAAGCGAGGTCTTCTCAAGCTTCTAAAGCATCACGATTTGAAAGGCTTGGGCGGAATTCTTCTTGACGAGATTCAGGAATCGCTGCCCAACTGCGAGAAAATCCTCAAGAACCTGCAGAACGAGATCATCTACATCAGTAGGCCCATCGACAAGAAGAAAATCCTCTTCTACAACGATCGCACTGCGATATTAAACGTGGACGAGGAATTCCAGAAACTGTGGCGAGCTGCAGCCGTAGACGGGATAGACGACAACAAGATCGAGGAGTATCTAGAAAAGCAGGGTATTCGTTCTATGCAGGACACTAGTAACAAATCTGCGCCTAAACCCATCAAAAGGAAAAATGCGCCAAAGAAAAGGGCTTACAAGAAACCAAGGGACAACGAACATTTGGCCGACGTACTCGAGACTTATGACAAATAATTCTTTCCATGGCAATGTGATTTTTTGTTTATTCTCTTTCTTCTCATTTAATTTCTTTCATTCTGGAATTGTAAACGAAATAAAATTAAAACGGACTTTTTTTTGGCAAAACTCCAAACACCAAAGTTTTTTTTTTCTATTTTTATCTTAGTTATTTTTCATTTTATTTCAGTTTTAATTTATCATCTTAAGCCGAGGTCGAAACGGCCAGTTTCTTCAAGTGCTCCATAAAAACTTGCAAGCTGACATCGTCTGTTAACACTGGAGCTCCACCGTCCTGTAAATAACAATCAAAATATTACTAATTATTACAGAACTTTAATTAAAATATTTTAAATTAAACGAAATAAAAAGCGAGAAAGCTGCCCCCAAAGCCACCGATAGCAGACAAGAGAAAACGGCTTAAAACAAATTTTGTCGAACAAACCGAGTAAGGAACAGGCATCGACTGTTGAGCGTGCAGCAGGCAAATCGTCCAATATCGGGGAGCAACACGGGATTTTATGGAGGGAGAGGGAGAACGATAAAACAAAAATTAAAGATTAAGTTTCTAAAAAATCTAAAAACTAAATCAAAATGTAAAAAACTGTTATTAAATAAATCAAACTTATATTAAACTGAATAAACACTAAATAGATGTTAAGCACTATAAATAAATGAAAGATTTTCATATTTATTATTCAAATTATTACTGTTACATTATTCATATTGCATTGCTACTGACAGAGATACAACCTAAAACAGATATTCAATACTTCATATATACTAACAACTACTTTCAACTATTTTTCTGGGTTTTTTCTCCAGTTATTGTAAACATGCACATGCTGCAATATTCCATGCAAAACAACAACATAACATAAATTGCTACAACATGCAGCACAAGTAAACTAGCTAAAAAAAATCTATATAATAAATTAAGATTACATAGAGATACGAACATCAACTAATACAAGTACCGTACACTTAACATAAATACCAAGACAAACACCTACTGATGCGTACAGTCATGTTCATTTAAAAAAGGGTTCAGCACGGGAAGGCTAAACGCCGCTTTTCTTTTTTTCTGCTGTGACATTTGAATATTATTTGTATCATATATATATTTTCAATTAAAATCAAGTGTATTTATGAAGAATTATTTAACTTATTTCTATAATATCTTTCTGCGAAAAACAACTTTGAAATTCACCCATACTGTACCCTTTTTGTTTTAATGAACATGACTGTACGAAAAAAGACTGAATGTTGGATACGTACCCCTCCTCCGTAGGCGTACATGTTGTTGTGCGTCTGCGAGGGGTTGACTTTGGAGAGGAGGAACCGGGCCTGCGAGCCGCCGTGCTCCGTGTCGATGTAGCGTGGCATGGGGAAACGCGTCTGCAGGATGTCCTGGGCGTCGTCGATGGGCGCCTGCAGCAGCTGCCGGAAGTTTTCGTATTCCGGAAGGCTCTGGTAGCCGGCGGCGCGCCACTGGGCAATCGTCTGTTACAAACAAGTTATAAATCGTTAATTAGACGAAGTGATTTACTTTCGAATTAAGCTACTGAAAGTGACTGTGAGAATTACGGAGTACTGGTGGTAGTGTTAGGAGTAATTTCAGTAGTGATAACGGAATATGTATTAGTGTATCATTTGCAGTAGTAGTGGTAGTGGAATTGATAGTAGTAGTAGTAGCGGTGGTGGTGGAAGTAGTAGTAATAATAGTATCCGTAGTATTTGTTGTGATTTCAGCAGTACTAAAAGTTGTAACAGTATTAGTAAATAGTAGTATTGTGGTGGTGATGCTATTATTTGTAGTAGTGGTAGTAGTAGTGGTATTAGTAGTAGTAGTAGTAGTAGTAATATTTGTATTCGTAGCAGTAACAATAGTAGAAGTAGTATTTATTGTAATTTGAGCAGTAGTAAAAGCAGTAACAGTATTAGTAAATAGTAGTATTGTGGTAGTGGTACTAGTATTTGAAGTAGTAGTAGTACTAGTAGTAATAGTAACAATAATCGACTTAGATTTACCTCTCCATGGTAAATGACGATCTGGAAGAAAGTGTCCATAAGCAAGATGCGGTCCGGCTGGATGGAGGAGGTGTCCAGCAGAACCGGCTCAGGGGGTCCGTGGAAACTGTAACTGTACAGGATGGGCTGGATCATAATCAGGCACTGCGTCACATCTTCCCGATTCAGCATATGCCTTTAGAAAAATCAAGAAAAAAAATAATTAAAATACTTCATTAAATAAAAAAATAACAAAATTAAATATTAAATAACAACAAGAAGAAGAGAAAGAAAAGTATAACACTAATAAATCCAATTGTATGATGATGATGATAATAATAATAATAATAATAATAATAATGATAACCAGAAAAAATGATTGTACTTCAACTAATCCAAATGAACGAAATAATAAATAATAATAATAACTAACATTAATATTAAATAACAATAATAATGCTACTATAAGTAAAACTAGTACTAATAGCAGTAATCGTAAAATAATAATAATAATAATAATAATAATTACTGCTAATAATGATAATTTTTAAAATGTGAAATTTGGAGTGGTACCGATAGAAGGTGGTTTCGTCGGGCTGTTGTTGAAGACCTGCAGGAACTGCGAGCGCCTCAGGTGGAACATGAACTGCGGGTACAGCGTGAAAGACTCGGACAGGCGGAAGCTGTTCGGGTCGTCCTTCGAGTATTCGCCAAATTTCTGGCACTGTTCAACAAACAATCGTCAATACCGTGAAAATATTAATATGAATATAAACATACATGATAAATATAACGTAACGAATAATAAACAGAAAAACTAATTATCATAATCGAAATGTGATAAAATATATTAAGTAAAAAATATAACGTAAAAATAGGAGATAGTGCAAAAATACAAAAATAATAAATAATAATTAATGTAAAACAGTATACCGACACAAAATATCATATGAAAACAGAAACATAACAGAATACTATTTAAAAAAAATACCACAATTAAAAAACCATAAATATAGTATATATAAAACAGGTCATTTGCATACCAAGCGAATGAGCATGCGGTCCAGCCAGCGCAGGACGTCGGGCCGTCGTCAGTGTCGGCTCGGAAAGCTGCCAGGCGTCCCATAAGAACGGCAGACGCCTCCTGATCGAATCCCGCAGAGATGTGGTGAATGTTGGCCGTGGCATCAGCCCAGCTATTATCAGAAAACATTTTATAAATCATTACATGTTACTATATGTTGAATATTTATCTTGTTCAGTTGTTATGTTATCCATTTCAGTTTTCTGACTTTGTCTGGTTGTTTTATGGATATAGCTAATAACTTTTACGTCCGTCATTGATACAAGGCTTTTTAATTACGTTACTATATGTTGCACATTTACGATTATTTTCTTTTACTTGATTATTCTTTTATTTCAACCGATTTTGTGCAAACATAATTACGTCTGTAAAATTTGATACCACTTTAGTGTTATTATATTATTAAAATTATTATTATTATTAAGTATTTAAAAGGCATTTCGTTACTTTCTAGCGATCGTGGTAACACGAACACGCTTCTGTCCGCTCGAATGCTGGTACTGCGTAATGAACTGGATGCAGCCTCTGCCGCCCTGAGGTATCGGGCTCCGTGCTAAAATAAAACATTCTAAATTAGACAATTCGTATATTACTTATATATAGTTATGTATAAAGTGTGAGAACGAAGAAGAAACAAATATTGAAATTAGGAGAAAATAAACTGTAATAATAAATTTAAGTTATTAACATAAAATTATGCGGGAAGTATTAAGTTTTTAAAAAAAATATTAGTGGTGAATTTGCTGCTAAAATGTTTTAGTAAAAACATTTTCTCTGTGCGTAACAAATAATATAATTGTAATGTAAAGATCTAATACAATTACTTTGTAATAATTTTTACAAGTTTTCTTAATACAATTAATTACATTTTTGCTATGCCCGATAGAAAAGTCATATGGTTGAGGACCGAATGACTAGGTAGCTGAACACTTGCTGAACAGTAGCTGGACTTACTTTAGTTGCTAAAACCGAACCCTCTGAATAGGGGGTTGAACACTGCATCACTAAGTTCTTTAAAAAATTCAAGGGTATGGACCGTGTGAAAGTGGGCCAGTTTCACACCATCATCTAGCTGAATATATGTTAATCATGCAGCATTCAGAAGGTCATTCTGACGTTTGACTAGCGCATCTTTCTTCTACTGAGTAAAACTATACAATACCTGATTGACGACTTCGAAGAAGACGGCCGGGGTCGTATTAGGTCCCAGAGCGCAGAATTTCCATTGGGTAGTGCCGCCAAGTCCCATTTCCGTCTCAGAGACGGCAGGGCCCTTAACGTTCATAGAGACGCAAGAGCCGATAGCTCCGCAAACTATCAAGTTAAATGGAAAATATTAATAGTTCTTTTGGTTATTAGTTATTAGTAATATATTAATAAGTAAAACTTAGAATTATAATAATATAAATACATGTTTAGCAGCAATATGTAGTAAATAATAATTGTACAAGAAATAATATTGTTAAACTGATAACGTGTAAGTTAAAGGAATATACTACTACTAATGTATAACTATGAAACTAAAAATATTACCTTTAAGTTCCCTGGAAGTCTTCACTTCGAAAGTGGCATTGAACGCCATCTTGTATTCATTGCGTGAATCCTTGGCAAAGACCCGCTGGAACGTCTGTTTGAAAAGAGATGAACCGAATGAATCTCCCATCACCAGGTGACCGCCAGTCGAGTTGGGACACGACTTCATCTCCAGCAATCCTAAGATATGCAATGTATCGGTAATTTAACCTGTGACGTGCATTTTACACATCAGTTACTCTTTATTATTATTTTATCCATTACTTCTAATTTACTCTTAATTATTAATGTATTCAATATTATCTATTTTTCATCAAATTTATTTATAATATATTGCTATTATTATTATTTCACATTATTTATTCAAAATTATTTTTGTATTATATGTTACATTTTTGTTGTTTGCGATTTTATTTACTGTTATTTACTATTATCTTATTACTAATGTATTTCACATTTTTCATGTACAATTTATTTCTTTATCATAGGAGAATTTTATAATATTATATCATAATGCTTTTGTTATTTTTCAAGTACCAGTCTGATCCAGAGCGCAGGCGTAAATATCAATGGCGTGTCCGTTGGCGCAGGCACGAGCGGCAAGGCCTTCGTAGTGTTTCGTCGCCTTCTTCATAAACTTGGCGTTGTCCTTCTCGATATCGTGGTGAGAACGGATCGGTTGCTACGAAAAAAGAAAAAAAAGTTATGCATACATGTTTCTTAACATGTCATATAGACAAGTGAAATATTGCTTGAAGAAAACGGAAAACAAGGCCAAGATATAAAAGCTGTTAACATAGACAGCATTACTAACCATTGTTAGCACTGTTTAGCATTAGCATTGTCTCAGTTACCTGACTATCTTGCCGCTACTTTAGCTAGCACTAGTTAGCATTGGTATTACCTTAGATATTTGTTAGCATTAGGGCTACCTCAGCTAGCTGACTAGCTTAACTGCTACCTTAGTTAATTTTACCAAGCATTACTAGCACTACTGAGCTGGCATTAACATAATTTTAGCTATTACCATTAGCACTAAGCTTATTACCTTCAAATCTTCATTGACGACCATGCCGGGTCCTTGGGAGCAGGCTCCCCCAGCAAACAGCATCACCCTAGCACCAGTGTTGGGGAAGGTGCACTCGAGAAGACCAATAGCAATAGACAGTGCAGCTCCCGTGGATCTCAATGGCCGTTTTCCTTGAGGAACAGGCCAAGGGTCTCTCTGCAGTTCGCCCAGCAAGTCAGTCAGAAACATGTCGCACTTGTGCACCGGTTGCAAAAACCTACAAGCACCGACGTAGTCGTAGTAGTGGAAGAATTAGTACTAGAAAGTCTAATAGAAGTTAGATTAAGGAAAAGGTCGGTGCTTTCCGAAAAAGAAACTCAGCCGTTTATTTCAGCGACTGAGAAGCAACTGCCCTCAGCCCAAAAAATTGTGCCCTTTTATATGCTAATTTCGCACCCTGAGTGACATAAAATTAAAACACACACACACTTCGGAAAAAGAAATGGAAAAAATGCAAATGAGGCAGAATGAACAAAAAAAACAACTTCAAGGTTAATCGCCTTAGGCGGTAATTTCGCCCGTCCAGAAGTAGTAGTAGTAGTAACAATAGGATAATACTAAGAGTAGTAGTACTGAGGGTAGTAGTAGGAGTAGGAGGAGTAGTAGTAGTGGTACTATGCAGTAGTAGTATTGGTTTGCAGTAGTAGTATGCAGTAGTAAGTTGTAGTAGCAGCAAGTGGTAGTAGTAGTAAGTGGTAGTAGTAGTAAGTAGTAGTAGTAGTAAGTGGTAGTAGTAGTAAGTAGTAGTAGTAGTAAGTAGTAGTAGTAGTAAGTAGTACTAGTAGTAAGTAGTACTAGTAGTAAGTAGTAGTAGTAGTAAGTAGTAGTAGTAGTAAGTAGTAGTAGTAGTAGTAAGTAGTAGTAGTAGTAGTAAGTAGTAGTAGTAGTAGTAAGTAGTAGTAGTTGTAGCAGTAGTACCAACAGTAGTAAGTGGTCCTAATGGTAGTGGAAGTAGTAGTAGTAGATAGTAGTAGAATCATTAGTAGTAGTAGTGGTACTAGTAATAAGAGCACTGATACTAACAGTAGAAGTAGTAGCAGTAGATAGTAGTAGAATCATGTATACCTGCTTCCTGGAACAAACTGCCCACCAGGCCCTCGAACTCCAGGTTGCTGGGGTCCAGCGGGAGTCCCCGTAGGTCCCATAGGGCCCTGAGCTGCTCCAGGAGGCATTCCTGGGGCATTAACATGTCCTGGGACTCCTCCTCCCATAGACTTACCAACGCCAAGCATGTCTTGTACTTGTTTGGCCGTAAAGTCCTTCGTCCCGCGGAAAACGTAGGATTTGGCGATACCGTCACAGCCCAGCTCGTGAACGTGGACCATTTTGCCAAAAGTGATCAGACCGACCAGAGCGTTGGGAGGCAGCAACGATAGAGACATCTGAAGGGACTCCTTCAGAGCTGCCAGTTCTTCTTCGTCCACACAAGTATCGACCACAAACAGAAAGATGGGCGGCATGGTTTGAGCTCTCTGTAAAAACATGTGGGGAAAAAAACAGGGAAATTAAAAAACAGGTTTAATAAACTTGTCCCGGATAAACGAACGGTGTCGTGGAGCGGGTTTTAAAAAATGTCACACAAGCGACAAAAAAACTAATCTGATGCTACCATACAAAACAGGAATTTATACCATTCAACGCGAAAAATGCTCTAACCAACCAGAAGACATTTTTAGTTAATAATACTTTGGAAATTGCACAGGATGACAAGCGATTTTACAAACAAGGTTGAACATATATTTTAAATTCCTGAAACTAGCAACTTAACTTCTATTCTCTTCGTAAGTGGATATTAGGGGCCATGGGCCATTTTAGACCCGAATGCCCAGTTTTGGAATTAAAAAAAAAAACAAAAAAAACAGAAATTTAAATAGCTTTTAAAATGTATGTTACCGTGATTGTGTACTCAATCGTCGAAAACTGCGGGATGATCTCGGCGGGCTGGTGCTGTTCAGAAATTGCAGCATACTGGGGCGGGAACTGACAGAAAAATATACATGAAAAACTTAGTACATTATTAGTAGAATAATTAACTTACAGGATTTCTCTGGGAGCAGAAATTGCAGACCCACAGTTTGGCTCGATAGTCAACATGGCAGAAGGGGTTCAAAATTGCCCTGCACGTCGAGCGGGTGCACAAAACAGGGTCGTACTGGATTGGCGGCAAGTCTGAGAAGATTGAAATACATTTAAAAAACTTCAATTATACATTTTAAGTTGAGATATTTACCTGGTCGTTCTTTCAGGGGGTGTACATACAGCCTAACGGTACAACCAGACGTGTAGCTTCTAGGCGACTTGACGGCCAAACATTCCAGGAAAGCCGAACTCCGTCACGATCTTCATTTTGCTGAATATATTCTTGAAAGGTCGCCATCGCCTAATTTCAAACTAAAATTAGTAAATATGCAAAAATATGTTAGATACAGGACATACTTGAGGAGCGAAGGTCTAACCGGTTAACAGAAGTCTGTCAAGAAGTGAACAAACTTGTACAACTCACAACATCAGAAGTCAAATCAGAACCTAGAAGCGACTTACACGTATAACGTTTATAATATTTATATCTTAATGCAAAATAATGCCAAAAATAGTGATAAATTTTTAAAAATAATTGTTAACAAAAAATTTATACATTTATTTTATTTTATATTTATTGAAACTAGGACTATCTTAGCTAAGGGCTTTCTTTTTCATTCTTTATTTACTATAACCTTGTTTTTCTTCGGTTGTAACATACTAAAAAATTCATTAAATATTTTCTGAATTATAAGAAATAAGTATCAGAAAGGCAGTTTAATGCAGGATTTGATTTGACTACTACGTACCATAATCACGTATAAGAGAAACGTCACTGGGTCAAGGTATTTGTCAATACTCGCAACCCGTTACACATAACCACAAGCTCTACCCAAACCGCACATCCACTACAAACTGGTAATAAACGAATCAACCTAAGCTCCATTTTAATCTACTATCCTCTATTCCAAATAAAAGGGTATTTTTTAAATTTATTTTAAAAATTACTGTCATTAAAGGATTCTTAGTGTTCTAGAAATTTTCTAGTTTAAGCCTTCACGAACCATGCAAAACAGCTGTTTGTTTGTAAAATGGAATTCCAGAGAAGTTTTTGTAGAAAAAATTATTGAACACTCGACAATTTATTATCAACGTTAGATTCAACTGAAACAAATGAAATGCAACATTACTTTTTAAGTTAGGAAATTAAAAGTTTTGCTCTGTTTCTTTCAGTAATAAAGTTCTGCTGCATGAACATGGAAGCCTACTTTCATTTTTGGGGTTTTGTAATTATGTGTCACTTTTTTAAAAGAGAAAATTCAGTATAGGTTCTTGACTATAGTTCAGTCTGTGTCTCGTTACTAGTGTGAGACATTCGACATTTCCTCTGTCAGTCGAATGCACTTTCTCGACTTACTGTTTCGAGCGTTGTGTAAAGCACATAAGGTCCGTTAAAATTCAGTAAAAAATCTGAATTATAATTAAGTTATTAACACGTATACTTGAGTTAACATTTGTCTAACCTGGGGGAAATAGTCCTAATATAAAAACTTCAGTTAGTTTTATTAATTAATTTCAAATTTAAATCATTTCAGAACAATATGGCCAACGCTCTGGAACAGTTGAAGGCCCTGACGGTCATTGTCGCAGATACTGGAGACTTTGAATGTAACGGCAACTTAAATATTTAACACTTGATCTAAAGAAGTACACTTTTCAGAAAAGCTTTTTTATTTATTTACTTAAGTATTGAGCTTATTAATATTACTTAATTATATTTTGAAATATTTTATCTTTGTAGCCATGATCAAGTACAAGCCAACCGACGCAACGACCAACCCTTCGCTTCTGTTAGCTGCGTCCACTCTGCCCCAGTACCAGCACTTGGTGGACAGGGCCATCGCCTACGGAAAACAACAGGGAGGGTAAACGCTATTTATTTTACTATTTCTTATAATCCATTCCGTTTAATTCGGTTTAAACTGCCATATGTGTAATAAATGTCATAAGTACAGCCATGAGCAGAAAAAAGTATCCACCTTGATTAAAGTACATCGCTTTTAATTTAGTTTGAGCACTACCATAGAGGTCAAATCGAGGTGAAAAGACTTTCAAAGCGTAAGATCAGTTCAATTTTTCACCCTTGTTATCACTTTGACTGCTATAGTAATAGGCAAGTTCATTCTAAAGCAACTTTTCTTTAGTTTACGTGGATACTTTTTTTTGGCTCGTGAGTGTACAAATGTAAACTTAATGCGATTTTATATAATTTAGGGACGTTGACGCCCAGGTCGACGCTGCTGTGGACAAACTCTTCGTTTTGTTTGGTGTGGAGATCCTGAAAATCGTTCCTGGACGTGTTTCCACCGAAGTTGATGCCAGGTTAGCGTTTTATATTTCAATAAATATTTATAATAATAAAAGAAATAATATTTATTATAATAAAAGTTCTTAACCGAAGGAATAATTAACCTAAATACAACTTAATACATGATAGGACGGCATTTTGAATATAATAGATGTAGCCTTTAACTAGTATTATATCTAGTATTTTCATTCGAAGGCTTATTATATTACGCGTTAAGGCCCTGTTGTTAGCTTTTTCTATTCACAGTATGTATATAACTATTAACTTAACTGAAATTATTTTTGTAGGCTTTCGTTTGATAAAGAGGGAAGCGTAGCCAAGGCCAAGCGTTTGATTGAGATGTACGAAGAGGAAGGAATCAACAAGGATCGCATTCTCATCAAACTGGCTTCAACCTGGGAAGGAATCCAAGCCGCCAAGTATTCATTTCATATTATCAATGAATTAATATAATAGTAAGAAGAAAAATAGCAGAAAAAATAGTAGCATATATTAATATTAATAATCATAATAAAATATGGTGAATTATTAATAATTTCTTGACCATGAAATCTTAACATGTGCCAATTATCCACATTATTTCTTGGATTTTGAAGGGAGCTGGAGGAAAAGCACAATATCCACTGCAATTTGACGCTGCTGTTCAGCTTCTGCCAGGCTGTGGCTTGTGCCGAGGCCGGGGTCACCCTCATCTCGCCCTTCGTAGGCCGCATCCTCGACTGGTAAATCCACACTCTAGAAAAAAAAATTAGTAATACTAATAACTAGTAGTAGTTAGAGTGGTAATAGTAATGATCATGATAACTGATAGTAATAACGATAATAATAATGAAAGTTTTATAATAGCAGGAATAGCTAGAATACAAAATAAAAGCGTTGAACATAATTTTTGTAACTGGCTCGTATTAATACTTGCTATGCTAAATAACACATTTGATTTTTTTATTTAAACTATTGTCAAATATTCATTGTTTTCAATCACATTTGACACCTGATCTTAATGAATCATAAAATTATAATGTTTTATTGATTTTAAAATTTAAAGGTACGTTGCCAACACTTCGACCAAGAGCTACGCTCCCGACGATGACCCCGGAGTGATCTCTGTGACCAAGATCTACAACTACTACAAGAAATTCGATTATAAAACCGTCGTAATGGGAGCCTCTTTCCGCAATATCGGTAACAAAAAAAAAAATAATAATAATTGCAAATGATGGTGTAATGGTCCCAAAGAGGTACGCGTTGTATGAGTTTAGAGAGAGTTTATTGTAGGAGATAATGAGAGATATATACAGTAAGAAAGTGGACGTGAGAGAAAGAGAGAGTTTGAGAGTAGTAGCAGTAGCAGGCGGAGTAGTCCGGGACGACGGGTTTATATACTAGGCCTAGCTATGAATAGATCGACCTAGCCTATTGTGGAGGTTATTCCTGACGGTGTAGATCCTGGCTATCCGTGGATGGCAATAGACCTGGTACGTAATGTAGGTCTAGGCCTAGGTCCAGAAGTAGAGCATGCCATATACGGTCTTCAGGATCATCACAATGGTTAAATCAATATTTTAGAATAATTATAATATGCAATAGTGTTAAAGTTACAAAAGCACATAAGAATAAATCTGTTTATGATAGGACTAATATTGTTATAATGATAGTGCATTATTTTGTGATAGTAATAACAGCAAACAATATAGTAAGACGGTAATTGCAAAATAATAAAAGTAATAATTTAACACGTTACGCAAAAACCTTATAATATTAAAAATAATATTGCAAAGTTATAATGTGAAATTACCATTTAACAATAATAGTCATAATAATAATAATAATAATAATAATAATAATAATAATAATAATGTTTATGATTAATTTAATGCAGGTGAAGTTATCGCTCTGGCCGGCTGCGATCTGCTGACCATCAGTCCCAAGCTGCTGGAGGAACTGGCCAACAGCGATTCCAGCGTCCCTCGCAAGCTGGACCAGGACGCCGCCAAGTCCCAGGATCTCCAGAAGATCTCGCTGGATGAAAAATCCTTCCGCTGGATGCTCAACGAAGACCAAATGGCCACGGACAAACTCAGCGACGGTATCCGCAAGTTTGCTGCCGACGCCATTAAGCTGGAAAAAACCATTCGCGAAAAAATTGTCGCTTAAAAAAAAGAAGATATTGAAAAGTATTCCAAGAGATCACATTCCCCAGATTCTTATGAGCTTAAATGCTAAAAAAAACTATAATTCCTGGTGTTTACTGTGTCCTATTCAAGAATCACATGTAGAAAAAGAAGCAATAGAAATAATACTCGGATTAGTTTAGTGTTTTATTTGATTGCTACAGCATTTTTGTAAGAGATTTTTCTATAAAGCGATAGGACCTTGTCCTACAGTGCAGTGAATAACGTAATCTACAGGGTTTTTAACTGAGGGAGTTAAGCTACTTCGCGAATTTTCAGTTTTCAGGTCTATGTGTTTGCCTTTAAAAAAAGTTTCAGGACTTTTGTTATGGGAAAAAGCTTGGTAAAACAGCGCCGCGAAGTCAGTGACGGTGTCTTTAAGCATAAAGAGTACGGCATTCGGACCGGCGTCAAAGGTATAGGCAACCTGAAACGAAAATAATAAGAAATATTAATAGTAGAAGTAGGAAGAGGATTGGTAGTAATAGTAGTGGTAGCAGGAGCACTAGTAGCAGTAGTAATAGTAGTTAAGTAGTAAAAGCAGTAGTGGTAGTAGTAATAGTAGTAGTAGCAGTAGTAGTAATAGTGGTTACAGTGGTAGTGGTAGAAATGGTAGTAATAGTAGCAGCATCAGTAGTGCTAAATAATAAGATAATACGGATTTTTGTTACCTTTGTGGATTTTTGCAAGTGGTTGTACTTATGAACGAACTCGACTATGGCCTGCGAAGTAGCGTTCATGTAAAACAGTGGAGGATACGTATCGAGACAGACAGCGTGGAACTGGTTGCTATCCCTCATAGTAATTTCGGCAAATTTGTTAAAATCTTTCTGTAATATCGCCTACGTCAGACAGAATAACGGTTACCGTTATATAATGTAATAGTAAATTAAAAGTTAAGTTATATTAAACTACTTAAATTAAATGTAATAATTACTAATATTGCTTATGAAACTAGTAAATCAAGAACCAAGTATATATCTTAGTATGATAAAATACTAAAAATGGCACTCAATTAGTAAACTAAATTTCCGAAAGTTCAAACAGTAAAAGTAAATAGTAAAATCAGGTACAGCAGCGTTTAGTCTTCTTATCATTACATTTTAGTTAGTAAAAATATTATTTTGCTTATACTTGCAGCATTTGCTCCAGACGTTGGGGTAAAACCTCGCTGACACGATATTTCAGCAAAGTACTAGTTTCCGCACTACGTCTCATGCCTTCAGTGCTACCAACAGCTTTTTCTTTGTCCGTAACCTGCAAAAATAATTTAAAAACAATATAACAGTTATTAATAACGTAAAAAAAAATAAGTAAAATCTATACCACAGCGATGAGTATGTGAAGGTCGGGCCAGTGCTCGGCCGTGGCGATAGGTCTCGCGACTGAATTTCCTTCACAGCTCCAGCGAACAAAACCTCCGAACAGCGAACGGCAGGCACTCCCTGAACCTCTCCTCGCAATAGCAGACAGGTCTTCGTTATTCGTGTCGAGATTATACAAGCCCGCTAACGCGTACACTACAAAAGAGGGGAAATTGCAATTAGTTGTTAATTTAAAAGATAATTAAAGTTTGAGTCTATGTTAAAATTTTATATGAATGAATGAATGAACGAATGAATGAATAAAACCTAAGCAAGCATATCCAGACGCTGATGAAGCGAGCCCAGCACCAGTCGGGAAATTATTAAATGTAGTTATTCTGACGGGCCATTTGCTGCGAGCAGCAGTTTCTGGGTCTCCAGATTTTGCTGCAAGATTCCTGACTGAAAATAAATTGAATTAAATGTGAAACATACTTAACAATAATCAATACTTTGTTCAAGGCAGTTTTGCAATCTTGCATTTTCTGTTGAAGCTTCTTCATTATTTAATGTGATCGAGTCCTGTTCGTAATCAGCTGCAGCTGTCACAGTTGTTTTGGTATACATCTGTCATAAAGATTTATGTATATTACTATTTTTATTATCAAAACATTTATGATTTTTACGTAAGAGGTATCCAGGGTAACGCTGATTGAGTCGTTTAACGGGATAATTAACTTTTCATCCTTCTTTCCCCCTGTTTTACAAAACGACATAAATTTAAGAAACGTAAAAAATAAGATTTTATTTTTTTTATAGGAAAATACAACTTACAATATTTGATGACAGCTATGTTGACTGGTGCAATGCAAGTGAAGGAAATCATTTGTTTTGTTTCAAAGAGCTGGAAAGGAAAATCTATAAAACAAAAGAAACGAAAATTTCTACTTCGATAAGTTAATTTTACACTTTTAGAAGAAAGAAGAATTAAGATTGCAAAAAGATAATTTGGAGCTGCTGAGAGTTTTGTTTTGAATTTGTCTCACATTTCAAGCAGACGTCTATCACAGTATGAGCTCTCCTATCTCCCGTGCTAAAGCCGGGAGCACGAAAGTAGCGCCAGATTTCTGCGGACGGCAGTAGTCGGAACTATAACTCCCATAAAGGTAATCAAGGCTGGTTTCTTTAACCTTGTTTTTAGATACCCTGAAATGTTGATCACCCAGTCGATATATAGCACAAGGTATCTAAACTGTAAGGTGCGCACAATCGTGGCATAGAACAAGAATGCAAACATTAATCAACGAAGGCATTCATAGTTCCAATTACTGCCGTCCGCAGAAAACTGGCGCTACTCTCCTGCTCCCGGCTTTTAGCACGGAGAGGTATGAGAAGCCTCACTACTGTTTATACTTATACCGTGCGTTTGTACAGTGTTGCCATATGTGTAGTAAACATAAACATTCCATGAAAAATAGAACTCCAAATTAAAGTTTAATTATATTTTATTTATTTAAAAAATTCAAACATAAAATTTTATTAAGAATTCACAAGAATTTTTATAAAATTACTTCAAATAGTTTACAAGCGTTTGAAATATTTTCTCGTGAAATAAATTTAATGCTTTTTTATTATTCATTTCGAGTTACGGATGGAAATATTAATTATAAATATTTAAAACAAAACTTATTTCAGAACTTTATAATTAATCTATTATGTAAAATAAATTATTTTTATTATTCTCTTTTCAGGGTATTTCCCTGAAAAAAGGAAATGGCATCTCAAAAGGGAAATAATTAGAAAAAGGGAAATTTAGAAATTCCGTTTCATATTCTACAATTGAGGGGAAGATGGGAAAAACAAGGGAAAGTTTAAATGGGGCAAAAATTAGAAATGTACCACAAAGCTTTACTATAAAAAGGGGAAAATGGGAAACTGATGTTTTCCATCCAAAGGGAAAAGCGGAAAGTTATATAACCAACAATTTCTCGAACAGCTGCCCACCAGTGCTTCCATTTTGCAGGGAAACTCCCTTAAAAAGGGAAAATGGGGTCTCAAAAGGGAAAATGTAGGGAAAAGGGAAAATGAGGGACACGGGAAATTTCCAAGCATGAACATGTACATGTAAGCAGTATACGGCTGAAACAAGTTTCTGAACTCTTATGAGGAGAGAAGGAAAAGAGACATTTTAAAAAGGGAAAAAAGGGAAATCAAGTTGTCCGAATGAAGGGGAAAAAGGGAAAATGGAGCCCCTAGAAGGGAAAACCCAAAACCCGAAGTGAAAGAACTGCTGTCCACGTTCACGTAAACGCCTACACTTCTGACGTAAACAGCAGTCGGTTCACTTTACTTCATTGTTCATCATTTTTTGAAATAACGTTAAAAAGAAGTTTTATATAAGTAAATAACATCTTCAGTAGCAAATGCACCTTAGATTCTGCTTAATTTTTCTCACCTTGCTCGTGGTCCTTGCTGTTGTCGAGTCTCGGGATAGGAGGGACGACTCCAAGTCCAAGAAGAAAAATGCAGCCTATTTAAACGAGAAAGAGAAGAAAAATCACAAGAAAGAAGAAAAAAAGAAGAAAGAATCGAAAAGGTCGTCACAGCCGCAACCTGAACTCGACTTATCGTTGTACAACTATTGTTACGACGATGACGATAACCCCTACGTGAACTTTGCCACCAAGACGCCCTACAGGTTCAATAGGAACAAAAACAAAGATGAAATCAAACCTCAAGGTTATTTTCTGTTTATTCTTTTCCATATTTGAGCAGTTTAAAAATTTTCTGTTATTCCAGGTTGCGAAGCGAAACAGTTCTGGTTGTTGGCAAGACACGGGACGAGAAATCCCTCGACGGAAACGTTGATCGAGCTGCAAGAAAAGTTACCTGTTTTGAGATCAGAGATCTTTAAGAATCATAAAGAAGGACGAGGTTTGCAAATCTCAATTGTATTTAAGGCATTTATAACTTTTAATATATTAATTTTGTTTGTTAAATTTACTAGGAGCATTATGCAGAGATGACCAAAAGAATTTGGCTGAATGGCGTCTTCGTGCGAATACGACCGAAGACAAGTATCTCGTCAAGGAAGGTTACGACGAGCTCGAGGATCTCGGTGAACGTTTCCAGGATCGCTTCTCCAAACTGCTGACCAAACCCTACGTTAACGGAACTTACATTGTAAAGAAGATTAATTCTAACAATTAATTTTAATTTAATTGCAGTAATTCCAGTATAAATAATGCAAGATTAATAGTAGTTAAATTTTGTGAAACACTTTTGGAATTGATTTGAATATAAATGCAATAATTTCAAATTTTATAGTTTCAGTACACGGATTCGGAGAGGACCGATTCCAGCGCCCGCGCTTTCGCTGAAGGCGTTTTCGGCAAACGGGAATTGCAAAAAATTTATTTCAAAAAATCCAGCGAACCCGATACTTTACTGAGGGTAAAAATCAGGATTTTAAATTATTATAAAAATATTATTTTACATTAATTTTTCAGAATTATAATTATACATTAATTTATTATTGTAATTTGAGTTGTTTGAAAAATTATACCTTAATAAACAATTCTATAGATATTCAAATTAAGTTCAGATAACTTAATGAATGTATTTGTATTTTTTTTGTTTAGTTTTACAAGTCCTGCAAGAAGTGGAAGAAGGAGGTCGACGACAATCCTGAGGCCATCAAGCAGAAAACGCTGTACGAGGAATCGGAGGAATTTCACTCCATGATTCAGAGGGTCTCGCAGAGACTCGGTTTCGACGAGTCGTTAAATTTGAGTAAATCGTCTATAATTTTTTAAACTGTGTTTGATATATATTAAAATCAGTGTTAATTTAATTTATTAATTGATCAATAATTCGCTAGATTAGAAGTAAATTCAACCATTTAATTTTGTAATAAAATAAGCTAGTTAAATTAATTTATTCGTTTAGTTTAACACTTAATTCATCAGTTAAGTTGATTTGGTTGTTTTGTTGTAGCTGTCGTAGACTGGATGTACACGATGTGCTCGTTTGATAAGGCCTGGCGACCGAAGAAAACGTCACCGTGGTGCGCAGCTTTCAGCGAGGAAGACCTCAAAGTACAAATTAATATACTATTATTACTTTAGCAGTTAGGAATAGTGGTAGTAGCAGATGTAGTAGTAGTAATAGTATATAGGCAGTAGTAATAGTAGTACTAAGAGGAAGAGGAGGACTAGTAGTAGCGGCAGTGGTAGTAGTTGTAGTTCTAGTAATAATAGTAGTAGTATTTTTAATAGTGGCAGTAGAAATAATAGTAGTAAAAGTAGGAGTTAATTTTCTTGGTTTATTATATTATTATTACTTTCAGTATTTCTGTACCTTGTCCTTGACTATTTTTAATCTCTATTATTATTAATTTTCTTTTGATAGATTCTGGAATATCGCGAGGATTTGGAGTACTACTGGGAAGATGGCTACGGTTTTGATATCAACTACGTTCAGGCTTGTCCCCCCGTTGCCGATGTCGTTGATCATTTTACGTAAGCATTATTGTTATTGGTAGTAGTAGTAGTAAGAGGAGGAGTAGTAACAACAGTAGCAAGAGAGCAATAGTAAGAGTAGCAGTTGCAGTAACAGTAGTTAGAGTAGTAGTAGTAGTACTAGTAAGAGTAGCAAGAATAGCAACACTAAGAGTACTAGTGGTAGTAACAGTAGTAGTAGTAGTAGTAGTAGTAGTAGTAGTAGTAGTAGTAGTAGTAGTAGTAGTATAGTAGTAGTGGCTGTAGGAGTAGTAGTAGGAGTATAATTATTATTATTACTATTTTTATTTAAGCCAGTTTATTTATTTTTTTACAGTAACGTGGTTGAAGAGAAGCCAAACCGACCCAAAGGAATCTTCTACTTTACACACTCTGGAACCCTTTTAAAAGGTTAACAGTCGCCTTTAAATCTTCTAATATCAACAATAATAATAGCAGGCTTCCCACCAACCTGGAAAACCGGGAAGTCGGGGAATTAGATTTCAGTCAGGGAGTACAGGGAAATATAAAGGAATTGGTAAAAGACGAGGAAAAGGTCAGGGAATTTGAGTTGCCACTCCACTCAGTTTCAACTCACCTTTGCTCAAGTCTCTAATGAGCAACTTCTAGAAAGTACAATGTGTTTAAAAAGTCAGGGAAAAAAATGGAAAAATTGTCAGGGAAATCGGGGTATTTGATTAAAATTTTTCAGTGGGAACCCTGAATAGCAATACTAGCAGTAGTAATAGCAACAGTAATAGTAATAATAATAATAATAATAATAATAATAATAATAATAATAATGACGATAACAATAATTACAATAATACTGAAAATAATTTACTTATTCAACAGTTTTGGCACGACTGGGTCTATTCAGGGACCAGACGGAACTCCTGCACTCGAACCGCCTTTCCATGGCGAACCGTCAGTGGAAAACTTCGCTCATCGATTCCTTCGCCACTAACATCGCCATGGTGCTGTTCAAATGCGACTCCCGATACAAAGTGGGAACTTTTGTCCAGGAACGACCCGTCCTGTTACCCGGTTGCGGTTCAAAGTTGTGTCCCTTTGAAGAATTCACTGCCTACTACGGTCCCATCGCCAGCAACTGCGACCTGAAGCAAATCTGCGCTGTTTGAAAATGGCGCCAGATTTTTCCCGCCTTTTTAACGTATCAAACAAGGCTGTATATTAAAGGGGAACCAAGATTCGATGTTTTAATTAACAAATTCGTACGGTGGAATGGTTCGGTATAATCGTAATTAAATATGTCTATGGTGTGGATGAAATGTAATCAATAAAGTGAACGTAAATGAATTATAATAATTTTTTGTTTGATAATTAGTTAGTATTAACTTAGAATTTAGCTTAATTAGATTTAGTTAGTTCACCAGATACAAACATATGCAGTGGACATGCGGTTTATAATTCAATAGGATTTCATTAAAATCGTTATATACTCAAATATTTGCACGTGAATGTTGCGGTTCTTTCTGCAGGTTTAGCCATAGGATTTAACTTAACCACCTGTTATCAGTGTTATCAGCATGTTATCCACGTGTTATCTATTCAGAGAGAAGTATATAAAAACTTGACATAAAGTCTGAAAATTCACAGAGTTTGGAAAAGATGTTTCGTTTGCTGGTTGTCGCTTTGGCTGTCTGCGCTGCAGCAGCTGCAGATAATGTAAGTTATATATTTATTATATTATATTGGTATAATTTGATTTAATCATAACGTGTTTTACACCGTACAAAACACTATAAAAAGGCACCACTACAGTGGTCGTTAGTAGCTTCACGGTTCCTTTTACAGTGCCTTTTCACAGTGGCCTGTATCGGCTATAGGCGCTCTAGTTTAAACGTTTAGGCCGCCCAGTTCAAGGTCGCACGAAAAAGGCACCGTAAAAGGTACCGTCATTTTTATTGTAGGTAGTGTTGATCAGTTAATTTAATTAAGTTATTTATTGTATAGTAATTAAATAATATGAATATTTGATTAAAATATTTAAATTCCAGGGTGTAGTTTCGTTGATTGCCCGCCCGAAACAACTTTCTCCATACCCAACTACTACGTACCCCACTACTACCTACCCTACAACTACCTACCCAACAACTACCTACCCAACAACTACCTACCCTACACTACCTATCCTACAACTACTTACCCCACGACTACCTATCCTACTACTACCTACCCCACTACTACATACCCTACTACCACCTACCCCACTACTACCTACCCCACTACAACATACCCGACTAATACCTACCCCACTACTACCTACCCCACTACAACATACCCGACTGCTACCTACCCCACTACAACATACCCGACTACTACCTACCCCGCTACTACATACCCTACTACTACATACCCTACTACTACATACCCCACCTCGCCTTACAGCACATACCCGACTACTACTACCACTACCGCCACCTCGGGCTGCAGCGGAAGTGGTACCTACGTAACTAACAGCGATGGTACCAAATCGTACGTACAGCTCGTGGGAACTAGTTCTACCGGATACCCAACATACAAAGTAAATTTATTATTACCATATATAATTAAAATATTAAAATTAATGTGATTAATTAGGTAACTAATCTGAACACTGGAGTAACTTCCTACGTCACGCAGACTGGCGTAAGCGCTACAGGTCAACCCATTTACAGCGTTAGCAACCAGTACGGTACTACTACTGTCGCTTCCGGCTAAAAAATCATACACACATATATAATTACATGTGTGTCAGTTATTGTCACGTGTGCAACTTCTTCTGGGCTGATTGGAAAATAAAAGAAAATTTGCAATTGGGTAATTTACAGAACAACCAATAACGCCTCTCTATAGCGGACACCGTTGTTAAATCAACACTAAAGATGTTTATATCTTTCTTTATGTCAAAATGTTTCTTGAATTTTTATGCGATTTTTAGAAGCATTCTTAACTGAGATTTTGCGACAAACATATTTTATACGGCTGTCCGTAGTAATACAGGCTAGTCTTCAGAAGCCTTTACGGTATAAGCCCTCTGAACGCGTAAGATGAGCTCTTTGTTACGATTCACGCTATTTAAAAAGTAAGATAAATGTCTGAAATGAGTGTAATCATAACGAATGCAAAATGATGAAAGAAAAAAAAGAGTGCCGTGACCAGGATTCGAACCTGGGTTACTGCGGCCACAACGCAGGGTCCTAACCACTAGACGATCACGGCTACGAGTAGAGGGCTTTGCGTATTGAAATCATTTAAAGCTCCGAGTAGAAAAGTGATAAGCGGCTACTGTAACCATGATCTAGAGCTCTAAAGAGTTATGCTAGTTTATAAGACAATGTAGTAGGACCCAACTTACCAGCAGACCCACCTAGTGGATATTATTTTCATTTTTACGTGACATACTAATTTATTTTAAAATATTGGCTTGTTGACTACCTATACATGATGTTACATTGGTTATAGGACTAAATGCTAATACTTTCAGATTATTAGGGAGCTGGCGCAATCAGCATCGTACGAAGTGTTGTATGAGAAGCTGGTTTTAAACAAAGTAAATATAAAAAAATTAAAACTTTTAATATATTTAACATAGTCTGGTAGAAGTGTTCTGTTGACACAAATCATACTCGTTTTCTAATGAGTAAGCCATTGCTTATACCGATAAACAGAAAATGGCGCTCTTTTGCATTCTAGTTGTTAACCTCCTTACTATCTTAATCTAACTGTTATTTGCAAGCTTTGTAATTTACAGGAGAACTGTAACACCAGCCAAATATCTCAAGACCCAGTACTTGTTTTATACTAGAATAACTGTACTAGCTCTCAGTTTGTGAGAGTGGGGCAAGTGTTATCTCATATTTATTTCTCTATGCTTTACAGGTACTGCTAAATACATGAAGAACAAAAGCACCGGTGTAGAAAGTGTAGGTTATTTGGTTCAAATAGACGAATACTATAAGAGTTAAGATAGTAAGGAACTTAAAAGCAAAGGAATACATACCAAACAGGTAAAATTGCACTGTTAGTTGCTGCAATAGTCTAGTAAATGGAAACGCTTACTGGCGTAGAGAAGGTTTACAAAATTAGCACCACATAATTCAACGGGTAAAAATGTAAAATTTTTAAAGAATTTTTAGCAACTGATCTCGTTGACTCAGTTCGGCAAATCGATGAATTTGAACTTGAGTGGTTTATCCGGGACGTTGACTAACCTGGTGATGCTGTCGATTTCGCCGTAGTGATACTCCAGCTGGAAATTCTGCACCACCTGAAGAGAAAAAAAAATAATACGACATTATTATAAATTATTATTATTATTACAGAACTATGAGAAAAACAGAAAATCGAATAAATTCGTTTTAAAATTTCGTTAAGATGCATAATTACTAGTAAAGATAGAAAAATCAACAAAATTATAATATGAAAAACTATAAATTCTTTAATTAGTTTCTATAGTTTTCAAAATATTATACCATATTATTAATTTAATTAATTAACGAATTACTTTTTTGATTCTAAGTAATTGGTTTATTAATTAACTATATTATAATAGTATAATTAATGCTCATTATGATTACTGCATAAAATATATCAATTTCTTCAGAATACATGTACAATGTGTAGAAATTGTTAAGCCTCATACTTTGATGGTTAGTAGCCACATTTCTTGTTCAGCTAGTCTTCGACCGATACACATTCTCGGACCGAATCCGAAAGGCAGCATGACGTAGGGATGGGCAGTGCTTTCTAGAGGGTGTCCTTTGATCCAGCGTTCCGGGATGTAACTCTCCGCATTAGGGAAATGCTCCTCCAGCCGACACATCAGTTGGTGTAGTGTCACTACAAGAGTCTGCAATCGCAAATTAGTTGAATTAGTATATTACTGGTACTGCTACTACTTGTTCTACTGATATTGCTACTGCTAACACTACTACCAATTACTATCAGTACTACTAAATACTCTTACTTCTTCCATTACTACTCCCTCTTGTTCCACTATTACTACTACCACTTCTCCTCCTCCTCCTCCTTCTTGCCTACTACTACTATTACTGCAACTACTACTCGTACTACTACCAATAATAATAATAATAATAATAATAATAATAATTACCCCTTTAGGGACTTGGTAACCAGACAACACCAAGTCTTTAGTGGTAAACCGCGCATTAGCACCAGCTGCCGGTTGTAACCTACAGAAAAACAAACAGGAAAATATAATTATATTCATTAATAATAATTGAAATATTATATTACGATCTGCATTATGATAAGAGAGACACTAGACATAAAAATAAAGCAATATTTGTTAATACTAGACTTCACAGAATATATTTTACTTATTATAATTTAATATTATATATACTATTCGCAACAATTTTAGTACAACATCTATTTTTATCAATTTTTCCAATATTTCCCTCACAATATAGTTTATATATTATAATAGTACATTATAGGTAAACACAACTAATCATTTGATTTTTCACGATTGTACTTATTTTCCCAATTTTTCGCTTCACAGTATATATTTTGGATACATTTTATTTATTATACGATATATTAAATATGTAAAATTATACATAACTAATTTAGTGCAACGTCCATTTTTATCTATGTTTCCAATTTTTCTTTTCATAGAATATACTTTTTATCTATTAGAATTATACACTATACGTATCCACAACTAATCATTTCATTGTTAAACCTTGTACTGAGTCATTTCCCTACCCTTTTCCCCTTTTTTAAGTTCAAGTTTTATTACCGTAGGCTTTCTTTAATGCAGGCCTTCATGTAGTGAAGCTGGGCAATGGATTCGGCAGTTACAGGGGTACCTCTAGGGATCACAGACAGGATCTCCTGACGAAGCTTTTCCTGTTTATCAGGATTCTTGGCAAGGAAATACAGCAAGAAAGACATCGTATGTGAAGTCTGTCCATTTAAAAAACATGAATTAAATCTAAGAGTTCAACTGGTTAGGAAACATGATGTTTTACTGTGTCTATGCCGGCCATAAGCATGTCGATAACCATAACTACAGCATCACGTAAGGACAGGCCTCTCAACAGTAGAGTTTCCAGCAAGTTAGGCTCTTTCTCGGCATCAGCAGGACGATTCTTGATTTGCTCCATGGTTCTGCTGATGTACTTGAGAGACGTGCTGAAACGAAATCCACGAAAAATTCATTAAAAATCCCATGCAATCAAATTTAGTGATTTAAAAGCGGCTTGGTTTACTCAGTGAAATAGTTCTGAGCTTCGACTAGTTTCCTCCATGCAGGCGTGGAGAAGTACTGCCAATAGGGAATTGCAAACTCCATGTCGTTGGTCGCGGCGAATGAGTCGTTTGTCGCTTTGATCATCCGCTGAGGTTCGGAGTCTGGGGGAGCGTTAGGGTCTAGACATCCCAGACGCGTGTTCAAGGCTACTAATGCAACAGCTGTAGAAAAAAATTGAAAAAAGAATCTTTAAATCAGTCAAGTAAAATTAAAACTAATTAACAAATACAAGTTTTCACGTAATTACAATATATTGCAAACTGATGAAAAAAAATATTTACATTCGAGGGCCCATTTGTAAAGCTCGTTGACAAAGTCCGGGGGTGCTTCGTTTTCTGCATTGCGGATGCCACGAATCCTGATGTTAATTATATCTAATAAATACATAAAATTAATTTTCATTTTCGTATTTATTTTAACCTTGCAATAAGTTCATCCGTTACTTCTTCCAGCGACGGCAAATACGTCAAAAGGTTCTGGGCTTTCAGCATGGGCTGCTGCACTTTAGATCTGATAGTCCACCAGGGTTCTCCTTTCCTATAAATTCATTTATTATAATTCCGAAATGACAAGAATGAACAAAAATTAAGATTTTTTTTTTTACTCGATAAGAATTCCAGTATTGGTGAACTCGTCAATCCTCTTCAATCGGTAATGCTTCAGAGCTTCAAAACCAGGACGTTCGGGAAATTTGCCATCATTTCTGAAGACAGTTTCAGCATCTCGAGGATCTGCTGAAGAAACTACAGCGCCCTGACCCGGGAAGATGTCCCTCCACACAACTCCGTACTTCTTGTACTCAGCCTCTTGCATTAAGCGAATGCGAGTAATGTCAAAACCATCACCTAATCATATTTCACGTTTAATTATGTATGATACTTTCAATTGATTCACATTGCTTATGTATTTACAGTACCAATTCCAGGTAACATTTTCCACGCAGTCCCTAGTACAGGCCATACTTTAGCACCAGGCATTTCGCTGAAAGGTTTTGCGTTTTTCCATTGCGCGTCAGGCCCATTTTCTGCGATCGATGCTTTGGCTTCGGCTAAAGAAGCTTTAAATCGCAATAAACAGACCCTGGGCAGTATACTTGTGCTGGTAGCAAGTCTTGCATTAGCGATAAGCGGCAGCATTCTTGAATTTTTTTTTCGGTTTTCGCTTTATTTGTTTAATTTGCACCTTCACACTGGCAGTGAATTTGGGAACATGAGAGAAATCCTAAATGGAAAATCAGATAACTTGTAAATACCAGAATGTTAATTAGTGCTGTCCTTGAACTTTCCCTTAGAAGTTAAATGCGAATCAATAAATAATTAAGCACAGAATGTGGTGAACTTACTTTGCTGTTTGATAATTTACAAAATGCTTCACATCGTTATAATTATCTTACCGAAGATAAGCGTACGCAAAGAGTCAGCCTGATTCAGCAATTAAACTATACATACCAAAAAAAAAGGTAAACAAAGATAAACTACTACTGATTATGTGATTGGATACAAGGTCTTCCAGGGTTGCCAAATTTCTAGAACGTAAACAAATTATAATAGCTGTTACTGAAATAAAAATATTAAATAAACTAATCGTTTGAATATGATAATTTTGTTTAATTATTGGTAGAATAATTAATTTATTGTGAAGCAGATGATTACTACTAATGACGAATCAGTAATTTCACATTCAGTTCCCCTTTTCCCTTAACCCCTGTTTTCCTTTTTTCCGCTCCATGTTAAATACAGAGCGAAATTTCCCTTTTCCCTCCAATATCCCTCTCCCCTTGCTTTCTCTTTCTACCCTCCTTGCTAAACTTGAAGTTATGCTTCTTATTTTCCCTTTTTCCCTATCCCCCTCTCCACTCCCCATCCCCTCGTCTTACCCTGTATTTTCCCTTTTTCCCCTCCATGGTCGAGTATGATTCCACTTCCCTTTTGATACTCAATTTTCCCTATTTCAGGGAATTTCCCTCCATAGTGGAGGTGAGGATCCCATGACGTCATGATCAAAATATTGCTCAGCTGATTCTGCCTACGGCTATTTGGCTTATACAGGTTTAGGCAAGAAATCACATCGCAACAGGCACAAGACCATTACAGAGAAAAAATCATTTAAAACGTTCCCTTAAAAAAATAATTTGTCTAATATCAGTTTTGAAGTCAGGACTTGTGTCCCTTGTTTATAAATAGAGTCTGTACATTAAAGACCTGATTGTCTTTCTTCAGGTTAAATCCTTTGTTGGAAGTTTGTTATAGAAAGAGGGCTAAACAAAGAAAAGCAAAAGAAAAGAGCGAAAAAAATCAGAGCTTTATTTGTTAAGAATCCTTTATTTTACTTCGTTTTTATAAACGAAAACAAATATAAGTTTATTCAGAAGGGACATACTGGCCTCGACTAGCGAAGACTCGGAAGACGGTGGACTTTCCCCGCCACCAAGGAAGAAGTTCTGCAATTCAGCTTATGTTACTGCTATGCAGCAACAGGTTAACTTTTCAACTGTTAAATTTCTATTCATTTTTTTACAGTAATTCTTGTTTGCAGGCAAAGAATGGCTGCCCTCCCGTGGAAGCCTCAAACGGCTCAAGGGGAACACTGGAGGGACATTCTCGTTTTTTAAACGCAAAAGATTATTTGCAGAACCAAAACGTTTCAGATTACACAGAACTGGACTGCATTATTCAACCAAAAATCATTTCTGAGGCGGATAAGGAACTGGTTAGAATCGTGGCCCAGCATTTGACCAGTATTGGCTTGAAGTATAGCATTATTTATAACATTTTTGAATGTTGAATATTAATTATTGCAATTATTATTGATTTACTGTTTGTAGTCGCAGTGTAGAGGTTCTAATGAAGGAATCGGGCTGTCGTCTCGAACATCCTGCAGCTCTAAAATTCTGCCAGTTCGTTTTAGACGGAGAATGGAACAAAGTATTAGTAGAATTTTCCTTTCTATTTTTTTATTACTTGTTAATTAGTTATTATCTCTTAGGCGGACATAGCCCTGTCAGAGTTGAGGAATGTGCTAACTTGCCCGCAGAGCATTAACGAGATGAAATTTCTGCTTCACGAGCAAAAATACCTCGAACTGCTCGAAAGCGGTCGAACGCTGGAAGCTTTGAACGTTCTCCGTTTCGAGCTGTCGCCTCTGAATCACGATGTAGCCCGAGTTCACAAGCTCAGCAGGTTTGCAACAAAATATTATTATTTTTATTATTATTGTTCTCGTTGTTGGTGTTGCAAATATTATTGTTTTTATTTAGCTTTATGATGTTTTCCTCTGTGGACGAACTGAAAAAAGCAGCAAACTGGCCGGGAAACGGGTCTCGCACATCGCTTATGGAGAAACTACAGAAGTTCTTTCCCCCTCCGTCATGCTTCCACCGAAACGGTTTAAAAATATTATTATGAAATATAATAATTAAGTTATAAAATATAAATAATAAATAATCAATATCACGGAAAAACTTTGAAATTTATTTGTAATGAAGATTATGTACTTCATTGTTTACTTGTTAATCTAGTTGGTAATCTAGTTTCGTACTACGATACGTGTTCTAGCATAGTAACATACATATATTACATATGCTTCAATATATTGTATTTATTACTGGATCTTTATTATTATCGTATGTTGATATTAAGTGTGAGTTTATAGTTAGACTAAATTTTTCAAAATTATTACAAGGGTATCTATTGTTTATGATTTATTAATTAATTATAATTTATTGTAATGCTGTTTGTAAATATTTTTAATAATTGTAATTTATCATTCATTTGTAAAATTTTGGAATTAACCACTTCTTGCCTAAACCTGAAATTTCTAAAAAAAATACTATAAACGTTTAAACTATTTCTTGTAATATGATAATAATAATAAATTTTTAAATATTAAACTAATCTTTTGAATTGCTGCTCATCATTAATTCAGTTAATTTATCTATTAGTAATCGAATAAGTCTCAACAAGAATTATACAAGTTAAACTTAAGTAGGAAATTCTTGAAAATAATTCCGGTTTGTGTATAGATTAACGACGTTGGTGAGTCAGGCAATGGAGTGGCAAAAGGAACGCTGTCCTTATCATAACGACAAAATATCAACATCTCTGGAACATGCTTCCCTCTTGACGGATCACCTGTGCTCCAGGTATAATTTACCCTGAACGTTAGTCTAGATTTGTGTCATAATATTATACGGGCTTACTACTACTACTGGCTATACTGTATTGATTAGTGTAATATTGATTATTGTTGTATACTTTATTCATCAAGGTAATCTAGTTTCGTATTACGATACGTGTTCTAGCATAGTAACATACATATATTACATATGCTTCAATATATTGTATTTATTACTGGATCTTTATTATTATCGTATGTTGATATTAAGTGTGAGTTTATAGTTAGACTAAATTTTTCAGAATTATTACAAGGGTATCTGTTGTTTATGATTTATTAATTAATTAGTTTATTTGTTTATTATTTAATTTTACCAAGATTTAATGTTTGGGATGAAGTGTATAATTTAAATTAACGTTTGAAATAAAAATCGAATACATTTTTTCTTTATCGTAGAGACCAGTTTCCTTGCGAGATGAAGCAGATCCTGACTGACCATTGCGACGAAGTCTGGTTTTGTCGTTTCTCGCCCGACGGAACGAAGCTGGCTACGGGATCGAAGGACGCTACCGTTATCATATGGAACGTGGATCCCGTATGTTAAACTGTTAACTTTAATATGATTAATTACAACTCGCGTTTGCCCACAACATAGGTTACTCTTCAGTTAAGCAATTCCAAGACACTGGAAGGTCATTCTTACGGAGTGGCTCACTTGTGCTGGAGTCCGGACAGTAGTTTCCTTATAGTTTGCGGACCTGACGAATGTCCTGAACTTTGGGTCTGGGACGTCAACAGCGGACAGTTACGCGTGAAACTGTCACATGCTTCTGAAGATTCACTTACTTGTGCTGCGTGGAATCCCGACGGAAGACGTTTCGTTACTGGCGGAATACGGGGACAGTTCTATCTTTGCGTAAGATCATGAGATTTTATTATTGTTTTATTTAGATAATTATAGTCCATTACGTTACGCCATATAATACAGCTTATAATAACACATCTTGACATACATGTTGTCATTTTCTTCTTCTTATTATTATTATTATTATTACTATTATGTTTAATGTATAGGATTTGGACGGTAACGTCCTGGAGTCGTGGGAAGGTGTGCGAATCCAGGGCCTGGCTTGGCGGAACGATGGACGCACAGTTTTGGCTGCGGATACGCATTACAGAATACGCGGTTACAATTTCGACGACCTGACCGATTGCAACATGTAACTCAAATCATAGTTTATTTTTATATTGAATGCAAGCATTAAATGTCTGATCCTTTTGTTCATAACTTTTAATATTTCTTTTAGATTTCATTGTTTATAGTTAATAGTAATAATTGCAATTAATAGTTATTGATTTTAATCAAAGTAATTAAATTGATGTTAAGTGTCTCCGAAATAAGGTTTAAGTAAATCGTAAATAAAGTACTAATTTATCAATGTTACCAGAAAGAAATTTTTGCAATATTCGGATTTTCAGTTTATGTAAAAATATTATGAAGTATTATACATTATTTGGATTTATTGACTATTTTTCTATTTGGTTTATTATTTTGCACATTATTGTTATTATTAACAAGTATTAATATATGTGTTTGTGAATTTTTGTTTATGGCATTGATAGTTTGCAAGAGCAGCACCCGGTGATGTCGTTTAGCGTGGATAGCAGCGGGCGGCTTGCGATCCTGAATGTAGCCACGCAAGGACTTCATTTATGGGATCTCCAGGTAAAAAGAAGATCTACACGTTTCTTTATAGGTAGTGGTTAGAAGTAGTAGCAGTTGTGATAGAGGGAGTAGCAATGGTGGATGTTGTAATAGAAGTAAGTGTCCATTAGAAATAGCAGTGGTAGCAACACCAGAACCAGTAGTAGTAGAGCTAGAAGTAACAGGAGTAGCATTAGTAACATTAATATCAGCAGCAGTGGAAGTAGTAGTAGCAGTAGTAGCACAAATAGCAGCAGCAGTAGTGGCGATACCAGTATAGTTGCATGCGCACCAGTTGAAGTAGCATCAGCACTAGCGATAATGCTAGTTGCAGCAGCAGAAGTAGTTGTACTAGTAGTACCATAGTACACGTAGTAGTAGATACTATAATAGTAGCATTAGTAGCACTAGTCATACCATAACAGAAGCTTTAATTGTAAAAGTAGTAGTAACACGAAAGGTAGCAGCATTAGTACCAGTAGTAGCAGGAATAGCACTAATAGTAGAAGCGAAAGCACTAGTAGAAGTAGTAATAATAATAGTTATAGTAGTAGTAGTTATACTAGTACCACCACGGTAGTAGCTCTAATAGCATCAGTAGTAGCACTAACAGAAGTAGCGATAACACTACTAGTAAGAGTAATAGCAGTCTTATTAAGTGAATACTCAATGCAATTAGCATCAGCACTAGGAGTAGTGGTGGTAGTAGAAGTAGCTGTAGCTCTAAGATTAGGAATGGTAGTAGTAGAAGTAGTAGTAGTAGTAGCACTAATAGTAGTACCGATTGCACCAGCAGTGGTGGTAGTAGTAGAAGCAGTACCAGCACTACCATTAGTAGCAGTAATACCAGTATTTACAGCAGATGAACCTAGGATCGTAGCATTAGCATAGGCAGTAGTAGAAGAAGTAGTAAAAGTAGTAGTATGCGTTAGTGCGACTCTTCATATCTCATTCGTTGAATTCTCTTCGAAAGGATCGCGTGCTGGTTCGCAAGTACCAAGGTCTCACACAGGGTTTCTACACAATCCACTCGTCTTTCGGCGGGGTGGACGAGCAGTATGTGGCCAGCGGCAGCGAGGACCACAAGGTCTACGTGTGGCACAGACGTCGAGAGCTGCCCCTAATGACACTTAGCGGACACTCGCGGACTGTCAACTGCGTCCACTGGAACCCCAAATACCCGCAGATGCTCGTATCGGCCTCGGATGATGGAACAGTCAGAGTCTGGGGCCCTGCTGCCAAAGCTAACGCCCAAACTAACGCTTCAAGTAACCGCTCAGGTACCTTAGTCGGTTACTTGCGAATAGCTAAATAGCGTTAAGTGAAGCTGTGCTAGTCGCTTGCTTGCTAATAGCTAGTAGCTAATCACCAGTAGCACAAACTAACTGATAACTGATGATGACTGAATAGTTACTAACATTCACTATTAATTGTCTATTTATTTTCTCCCTAACTTGACGATTATTGATAATAATGTTAAGTTTATATTATGTTCTATGTTAATATATCATACTGTAGTATTAATATTATTTATATTTTCTATTAATACTATAATAATAACTTTTATATTATTTTCCAAGGTGACTCGTCCAGTACGAGCAACGGGAGCATTTGAAGCCTGGTGAACGAAAAAATCTCAAGATGAACTAAGAAAAAACATGCGAAATTTTTCGATTATTTTCGTTGGTAGATTTAGTCAACTATTAATCGACTATTAGTTAACAGTTATGAATCAGTTAACTATTAGTTGCTGAGTTGTTGTTCATTTGCCCCGCGTGATTTTTTTTTCTTTTTTTTGCGTCATTTTGTCTTGTCTTAGACTGATTATTAATATTAATATTAATATTAATATTCCAGAGTGAAAACGTTTTTAATAAACTCTAAAAACAGATAATAAATCAGAATCACATTTAAAGTAGATAATAATTATATTTACTATTGTAAAAAATTTTTACATGTGTGAATAATATTGAAAAGGAACGAAATTTTTATTGATATTCATATTCTAGAGTGTAAACATAAGAAATAAATTATGCGAAAATAATTAATAATTTAGTATGTTGGTAAATAACTGAATTAAATTGAATTAAATATTGTGAATTAAACATACTTTCGAGATTGCAATGAAAAGTGTATTTTAATCAATAATAAGCAGTGCAATTGTTATTAATTATATTTTAAAATAAGTAATTATTATATGAATTCACAAAGCTTAACCGGCTCGTTCCGTTTCCTTGGCCGTGTCCCGCAGATGAACCCAGTCAGGGAGGTGACGGTCAATCAAGTAAACTTCTCGGGTGAGGCTCTTCGTGGCGACAATCTCCGTCGCACCCAGTATCGCACCTGGTAAAACATAACAAGGATTCACAATTATACCGAAGCTTGGATACTCGTTCACACTACATAAATATATTACTCTGCATTATTAGCGTTAAAATATACATTAAAATATATAAATATTGAAAAAATTATGATAATCTAGGTTACCCCCGAGCCAGGCAACGTAGTTTCTTTTAGCAGGCGGTCGATGAAGTTTCCAGCTTTTCAGTGAAATTTTGTTCTGGTATAACGCAGAGTTCTGGAGATGTTTCACTTCAGCGAGGAGACGGGCCTGAAATCCAGGCATCATCGCGAGTCCACCGATAATTACGAGGTTCTCGGCTAACGATACACGACTGTCTATCGGACACTAAAAAATATTTAAATGTACCCCCAGTTATTAATCTGCTATAATAATCAATATAATTAAATCTTACTTCCAAAATGGCGTCTAGAATCATAGAAGCCAGTGAGACCATCTCGTTATCCAGTTCAAAAAGAATTTCTGCAGCTTCCTCTCTTATAGAGCCCGGGATGATTAGCGTTGTGCTGCCGTTGACGGGGTAAATGATATCGGGAGGGTAAACAGGGGGAGCGGGGCCCGACTCGCTGGTTTTGGCCTCGAGAATCTGCCGACCTCGCGAAAAGTCCGTCACGAAACAAGTGCGAACTGCGATATCTTCCAGAACATCAGCGTCCAGCCATTCGGCAAATTCGGGTAGTGACTGTTCTTCGCCAGATGCAGTTCGCACTTTGGCCTGCCGCTTGAGCAGAGATTCAATGCGCCTAATAATCGCCCATTTTTTATTTGCTGCATATTTAAATCTATTTGGAAGATTTTTCTAAATATTACTTGTGAATCGCTTCAGCAGCCAACGGCTGGGCCTGGTGGGCGTGAATCAGGGGCGTACCCTCGACAACGGGAACGAGGACAGCTTCTTTGAAACCCACGTCGAGAACGAGACCTGTACTGATACCCAGCGTGTAAAGCGAAACCAGGTGAGAAGGTGCAAACAGAGCTGCGGGTACCTAAGATAAAGTAACACAATAATACATGGAAGAAACAGTAATGGTATAATATGATGAATGATAGAATAATAATAATGAAATTGTACATAATTAATATAAAAATTTTAAACCTCAAAATGGACGAAAAGGACTTCTGCTAACGTTTCACGGAAAACTGAAGTTGTAAGCAATGACTCAACGATAACGATACGCCTATCGCGGTGGTTAACGAGCAAGTGCCTGCAAGAGAACGAACAAAATTGTAATAACTATAATTAAATACAACAGAAAATAGTAATGAATGTTGGCATTACTGGTTGAGAAGTACTTCAAAAGTTAAATCTAACTACTATACAAAAATAGGATTAATATTTTACTTGAAGTAAAGTTTGTGTAGGAATTTGACTAAGTTGCGGTAGAGTTCGTTTGGAGACGAAAAATCGTGAATTCGTTTAACTTGCGAAGAATTTTCATCGTTTATCGTTGAGGGACCATTACTCGAGGCTCGGGCTCCCCTGCAAAGCCACATCTAGAGAAATAACAATATTTAATTGATCGTATTTACAAATAAAAGGTACAGTGAAACAACATCAGCAAAGTTTCTAAGCAATAAATAATTACTTTGTATAGGCATAGCCCAAATCTATGACAACTACGTGTTTCTCTTCGTGAAGAGGCATTCTTTTAATAGATTTTTTATATTCTACGATTTTTAAATTAGCAGTAATGAATTTAATTGGACGACGAGTTTTCCGCCCCTTCAGTTGTTAAAATATTTGTCATTTCCCAGTGACTTTTGGCAGACGACTCAGACCCGACTAAGAAACGATTACTACCTAGAACGGTTACTAAAACGGTTACTGGAAAGGCTACTAAATTTGATTTATGTAAACTGTATCTTTTACTAATTTTTAAAATTATTTCAAAAGTTGAAATTTTACAAATTTCAGGTATTTTTTTTCAGTGACAAGAATAATTAATTTTTGGGTGTACGAACAATAATATCAAAACTAGTTCTTCTGTATAAACAGAGGGAATCGATTTTAAATACTCCTAAGATATTTGGATAAATATTATTAGAGAAAAAATATAATTATATGTACTATTTTTAGCAATCGATTTAGTGAGTGAATTCTTTTTTCACTGGAATCGGAGTGAAGTAAGTGACAGCGGCAGTGTTTCAACTTTACAGGGAAATTCCCTGAAAAGGAAAAATGTGGTCTTACAAGGGAAAAATACGGGAAGAGGGGAAATAGATGAAAAAGGGAACTTTGGCAGTAGATCCTGATATCAAAGCACGAAGGGGGAAATGGGGAAAATTAGCTTCGTATAATTTACCACGAAGAGGGAAAGAGAAGGAGGGGAAAAAGGGGCAGATGCTGCCCTCTTTGAGGGAAACGGGAAAGTAAGGGAAACACAGGCGGCGGCGTCTGTTGTCTGTCATCCCGTGAAAATGGCGTTGGATTCTGGTCTGGTAATAAACCGGCAAGCAATTGAAAAGCTTCAAAGGTAATTCAGTAGATCTATAAACCATTTCGAGATCATTATGTTCATCATTTAATAAGCTACTTATCTTTTTAGTCATTTGAATGATTCGGCGTACAGAGATGCTATTGAAAATTCAGCCAGTTACAATACCAGATTATCCCTGGAAAAGAAAATGCGCCTTCCATTTCTAGATGCCCAAACTGGTAATTTATTGTTCAATTTTTTCAAATATTTTTCATGTAAATACTATAACGTTCGCTAACATTCACGGTCAAGTGTGACGTCCGCTTGACATATGTGTTGCGTTATTTAAAAACGTGAGATCAAGATCATAATATTATGGGTTTTAAGACTGTTATTTGTGTTTATTTAGGTGTAGCCCAAAATCACTGCAACCTGTGGATGGAACCGAGGCATAGGATGCCTGGCGAAAAACCTGGGCAGATGTATACCTATCCCGCCAAACGCTGGAAGAAAAAACGCAGATCCTATTTAACGAACTTTGTGCAGGTTCCTCGTCGAAGGGTAATGATAATATCAATTATAGCATTCAGAACAATGGTAGTACTGTCACTCTCGAGTCAAATGGGAAAAAATAAGGGAGAGGGAATTTGAGGGAAAAGGGAAACTAAAGTCTTTGTATATCTAGCTTGAGGGGCAAAAAGGGAAAATAAGGGAAGAGGGAAACTTAGATATATATATATATATATATATAGCTCTGTATAATTTACCACAGAAGGGGAAACAAATGCTTGCAATATTAACTGTTACAAAATCAATAACTAATGTTACTTATTACAAATATTTCCTTGTATACTAAATGAAACTAATAATTCTTCCTTTGTAATCTGTAATATTTGAAAAAGTATTATTATTATACAACTGGATTAATTAGTATTAATTTTGAATTATTCATTTCCAGGAACTTCCGCAGGGAGATAACGACATGGACATTTCTGTCGCAGCTGATAACCAGGCTAGTGCCATGATGATCAGTAACGAAGACAGTAAAGACAGTGCGGCTGTTGGAGTTAAGGAAGATGGATCGAAAGTATTCAAAATCTCATACATTTTTCTTATTATTATATTAAAAAAAGGAAAATCTTGATTTTGTTCTAAACAGAATAGATAGTTTGATATTGAATCAATAGCCTTTTAAATATCGTATTATAATAATGTAATAAATAATGTAGTACACATAAACAAAGTAAATAATAATACAGCAGGGTTCCCACCGACCTGGAAAACCGAGAAATCAGGGAATACAGGGGAAAATCAGGGAATTAGTAATAAATGAGGAAAAGGTCAGGGAATTTGAGTTGCCACTCCATTCAGTTTTCGCTCAGTTTTGACTAACCTTTGCTCAACCCTCTAATGAATAACTAAATAGTGCGTTTAAAAAGTCAGGGAAACAACAGAAAAATTGTCAGGGAAATCGGGGAAAAGTCAGGGAATTTGATTAAGATTTTTCAGTGGGAACCCTGTACAGGAAATTTTTATAATGATTTTGTTGTTGCTGTAGGAAGCTTGGCTGTACGAAGAGCTTCAGGCCGAAGCTGATGATTTCGAAGAACCTGAGCCGGACTCTGATTACGACTATGAAGAGAGTTACAGCAAGAAGAAGAAGAAGAAAACCCCAGCCAAAACGACAACTCCGAAAGTAATTTGGTTTTATATTATTTTAACGTTAATTGCTAATTTTAATTTATGTAAAGTTATTGTGCTTTCAAGTTATTTTAATTTATTTCAAGTTATTTTAATTTTCAATTTTCGCCTTTTCAGTTTTATTTTGATTTTAAATCCTTTTAAAATTTATAACGCTACGTACTTGTTATTTGTGAATTTTAAAACTTTAATTGTTATTTTTATTTTTGATAACCTTTTAATTGTTGAATAATTAATAAATATAATTAATTTTTATCGCAGGCAACAACTCGAGGTCGAAAGAAGCAAATTCCCGTCAACTACGACGCCACTGATACGGAGAAACCTTATTCCTGCGAAAGTACGAAAAGAAAATTCAAATATAAATTTATAAACAATTAATATATAATATTATAATAATTAAACTAAATAAGAATCTTTATTTTATAAAAACAGAACAAACTGATAATAATTCATACAAAACATGCATTATAATTATTAATGATCCCATTAAGAAATTGCAATATGATTTTCACGTATTGTGTGCGAGCCATAGGCCTACTTGCTGGATCGAAATATTAGAATTAGTTCAATAAGATAAAACACTGCTCCTATACATAGTAATAATGTAAAAAACACACCGTTCAGACATTAAAAAAAATGCAAATCTAAGTTAGTGAATCAAGTAGATAAGATACACATAATAATAATTAATTAATTTTGCTTTAGCATGCGGAGCCCGGTACAAGACGCGTCCTGGACTCACCTACCACTACACGCACACCCACAAGAATCTCCTGGAGGACGACGATGAAGACTCTTCCTCAGCAGCCGCAAATTCCAACTCCGGGACGGGATCTATGCCGTCCACGCCCATGTCTCTGCCCCACCCGAATCTGGGTACTCCCAACGTAACTCCCAATACGGGATACATGGACACGCCTACTGGTAAATGACTGAAAATTTAAGTTACTCTTAAACAGTAATCAGTAATCTTTATAGCTGGATTGCATGGAGGCTAAACCAGTATTTTAACATGGACAGTCATGTTTATTAAAAACGGGTGCAACATGGGTGAAGTTCAAAGTCATTTTTTCGCTTTTTATTAAGTTATTATACAGTTATTTTATAGAACTATTGATGGAATAAACTATATTTTAACCAAATATAAACGTGTGATCAAATAATATTCAGAATATCATGGTAAAACAAAGAAAAAGTGCGTTTAGCCTTCCCGTGCTGTAACCTTTTTTTTTTTAATGAAGATGACTGTACGAACGAAAATTTTTACTTAAAATATTTGAAAGCATGTTGAAGGCAGGTTGGTTTGCTGTATTTTCCGTGTATCTACTATCTGTTTTTAACTATCAACTACTTTCAACATACTCTTTTCTACATTTTTATTTTACAGATCTTTTTTTTAGTATGATTTTTCTGCTCTGTAATTAATTCCTAATTTGTTTCAGGATTTTACTCAAAAGTTTGCCGCTTTCCCAGCCGACGGTATTTAGTTTTTAATTTCCAACTTGCCTTCAACGTCTAAAAGCTTTGCGCTGCGTTACCCTCCCCCCTCTGTTTTGCACGTTGTCTCAAACCCCACTACGGCCCAGTGCGTCTTAGCGCGCGAGTAGCAGTCGGCCGTAGTGGGGCTTAGAGAAAAAACTCCCCCACCCTCTGTTTGTGAATTGGTTTCTGTGAAAAAATTGTCGTCGTTATGAAGGATCCACAAAATTAATAAAAATATTAGAAATAACATAATTAGATTAATATATATGATAATTAATGCTAATAATTAGTTGTACGAAGAAATCATTGCAAAATTATGATATTAATAATGAAGTATTTATAACGGATCCTTCAGTGCTTATATTCCCTGCTGTCTGCGTTTATCTGAATGTATGGAACACAGATCAGCTTTGGCTAAACAAATTATTGTTACGTTCACAACTGAAAATATACGATTTATTTAAATTTATTCATTTATTATTATTGCAGGAAGCAGAAGTCGCAGTTCTCGTCAAAATACACAGCAGCAGCAGCAGCAGCATCTTCAGCAGCACCAACCACCGCAGCAGCTTTTGCATGGGCCGCCCCCTCCGCAGCAGCAGCAGCACCAATTGCAGCCGCCGCATGGCTTTATGGGAGGAGTTCCGATGGAGACTACCCCCCGCAAGAGTAATGCCCCGCCTCCCCCCACCTACGCCATGATGCAGCCCCCACCCCCCGCCCCAGTTGTTCAGCAGCCTCCAGGTAATTTGATAAACCTTATTATTATTTTATTTATTTATTTGTTCATCTCGGCTAAGGCCTTTGGCCTGTGGTTGCCACATTACATGACATTGGAAAATCACATTCTGTAGCGTGTTAAATACTTTCGAGTTAAAATGCTCAGCTATGATTCTACTCCCTTTTGTCAAGGCTACCACCTCATTCAGGGTTCCCACCGACCTGGAAATCAGGGAAAAGTCAGGGAGTACAGGGAAATATCAGGGGATTAGTAATAAATGAGGAAAAGGTCAGGAAATTTGAGTTGCCACTCCACTCGGTTTTCACTCAGTTCAAGTAACCTTTGCTCAAGCCTCTAATGAATAACTTCTAGAAAGTATAATGCGTTTAAAAAGTCAGGGAAAAATTGTCAGAGAAATCAGGGAAAAGTCAGGGAATTTGATTAAGATTTTTCAGTGGGAACCCTGTCATTCTAATCGACGCACGTTGACAGTCCTAAATCTACTGGAACAAAGAGCTATGCTGTGTTGACATTGATCATTGTACTTCTATAATTGACAAACAAACATTGCAAGTCCTCTAGAATAGGTTTCGATGTGGAGTGGAAACAAATCGGAATTGAGATGCAGTTATTTGATTCTGGAGAGGATGCTTTTTAGGTTTCTCCCTTTGTCGTTAACTACGGGGCAACTGAGCAGGATGTGTTTTATGCCTGCTATGGTTAAACCTTATTAACAATAAATGTTATGAATTATATTTATTAATAAAGATTAATAATATTAATGGATTTTTTCTCGTGTAACTTTTAATCTTTATTATTTTGATTTAAATTTTCTACGTTGTTTTGATTATTTTCATCTTAATTGTGCAATAATATTTAATCTTTGTCTCGCTACAGCAACAGTATGAAATAATATTTGATGCAGTGACAACAGTAAGCCTAGTTTATACTTTTAGAGAAATAATTATGTTTCATTCAATATTAATAATAAAATTTATAATTTGAGCTTAAAAAATAAGAAATAAAGCTGAGTAGAATGAATTACATCAAGATTATACTATAAAACTATAACTTTCTATGTTTAATTGTAAATTTTCAGTTGATTTGATTTGATTTGTTTTTGTTTTGTTTTATTTTACTTTGCTTTTTTACTTTATTTTATTTCATTTCATTATGTTTTGTTTTATTTTATCTAATTTCATATTATTTTATTTTATTTTATTTTTTTTATTCATATGGTCTTGTTTTATTTTGCAGTGAATTACGGGATGCCTATAGCTTCGCCCGCCGTCCGCGAAATGGAGATGAGACCCAGGGCCCCCCTTCTTCCTACTGCGACTTTTGTCTGGGAGACGCTACGGAGAACAAGAAAACTGGAAATTCAGAAGAACTGGTCTCGTGTGCTGATTGCGGTCGTTCGGGTATTACTTTATTGTTTCACAAAATTTCTGCTATTAATATCAATATAATTAATTTTGTTTCCTTTTCCTCCGTGTATGTAATTTTCTTTTTAGAATTTCGATTCGTCTTTCTATGAAAAGTTTACTGTTTTCCATTTGACTATTTTTATGATATATTTACACTCTAGCACCTTAGTACTTCTACTTTCCCTTCATTCTTATTCTCTTTATTATCTACAGAGTTTGAAATAATTTCATTAATAAGTAGTCTAACTGTTAGCGAAAACCTGTATAACCTGTAAACTGTAATTAGTGTATCTCACGCAGTGCGTCCACTTTGCAGGGAAATTCCCTTACAAAGGGAAAACTAGGTCTCAAAAAGGAAAAATAAGGGGAAAATAAACAGAGAATCGTAGCTTGATATCCTAGATGGAGGGGAAAGGGATGCTGGATATCTTCAAGGGAAGGGGGAAAAAGGGAAAACGGAAAATTGAAAGTGGAAGTACTGATCTCACGGGCTATAATCCTGTAGTGGGTTGCAAGCCTTTCAAGTACACGCTTGAATATAATTAGTGTTATAATTTTTAGGCCACCCTTCGTGCTTGCAGTTCACTCCGAACATGATCATCTCCGTGAAGCAGTACCGTTGGCAGTGCATTGAGTGCAAGTGCTGCAGCCTGTGCGGAAATTCGGACAATGATGTAATAACTTACGCCTTCTGTTCCTGTTTGATTCTTTCGCAAGCATGTAGAATCATACCTTAAGCTGTTTTTGCATTCCCGACTAGGATCAGTTGCTCTTCTGCGACGATTGCGACCGCGGCTATCACATGTACTGTCTCAAGCCACCCCTGACTGAACCGCCCGAAGGGTCGTGGAGCTGCCACTTGTGTCTGGTGGTCTTCCATCGCAAGTGAGAGAGAAACTAAAAATCCTGCCGGTTATTTTCCCCACGTCTCTGGAGCTGAAGATGAACTTAAAACTATCCTAATGGCGTTAATTCCAGTATCTTTTCTATAATATTAATATTACGTGTTAGTTAGCCTACTGTAGAATTAATAGGAATTTTGCTTTTGATTTTTTTTACTTAAATACAAGGTGGCCTGCAGTTTATTTTACGATATTTTATACGTGTTCTTGTATTGCACGGTATCTGGAAGAGGGAAAACCCAATAGAACAATACGCCAAACATTGGTGACTCAATTTCCAAACGAATGAAATGGATATCTACTTCTTTACGTTGCGTATAAATTTTCATAATATAAGATTTATAGACGTTTTGCTTTTTAATGGGCAAGATTTGGTATTTGTAATGTTAATAGTAAGCATAAAAATAATAATAGTAATATTAAAAAATGCTGTCTGGCCCATAGAGGCCTCTCATTAATTTTTACATAATTTTTTTAAGGAGATATTTTATTGGTGACCTTGAGCCTATATAGGAATAGGAAAAACCCATGTTGATGATGCACAGCTCTCGACTTTCACTGAAGGGGACTGGAACTCTTGGAAAACAAAAACTAGAAGCTTTGTCATGGTGTAAAAGAACACAGCCTGGTAATAAAACACTGATAACAGCATATAATACACACGTAACCTTGATAATGCTGCTAACATCAGCTCGTTTTGTGGAGATGAGAAAGTACGCAATCGTATAGGGAAAAGTAATGTCCGTCCTTCATTATTAAAGCTCAAAGTAAATTATTTGATTTGGGGAACTGAAGTAGCCATTGTAAGTTGCGTGGATTAATTGAATTATGAATTTCAACTCTTAAAAAGCAGCATAGTAGTAAGCTAGTGACGAAACATATAGTTAATTAATATCCATTTAACTTATTTAAATATTAACTCTAGCGGCAGTGTAGTGAACTAAATCGAGTAATTCCATTGTGCGGGGAAGTTTCCTCAAAGAGGGGAAATGAGGGAAATAGGGCAGTATTGCTCTGCACTCTAGCGCAGAGGGGAAAAAGAAAAAAACGGGCCCTCTTTGGGGAAAAAGAGGAAACTGCCGTGGTACGTCAAAACAAACATAAAAGGGTCGTTCGCTATTGCCCAATGTGCGTAGTCAGTAAAACGAAGCGATAAAGAAAAACCTTGTCTTAAAGTGTATGCGGTTTCCTTTTTTTCCCTTTAACATAAGACGCTTTGAAAGACATGGCGACAACGGCGTACGTTGTCCTTGCTTTGTTACTTATTTCATCTTTTGGTAACATTGAAGCAAACATTCAAAATGAAGCTGGCGAAATAGTTAATCTGCCTGAAACCAATCTAGATCCCGAGACAACTGAACTAGTAACTGTAAACAGATAATTAATTAGAATATTATAATTTAATACTATTTTCTCTTACTAGGATGTTACTACAGCTCCCTTTAGAGAAGGCGAGGGATCTGATGTTTTGTTTATCGACTCGGAAACTGAAAAGTATCTTACACGTTTCTATTCTTATTGATTTTATTATATTTATTCATCCACAAATTATTTAATCGTTAACTTTTCTTCATAATAGTAATGATGCAGAAGTTAACGAAGAAATAGTCGTCCCAGCCAAAGCTTTCTGTTTGGGGTGTCCTTCAGAAATTGACACAGAAAGCGAGAAAATAAAGCAGCTCGCTAACTTCGCTCTGTCTTCGATTAATCAAGCAGCAAACTCAGAAAAAGCGCAAGCAATCGTCCGGATTGTCAAAGCAACTCAGCAGGTAACTTTTCTATCTTTCCTAAGTAGAACAGAAATGATAAATAATATTTTTAAATTTATTTTTGTAATTAAAGGTTGTGAGTGGGTTAAAGTATGAACTGACGGTAGAAGTGGCAGACTCTGATTGCGAGAAAACTTCAGAAAACTTGCAAGATTGTCAACCAGTTACTAAGAGCCCTGGTCAGCAATGTAAAGTTGCCATCATCGAGCAAGCCTGGCTTAAACGTCAGGAAGTCCTTGAAGCTACTTGCCAGCCTGTTAGTTTGACTCCTGCGAAAAGAAATGTGGCAGGAGGAGTCAACGAAGCTGACCCGAGTTCTCCGGATGTTCTGGAAATGGCCCAGTTTGCGCTACAGACCCTAGATGCCTTTGACGAGAACGATAAGAAGCGAGTGCTGGTGCAAGTGCTCGAAGCAAATAAACAGGTAACATAGTTCATATTAAAATAATGAAATAAAATAAGCAAAAATAAATTATTCATTATAATTAAAAATAAAAGAGCAAAAAACAGAAAATAATAAAATAATAAAAACTAAGTGACACATAAGTAATAAAATAATAAGTAAAATGAAAAATAATAGTAAAAAATAAAATAATAAATGGAGAATTAATATAATTAGTGGATTAAAGTAAAAAAATATAAAAGAAACTAGAAGCAAAGTAGGGATTTTTCTATATTATTTTTCATATAATATTATTGTACTTACAATTCATACTTTAAATTTATTAATTTAATCAGTTATCCGCCAAAAAAAAACTGTTATTGTTTTTGCTTTAGATTGTTTCGGGGACGTTGTACCATCTGAAGCTGCAGTTCGTTTCTTCAGACTGTGCCGAGTCTTCGTCTGATTGCAAAGTATCGGCAACTCTTCCGAAGCTCGTTTGCGACGTCCAGGTCCTTTACCAGCCCTGGCTAGGCGGATCTCCTCAGAAACTTCTCCAGTCCGAATGCACTCCAAAATCTGCTATCAAAACCCGCTCACCTCTGAGTGAAGATTTCGAGGAAAGTCCGTTTGTGGGCGAAGTCCCGAGTTCGTTTGTTATTGAAGATCTCCCAGTACTGGGTAAGAGTAACTTTGCAGGTGGAATTACTCCAGTCGCAGATCCGGAATCGACTGATATTCAGAATTACGCTGATTTTGCTATGGAAGCTGTTAATGCTCAGTCTAACGATGCGGCTCACTTAGCTCTAGTTAAAATCAGGTCTGCTGCTGTTCAGATAGTAGCCGGCAAAAGTATCAGCCTTCAACTAGAAGTCTCGCCAACCGACTGTCCCAAATCTAGTAATACGCTTAACTGCTCTCTAGTAGACCAATCGAAGACTAGGGTTTGCGAAGTGGTTATTTGGGACCGTCCCTGGTTGGCTGATAAGAGAGTAACGAGTCTGTCTTGTTCTGAGGAACCGAAAATCGGAAAAAGGGTAGATTCTCAACCAATAGGCGTTAACGATCCGGCAGAACCTCTGCTGGTTGGCGGAGCTCCTCAACTAATAGGCGTTAACGATCCGCAAGAACCCCTGGTTGGTGGAGGTCCTCAACCAATAGGCGTTAACGATCCGCAAGAACTTCCCCTGGTTGGTGGAGGCTCTGAACCAATAGGCTTTAGCGATCCAGTAGAACCTCCGCTGATTGGTGGATTTTCTCCAGCTGATCCCAATGACCCCACAGTAGGGGAAATCGCTCAGTTCTCTACTGCTACCATCGGGAAGAGTATCAATTGCGAAGGTAGCGGTGTTAAGCTGATAAAGGTAGAGAATGCTGCTACCCAGTTGGTAGCAGGTACTAACTACAAGCTGAAACTGACGGTAGAAGCTTGTGAGAACCGGCATTCTTGTGAAGTAGTCGTCTGGGATCAACCTTGGTCGCAAACTAGAGAAGTTAGCAGCGTCTCCTGCGCACCTGTTCCTAACACTAGCGCTAAAGTAGCTAGGCAGGCAGGTGGCTACCTCAAGCGCAATCCCCAAGACCCTGAAATCCGCGAAATCGCTGACTTTGCTACCGCTAACGTGGGCTTGAACAGTCAGAGCCCCGCCCAATTGCTTACGGTCGAGTCTGCCGAGTCGCAGATAGTCGCTGGAATGAACCACCGACTTAGTATCGTCCTGCAAACAGGCACAGAGAAGCACAGATGTCGGGTAGTAGTCTTCGATCAACCGTGGACTGCTACTCGCGAACTTGTCGAAGCTTCTTGTGGTAAAGTCCCAGTAGCCTCTAAGCAGAGGAGTGTAGGAAAACGCGGACTTGCTGGAGGGTACACTACCCAGGATCCTAACGATCCTAAAATCCAAGAAATGGCTTCGTTCTCCACTGCGGCTATCGCCCAGCAGATCAACGGAGGAGACGCTATAACTGTGGACGAAGTAGTCAGCGCTGCTACGCAAGTCGTTTCCGGAATGAACTACAAGCTGCGGCTTACGGTCAGCGCTAACGAGGCTAAGAGTTCGTGCGAAGTAGTCGTCTGGGACCAGCCGTGGACCAGGACTCGCAAAGTCACTAGTCTGACGTGCAGTCCACTGAGTAGCAGCAGCCGAAAACGTCGACAAACTGGAGGCTGGTCCACTGTCAGCACTAGCGACTCGAAGATTCGCAAAATTGCGGATTTTTTGCTAAAAACTCTGAACGAACGACTGAATTCTAACACTTTGCTGCAGACGATTCGGATCCTGAGTGCTCAGCAACAAGTCGTCGCTGGAATGAACTACAAAATCGAACTGGAAGTAGCAGCTACGACTTGTCTTAAAAGCGATCCAGCTGAATCCTGCAGTGAAGATCCTTCCCAGAGCCGGCAGGTCTGCTCAGTGACGGTCTGGGATCGCCCGTGGTTGAATAAGCGACAGGTCACAGATATTTCTTGCCGGGAAAAGACGAAAAAGTTCCAGGCCAAAAAGAAACTTCGCAGGAATGTAGTGGGGAATCCAAACTACCGCCTGAAACGAGAAGCTGAGAAGAAGAAAAAGTTGAAACATATGAACGCTTTCAGGTCCTTCATGGCCAAACACAACAGGGTCTACAAAACGTGGGCAGAATTCGAGAAACGCTACAAAATCTACCGCGAGAATCAGGCGAAAATTGCGTTGTTACGTCGCAGGGAACAGGGAACTGCTGTATACGGGGACACTCCGTTCTCGGACATGTCGGAAAGCGAGTTCAAGCAACTGTACACAGGTCTGAAGCCTGAACTGCGTCATCCAAATGCTGCAGTTCTACGCAAAGCTAAGATTCCGGAGGTCGAACTGCCCGAAGAGTTTGACTGGAGGAACAAGAGTGCAGTGACTCCGGTGAAGAATCAAGGGCAGTGCGGATCCTGCTGGGCTTTTTCCGTCACTGGCAACGTTGAGGGGCAGTACGCGATTCGCTATGGCAAGTTGTTGTCCTTCTCTGAACAGGAGCTTGTCGACTGCGATAAACTGGATAACGGCTGTAATGGAGGATTGCCCGAAAACGCCTATAAGGCGATTGAACAACTAGGCGGGCTGGAACTGGAACAAGACTATCCGTACGATGGGAAAGACGAGAAGTGCCACTTGCAGCCAAATAAAACTCAAGTCCAGGTATTAATTTTTTAAAAACATTGGCAGTTAATGCAATGAAATAAGCTGTACATAAAATTCTAAGATATATATTAGTAAAATATAAAATAGTGAATAATATATGTAAAATGATATTTAAAAATTTGAAAAATACAAATCAATATTTATTTTTGGTTTAGATACAATATCGTTATGTCTGAGAAATGCTAGTTCTAGTACTACTACTACTAGCACTACGAGTACTTTTCGAGTACTACTACTGTTGCCATTATTACTATTGCTACTACTACTATTGCTATGGTACTATTGCTAATACTACTACTGCTATTGCTACTACTACTACTATTGCTACTACTACTACTATTGCTTCTGCTACTACTTCTACTACACTACTATTGCTACTAATACTACTACTATCACAACCACTACTGCTACCACACAACTTTCAGGTAACTGGTGGTGTAGAGATATCGCAGAACGAGACGGAGATGGCCCTTTGGTTGGTCCAGAACGGACCCATATCCATCGGTATCAACGCCAACGCCATGCAGTTCTACCGAGGCGGGGTATCGCATCCCTGGAAGATGCTCTGTCGTCCTGGGGGTATCGACCACGGAGTCTTGATCGTCGGTTATGGAGTCTCCAAATACCCGGCCTTCAATAAGACTCTGCCTTACTGGATCATCAAGAACAGCTGGGGTACAGGCTGGGGAGAGCAGGGCTACTACCGCATCTATCGTGGAGATGGAAGCTGTGGAGTGAACATGATGACTTCCTCCGCTACTATTGCGTAAAAATATTTAGTGGGAATCTCTTTTTAACTAGCTATTTTCTCTTTTTTTATGGAGAATCTCCATTATTTTCTTCCCAGTTTTTAAATGGCAAAACTTATAGTTGCTTGAATTCTTACGATATACGCGTTATTTGGCTTTTTCGGGGGGTTGTATTGCTAAAAATTCAAATACACATAAAAATGAACGGTTCTTTTATTTAATATAATTATTGTTAATTTTGTACATTTTTATTGTTTTATGGGTATTTATATTCATATTTTATTATATAATTGATATAATTTAAAAGAATAATAATAAAATATTAACAAACTGAACATTAATTAGTAAAATAATTATTATATAAGCTATTAATTCATTCATACTAGATAAGTATAACGTGAAAATATGTAAGGGTTAACATAATATTATTATACTTAAGATTCATAAAATACAACTAATAATATGATCACAAATTTTTACAGGGTTCCCACTGAAAAATCTTAATCAAATTCCCTGACTTTTTAAACGCATTGTACTTTCTAGAAGTTATTCATTAGAGGCTTGAGCAAAGGTTAGTTGAAACTGAGTGACAACTGAGTGGAGTGGCAATTCAAATTCCCTGACCTTTTCCTCATTTATTACCAATTCCTGACATTTCCCTGTGTTCCCTGACTTCTCCCTGATTTCCCGGTTTTCCAGGTCAGTGGGAACCCTGTTTTATGTAATCTATAAAAAAAAACTAAAATTCATATTTCAATTCACAGAACATAATTTAAAGCATAACTAAATAATATTATTCAGTAATATAGGCCAGATATAATAATTCATATAATCATTCGCCAAATACGGATTCACAGTTGTATTTGGTATTGTTTTTTTAGACACCTACAATGGACAGAACTTGAGATTTATTGTATAACGTGACAGGGCCACCAAATACCTTTCCCTTTTTAAACACTACTTGGATCATCTCCTCATGTTATCAGCTGTTATCGCTGTTATCAGCCAGAGTCGCGTTTTAGTCCTGGCAAACAGCCAGAGCCTCGTCGCGTTCCTCCAGCAGCTCCTTTCCTGTAGCGTCCATCTTGCCGCGGGCAAAGTCGTTGATGTCCAGACCCTGCATTTACCGTAAAAAAAAAATAATAAATTAATAAAAATAATTGTAAATAAATAGAATGATTAATAGATAATAATAATAAATAATAATGGTAATAAGAATTAAATCACAATAAATAATAGTCTTATCATTTTTAAATATTAAAAATACGAAATAATAACAACAAATACGTAATAATGTTAATCATATTTATAACTAATAAGAAACATAGTAATCATGACGAAATAAGTAATAGTGATAATATAATAGGGTAATCATAATAACTTTAATTATATTATATTACTATATCATATTAATTATATTATTATACAATAATAATAACTTAAAAATAGCAACTTTGGATATACCTGGACGATTTCCCATTTGCTGTTGGCACAACGGACTGGGAACGAGTACATGACACCAGCCGGGGAACCGTAAGATCCGTCAGAAATAACACCCATCGATACCCAGGAACCCTGTCCGAAATGAAAATACCGATTAGTTATTTATTCCATTTTATTAGTATCTTAATTATTTAGTAATACAAATGTTAATTCAGATTGTAACAAAAACGCAAATAATTTTATAAACTGGGAAACATAACAATAATACAAAATGAAAATGTTAATTTACAATTTGTTTTATTTAATTCGTATTTTAATTACTTTTTTCAATGAAAATACTATTAAGTAGTATTTAAATGACTGGAAGGAATGATTCAATATACAAATTTACAGATAAATTGATTAAAAAGAAAATGTTGAATGAAAATACCTCGGGAGTGCCGTTCCACCAGTCTCGCATATGATCGGCAGCAGCCTTAGCAGCAGACATGGCAGACGACAGTTTGCGGGCAGCAATCACAGCAGCACCTCGTTTCTGGACAGTCTGTTGAAAACAAGAATTAATTACAGAAAACCTTATAAAGTGAGCTGATCTTGAAGTACCGTAACGAAATCGCCAGTAAGCCAGGCTTCATCTCCAACGGCGTCGTAGACGTTTTTCTCGCCACCGTCGACCCTGACGCTGGCGTGACGTACATCGGGGAACTGAGTTGACGAGTGGTTGCCCCAGATGATGACGTTCCTGACGCTGTCGACGCTGACGCCGACGCGGATGGCGATTTGCGACTGGGCCCTGTTTTGGTCCAAGCGAGTCATGGCGCTGAAATTCTCCACGGGGATCGACGGAGCGTATTTCGAGCAGATCAGAGCGTTCGTGTTAGCAGGATTGCCAACGACTAGCACCTTGACGCTCTTCTTGGCGTGCTGGTCTAGAGCCTGGCCCTAATAATAAAAAAATAAATAAAAAATTAGCAAATTTACTGTTTTTCATAATTTTTAATCTAGTTTTTATTGTTAATTTAATTTCTATAATTATTGTTCGTGTAATTTATTAAATTCATTTCAACTTCCTATTGCTTACCTGTGCCTTGAAGATTTTCACGTTAGCTGCCAAAAGATCTTTGCGTTCCATGCCTTCCTTGCGGGGCATTGCGCCGACGAGGAAAGCGGCATCAACGTCCTTGAACGCTACAGCAGGATCGGCCGTCGGAATGACCTGAAATCAAGTAAGAAAACAATTAATCCCAGTTACGGATGAAGAAGGGTCCTTCCACTTTGCAGGGAAATTCCCTTAAAAGGCAAACCGGGGTCTAAAATGGGGAAAATGAACAGGAAAGGGATCTTCCCTTTTTCCCTACCATTTTCACTCTTCCCTCACTTTATCCTTTTTTTGGGAAAATTCCCTGCTAATTTCCCTTTATTTACCATATTGCCTCTTCCCTCAATCTTTTCCTTTCCAGATCCTTCCTTTATATTTTTAGGGAATTTCCCTGAAATATTCCCTTTTGTGATTCTCATTTTCCCCTTTTCAAGAAATTCCCATCACACTTCCCTGTAAACTTCGCTTTTGTGATGACCCTTTCCCCTCTTCCCTCATTTTCCCCTTTTTCGGGAAATTTCCCTGCTAGTTTCGCTTTCCTTAACATATTGCTTCTTCCCTCAAGGAGATCATTGTTTTATCTTTCTAGGGTATCTCCCTGAAAATTTCCCTTCTGTGATTCCCATTTCCCCCTTTTCAAGACATTTACCTTCACATTTCCCTGCAAACTTTATTTTTGAGATAACCACTTTCCCTCTAGCTTTATTTATTCATATGGAATCCCCATTTTCCCTTTTCCAGGAAATTTCCCTAAAAATTTCCCTTTTGCAATTCCTGCCTTTCATTATTCCCCCCCTTCCTTTTGAGATCCCCATTTTCACCTTTTCCGGGGAATTTCCGTGCAAAGTGGAGGCACAGGACTAAATGTATATTAACTATTTATTGGTTTCTTAACTACCTCTCTCAGCAGCGGCAAAGCACAATCCTGCAGCTCCATGACAACTCCCTGCAGCACGCCCATCATCGGCTCGATATCGAGAAGGTGAAGGGACAGCGGCTGATTTTTGCCAAAGACGTCACCATTGGCGATCTGGTAAAGCAGCGAGTAAGCAATCTGTCCCGCAGCACCAGTGACAACCACACGAATAGTTTCTGCCTGCAATTTAAAAGTAAAATAAATCATTGTTAACGTTAATATTTAGAATTCTGAAATTTTATGTCACTAAACTTTTGATAATACACACGTCTCATAATACTTCAATTATTCAAACACTTTTGTTTGATGACAGTGAATATACATGACAACTGTTACAATGTACTTCGAATTACAATGCAACATTAACAATTTAACCGTAAATTATTTTAAACGTACCATTTTTAATTTGTAGTAGGAAATGGCGATTGTTGCCAAGTGAAGCAAAGGTTGGTTTCACGATTGGAAATCAGCTGCTTCCTTGTTGAGAATATTTTTGGCCACAGTACAGAGGGTACCGGTTACGGACGGGAACTTGCCATAAGCCTTCACAGTCCTAGCGCCACCGGTGTGGGATCCCTTGAACTACAGGTATAGGGAGTGTTTCCACTTTCAGTTCCCCCTTTCCCCCTCTTCCCTTATTTTTCCCTTTTTCCCCTCCGTGCTAGAATATAAGGCTGTACTTGGATTTTTCCTTCTGTCTCTTGTCTTATGTTTTCGTTTTTCAGACCCTTATTTTCCCCTTTTCCAGGGAATTTTCCTGCAAAGTTCAGTTTCCCCTTTCCCCCCTCTTCCCTTATTTTTCCCTTTTTCCCCTCCGTGCTAGAATATAAGGCTGTACTTAGATTTTCCCTACCGTCTCTTCTCTTATGTTTCCGTTTTTCAGACTCCATTTTCCCCTTTTCCAGGGAATTTTCCTTCAAAGTGGAAATACTGGGATATAGGACCTATGCAACAAAAGCTAGGTGATGGAGTTAAGCGAGTGTCCGCCATGTTGGGGGGCAGCTGACGGAGCGGTTCAGTGTTTCCACTTTTCAGTTTCCCCTTTCCCCCTCTTCCCTTATTTTTCCCTTTTTCCCCTCCGTTCTAGAATATAAGGCTGTATTTAGATTTTCCCTTCTATCTTTTATGTTTCCGTTTTTCAGACCCCATTTTCCCCTTTTCCAGGAAATTTTCCTTCAAAGTGGAAATACTGGGATATAGGACCTATGCAACAAAAGCTAGGTGATGGAGTTAAGCGAGTGTCCGCCATGTTGGGGGGCAGCTGACCGAACGGTAGAGTGTTTCCATTTTTCAATTTTCCCTTTTCCCCTTCTTCCCTTATCTTCCACCTTTTCTCCCTTCCGTGCTAGAATATAGACCTTATTCCAAAAAGGCCCTTGTAGACCATCCCCTCTACTACGGACGCTCGTGTAAAATAACCTTGATAATGAATCGACTTGAAAATCTGTCTAAAAATCGTCAAAAAAATCTGAGAAACAGTTTGATATCCAAAAAAGTTCGAAATTTTAATCAATTGATTTAATAGAAGTGTCCGCTATAGTGAGATGCGCCTTTGGAATAGGCCCTATATAGGGTCTAGATTTCCCCTTTAATCTCTTCTCTTCTTCTTCCCTTTTCAGACCCCATTTCCCCCTTTTTCAGGGAATTTCCCTGCCAAAGTGGAAACATTGGAGCGGTTCGCTTATTTACATTGCTGTGCGGCTGTCGAATAGAATATTTTGTGTCATGTTTTACGTGATGGTCAACCAAAACTTAATATTAGTAAAAAGCCCTTTTCTTCCATTTTATTGTGAATGCTGAAACAGCTAAGGATTTAAAAACGATATTTTGTTTTTCATCAATGCAAGGTCTCTCATAGGTTACTGTGGGTGACAAGTCTTCGTAGAATGATCCTGTAAGATTCTATTCTTGGGAATTCTAATTTTAATTCCCAAGAATTCTATAATGAAGCAAAAGGTCATTTAAATGGCTTAGCAAAATTATTATCGAGGCTGATCGCGTTTTCAAGCAATCAAACGTGCATTTCGACGAAAAGCCCTGTTGGGAATACGTTTCCTCATAAAGTTTTGATGTTAGCTTGGACTTTTAATTCCATTCCCACGTAAGTTACAGAAAGTTCTACGTCCGTTTAATCTAAATAATAATAAGAAATAATAAATAATAATACGAAATTTAATAATAAATAAATCATAATAAAGAATCTAATTAATCTAAAAACTGGCCATTGAAACGACAAGCTTATTCATCCGCAGCCATGTTCCAGCCATAAAGACTATTTTTTTTCTTTAATTATTTTCTGATTAGCTGAGCATTTCGTCTCTCTCCATTTGTAGCACGATAAAAAAGGAATAGAAAGGCCTTTTGAAATGGTATTTTTGGTTTAGGCCATTATAGCACAAAAATAATAACACAAAATATCCCATTTGAATACTGCAAAGACACGTTAACAAGCGAACCGCTCGGTCAGCTGCCCCCCAATATGGCGGATACTTGCTTAACTCCACCCCGCTAGCTTTTGTTGCATAGGTCCTATACGAGGCTAAGAGTTTACGTTAAAAAACAAATTTACGAGACATCTAGTGGCAAATTATCGTACTGAAAACTTTCCAAGCGAATGCTTAGTAAGATGTGCATGGGATGTAGACTCCTTGCTTTATATGGCAGTAGTTCACGGGATCCCACACTGATGGCGCTAGTTTCCACTGACTGTGAAGGTTTATGGCAAGTCCCTCCCCGTGTCAATACTGGGAACCTTTATTTTTTGTTTGCGGCTCAGACGCCACCTAGTGAGAAATTATTAAAACTATTAAAATGATAAGCAAAATTAAAATTAATTTAATAAAATTATCCTTAATTAATATAATAAAATCTGTGAATTCGAATTACTATTACACATAAAAGAAAAATGTATTTATTATAATTTTTCACTTTATTTTATATTAATATTTAAACATGTATATATTGTAGTAACTTATCATAAAATTCGTTCATCTTATTGTATTTTATTTTTGTTATTTATATCAAGTTTATTATTCATTTAGTTTATTAATCTGAAATTATTTTCTAGGAATCGGCATACTGTTTAGTAGCAACCCGCGTTGTTTACGTTGATTGTATTGGACACATGCATCGTTTCCACAAAGGGGGGAATTTCCCCCATTTGGGGGAAAATTGATTTTTCGGAGGAGGAATGGGGGAAATGGGGGAAATGGGGGAAAGCCACCTAACAAAGGGTCAAAATGAGCAGTGTTTCCACTTTACAAGGAAATTCCTTGAGATAGGAGGAAATGGGGTATGAAAAGGGAAAACATGAGAAGGGGGAAATGGGAAATCTAAAAGTACAGCCTTTATTCCAGCACCAAAGGGAAAAAGAGGAAAGTAAGGGAAGAAGGAAAAAAGGGGAAATTTGAAAGTGGAAATGAGGGAAAACTAAGGAAAGAGCTTGTTGGGGGAAAATGGGGGAAATTGGTGCCGCCTGGCGGAAAGTACAAAAACTCAAGTGGAAACACTGGACAAATGTCAATTGCTGAGTGGCTGGATTTCTTGAATTAACACTGTATATTGAAAGCCGTCAAAATTTCATCCGTCTTTTCAGCAAGTTTTATTCTTTAATTGATTTTCTCACCAAATTTGATATTGGTGAAACATTTTTTAAAAAACCAAAGAAGTCCACATCTTTATGATAAAAAGATGCGGCGAACAGTCCAATGGCTTTTTTTGCTATGTCTAATTTCCAGCACTTTTGCCGATTTGAGCCATGGAGATTCATATTTATCAAAAGCTTTCGACGATTCAGTCATTTATCGACTCAACTGGGATAAAGAACAGGACGAGATCCTGAAAAACCAGGTTAAAATTTGATTCCGAACTTGGACGATTAGTTTAGTTCTAAGGCTCCATTGTTTGTTTTTTACAGGTAGAGGCTAACGATGTAGAGGAAGTCACCATGGTTACGAACAGAAATGAAAAGTACCGCTGCGCGATACCCAGACTCATGGAAAAATCAGAAAACGAAAATGTTGCTTACAGCGGACCAAATGCTTTAGAGCTGCTCGCCCCACTGTTCACGCAAATGTCCTGCTCTTATAAAGTAAAATTTTTAAATATTAAAAAGTATTCTAAAAATCATATAAACTATGTAAAAAAAACATATTTTTGATGTTATATGAATAATAATCAAAACGGCCGGAGTGCCCAAACAGGTCACATCAGAACGGCCGACACGTGTATGGCCATTTTGAAACAATTTTCTCGCCCCCTATTCTGTATTTACAGGCCGTTGGGTCACTGAAAAACGGTCAGATATATGTGCTGGCCGTTCTGAAGTGACCTTTTAGAAAAAATCTGGCCGTTTTGAAGGGCGGCCGTTATGATCAGATACCTTTTAAATGTTATTTAACAATTTTTTTTTTTAAATATTATTTTGTGTTTTGTTTTTCAGCTTGAATCTTACTGGACGTACGAAGTTTGTCATGGCCGCTACATTCGTCAGTATCACGAGGAACGGGAAGGAAAGAAAATCAAACTGCAGGAATATTTCCTCGGCAAATGGGACAAGGAGCAGATGGACAAACAAAGTACTATATATTATAAAATAGTATTACGGGAAAAAATTAATAATAATAGTATATTAATAAAATACAATAACTTAATATTAATAATAAGAAAATAATTTAATAAACGATTTTCCAAGGTGCTGAAATCGATGCGGCGGCTAAGTCGGGCAAAGCGTCCGAAGTTCCCATCCGCAGAGTCGAGAGTTTGATGCTGCCATATCTGCTGATCACGATGAGTGACGGGACACTGTGTGATATCAGCGGGAAGCCCCGCCTCACCCGCGTCTACTACGTCTGCTACCCGGCCGGAAAGCATGAAATCTTCTCGCTGGAGGAAGTCTCTACGTGCGAGTACGAGGTCGTGATTCTGACGCCCTACCTGTGCCAGCACCCGGATTACAGGTACAACTAAAAAATTTTGTAGAAAATAGTTTGATTAACGTAAATTTATGTAAACTTATTAGTTAAATTAGCATAACTAAATTAATAAAATAGAAAAATAAACTTTTAATACATAATAGATTGATAAGTAAATTTGATTCATTAATTATTTTCAAATTTAACAGAGCTAGTGAATCAAATCAGTTAAACCAACACAGTTTACCGAAAGCGTTAATTTAGAATGTTAGCAGGTGATTAATTAAGATTAATTAATTCATTATTTTCATCTCAAACAGGGCTAAGGAATCGGAGGAAAATAAAATTACCTGCTGGCCTTTGGAGGGCTCTCCTAGGCGTCCTGTTGCTCTTATGGAGCTTGATGCAGAAAGCCAGATGCTCCGACAGCAAAGCCTATTGGTAAACACAAACAAGCTGTATTTGTTATTATTGTTAGTTTTATTATAAAAAAGCAACTAAACTCTAATTATAAGGTAATTGAGTTAAATTCAACGATAAATAACAATAAAAAATTAAGTTTCTCCAGATTGCGTAAAAACGTAGGTATTTCCAATTTGAGTAATGGAGAAATAGCGGAATATTTGATTAAGGAGTATCCGTAAAAATTATTCAAATGCATTAAATATAAAAACGTAATATTAAAAGTCATAAAATTAAATTTATAATTAAATAACAGTAAGAAAACTGAGTTTTGGGTATCAAATGAAAATACTGATATCCACACTATAAATTCCTGTATAACCTGTATTAGTTAAGAACTCAGGTCAAGATCATCACCCTTCACCTCTGGGTCAGTGGGTTCGATCCCACTCGACTCCAAGTGAGGCCTTTCCCAGACCAGCGACCCTAAGCATCGGAATCTGCAATCCCTCCCCTTGGAGTCATGGGCAGATGCCTCGCTTACCCGACAAATGAGATTTGAAAAAAAATCTGTATCTACAAGATTCAGTTATTCTTGTTTTCCAGGATTCGTTGGGTCTTGCGGATGCCGGTTTCAAGATATCCTTCCGACAGGTCAGTCCCTTAGGTGAAGAGGAAAGTGGCGAAAAGCAGACGGTCAGTTTCATATCCACCAAAGCCTCGACCAAAGAGAAAGAGCCGCTTGTCGAGAAGCAGCGGGAAACGTCGAAGCTCAGTCCCCCGCAGCCGGGCTTCGACTCGAAGCTTGTCGAAGATTTCCTCTCGGGAGAGTACTGCTTGCACGGAGTAATTCAATTTTCTAATTATTATTAGACTAGTGTTAGTTAGCTGAGAGTAGATCTTGGTTTGGTGAGAGTGAGTGCTAGTTAACTGAGATTAACTACTTTGGCCACTACTACAGCTATTCTAGATAGTTTTCAACGTCCTTGAGCTACTCGACATAGAATCTAGTCTTTATTTTTTATTTACTTCTATAGTTAGCTGAGAGTAGATCTCAGTTTGATGAGAGTGAGAGCTAGTTAACTGGGACTAACTACTTTGGCCACTACTGAACTATTCTAGCTGGATTCCAGCGCCCTTGAACTACTCGAAGTAGAATCTAGTCTTTATTTTCTATTTACTGTTATAGTTAGTTGAGAGTAGATCTCAGTTTGGTGAGAGTGAGAGCTAGTTAACTGAGACTAACTACTTTGGCCACTACTACAGCTATTCTAGCTAGTTTTCATCACCCTTGAGCTACTCGAAGTAGAACCTAGTCTTTGGCTATTCACTTATGAATTTGAAATACTTTTTCAAGGGAGCTGGCTGGTGGAAATACGAGTTCTGCTACGGCAGGAAGGTGGACCAGTACCACGAGGAAAAAGACGGGACCAAAACCTCAATCAGTCTGGGACGTTTCAGACAGGAAAAACACTTAGCGTGGCTGGAACAGAACCCCGGCAAACGACCCAAACCCGGAACGAATCGCAAACAGATCTCGCACATGTATACTGACGGATCCTTCTGCGAAGCTTCGGGTAAGAAGTGAATTGTACTTGTAATAATATTAATATAAATGAATTAAAGAAATATATGAGTATGAATAATTAAATTATTATTTCCACTTTTTTGTTGAATTATTTTATTTTATTCAGTTTTACTATTATATTTTCAGTGCATAGTTTTTTAATCGTACAGCAGCATGTTGATTCCAGTTATTTGTTTCTGTTTTCAGGGCAAAACCGTCGTGTGGAGGTCAAACTGAAATGCAAAGAAGTTTCCCCGCAGCATAAGCAGCAGCAGTTGCATTCCCTAAATGCCGTCTCGTTGTATTTACTCGAACCACAGCCTTGCGACTACGTGCTCGGGTCGAGGCTCACTTTCTGTGTCCCCTCATCGATTTGGCCGATAGCGATGGATTCATTGACGTGGAGAAATTCCGTGCTGATGTCAAGCGTTTGGTTCCTGAACCGATCCCCGATAACGATGACGTGTGATGAAATGCAATGTAAATGGTAAAATGAGAAATATAAAAGTATAACGAAAGATACACTGGAATAATTTTTTTCTTCCCCGTGTTACGTTTCATTTGGAAATTCACTGGTTCATATCTCGATAAGCAAAACAGGGAAAATCAGTCCCTTAAAAGCAGATTGTCTTTAATTGCTTCTGAATGTTTGTTGAACTCTTCGTATTCATAAGAGTTTCAAATAAAACAAAAGTAATTAGTTATAGTCCAGTTTCCGTACCAGTGTTTCCCACTTTCAGTTTCCCCCATTTTCCCTCTTCGCTTGTTTTTCCCTTTCTCTCCTGGGGGCTAGAATCCAGGCTGTACTTCTAGGTTTTCCCTTTTCCCTTCTTCTCTTATTTTTCCCTTTTCAGACTCCGTTTCCCCCTTCTTCAGGAAATTTCCCTGCAAAGTGGAAACTCTGTTCCGTACACAGACTTACATTTATCGCGTACCTGGTTCATAATACAAGAATACTAGATAATTCTTATTATATTTTAACTAAATTAAAACGTATGTATCAGTTCCATGTAGTGCTGTGCGACTTTCACGTTTACAATTTTATAGACTTGGGAATTTTGAAACAAGTTAGCAGTTCAAAACTGAATCTAGTTCCTGCTGTTTGGTGACCACACAGCAATATGAATACTGATGAATGGAAGTGTGCTACAGAGAATGTTCCAGTAAACGTAACATACCCAGCAGAAAATTAAGTATAGTTTCGGGACCCTGAAAATATCCTGAAAAGGACATTTTAACGATGCCAGTCAGGACTCAGAGTGCAGTGAAATTGGCCCACTTCCAGGGTGTTCAGGACCCTGACATTGGAATGCCTGAATAAAACATGTTCAGGGTACTTAACAGCGTCCTGAAAAAACGTTTTTCAGGATACTTAATGGTGCCCTGAATAATCAAGATTCGCAATCGTCAACACAATTTTTTTAAACTCCTCCACGATCGGACGTGGTTCAGGATATTCAGGATGTGTTACGGATATCGTTCAGGATGTAGCCGACATCCTTAATTATTCGCTAGGTAAATGCAACTAGTTTACATTGACAATCTATGTTTTTTCTATTATTAGTTAAAGTTACCGAATAGTCAGTGACTTCCAAGTAGTTGAAAAGTCCCAGAAGAGCCGTCTTGAATGGAGGTGACCATGCTTTATCATCAGTGTTTCTACTTTTGCAGGGAAATTCCCTGAAAAAGGGGGAAACGGGGTCTGAAAAGGGAAGAAGTAGAGAAGAGAGTAAAGAGGAAATCTAGACCCTGTATATTCTTGGGCAAAGGGGGAAAAAGGGGAAAGATAAGGGAAGAGGGGAAAATGGAAAACTGAAAAGTGGAAACACTGTTTATCATCTGCAAACGCGAGATTGGGAGTAAATAACCTAAAATGTGAAAGATTTCTAAAGGTTCACTCAGTAGCGAGGGTCCGAAACTTTCAATAATCTTCGTACACCTAGGTCATGTTATCACTGTTATCATCCTGTTATCTCCATGTTATCATGTGTTATCAAATAATCTTCGTACGCTGTTCCTCGGAGTTTTGGACCTCTTGCTCAGTAGTCGATTCGACGTATCAGGTATCTCAATGAAGCTAATAGGTAATGTAGTACGCCTGGTATAGTAATTCAAATGGGTATTAGTAAGCAAACTTGCCAGTAAGTAAAAGCAACAGTACTAACAGTGACATCTGTACTGCTGACTACTTAGTCAAAACAGTAGTTCTATGAAAGATTGGTAAGCAAAGTTGCTAGTAAGTAAAAACAACAGCACTAACAGTAACATCTGTACTGCTGACTAAGTAGTCAAAACTAGTAGTTCTATGAAAGATTGGTAAGCAAAGTTGCTAGTAAGTAACGGCAACGGTGCTAACAGTAACATCTGTACTGCTGACTACTTAGTCAAAACTAGTAGTTCTATGAAAGATCAATAGTAATCACTATAGATAATAGAAGTATCGATTTCAGTTCTTTTGCTACACAGCGCTAGTAAAAGTCTACTAGTTCAAGTGGGGAGTAGTAAGCAAAGTTGCTAGTAAGTAAAAGCAACAGTACTAACAGTAACATCTGTACTCCTGACTACTTAGTCAAAACTAGTAGTTGTATGAAAGATTAGCAGTAGTCAACTAACTAGCGGCAGTAGTCACTGTTCTTAATGCGAAGAAAGCTAGTGATAAGTTGTGCTAACTCTTGCGTATACTTATTTAGAAATTAGCAGGTATGTGTGTCAGCTATGTCTCACACTTGGTCACGGAACATGTGCAAAATTTCTGACCCAAATTCAGACATTACCACCTGTATCATTGTTTCCACTTTGCAGGAAAATTCCCTGAAAAGGGGGCGAAATGGAGACTGAAAAGGGAAAAATAAGAGAAGAGGGAAAAAGGGGAAAATCTAGACCATGGATATTCTAGCACGGAGGGCGGGGCGGAGGGAAAGATAAGAGAAAAGGGAAAAAGGGGTAAATCTAGACCATGGTTATTCTAGCACGGAGGGGGGGGGGCTGAGGGAAAGATAAGAGAAGAGGGAAAAAGGGGAAACTGACAAGTGGAAACTCTGACCTGTATCTACAAGGAAAAGCGATTAAGGCTAACTACTATAATACTACCATACTATTCTATAATTCTATAATAATGAGAAAGAGTAATGAATGGAAAAGTAATAAAACCTGAGAAAGCTGTGCACAGTATTTCCAGTTTTGCAGGGAAATTCCCTGTAAAAGGGGAAAATGGGGACTGAAAAGGGAAGAAGTAGAGAAGAGAGTAAAGAGGAAATCTAGACCATGGATATTCTTGCGTGAAGGGGGGAAAATGGGAAAGATAAGGGAAGAGGGAAAATGGAAAACTGAAAAATGGAAACACTGGCTAGGCAATTCACTTGTTTCATTGTCCCTACCCAGGTAAAAAGCAATAGTATACTTGTAGTATACTTCTAGCATATTGTTAGTATATTTTAAGTATGCTGTAGTATACTTTAGGTATATTTACGTATACTTGAGGTATACGTATACTGCAGACTATTTCGAGTATATTTAATAGTATGCTGAAAGTATGCTACAGGTATGCTAACAGGATGAAGTATAAGTCCCAAATTAGTATATTAAAAGTATACTATTTTTTACCTGGGCACCCAGCAGAAAAATAAGGATAGTCCCAGGACCCTGAAAATACCCTGAAAAGGACATTTTCAGGATGCTAATCAGGACTCTGAGTCCAGTGAAATTGGCCCACTTCCAGGGTGTTCAGGACCCTGACATTGAAGTGCCTGAATAATATATGTTCAGGGTACTTAACAGCGTCCTGAAAAAACGCTTTTCAGGATACTTAATGGTGCCCTCAATAATCAAGATTCACAATTCTGAACACATTTTTTTCCAACTCATCCACGATTTAACGTGGTTCAGGATAGTCAGGATGTGTTACGGATATCGTTCAGGATGTAGCCGACATCCTTAATTTTCCGCTGGGCAATTCATGTACACGTATCAATAATGATAATAATGACCCTTGTTCGTGAAACAAGGTAAAGTTGCAGCATCCACTGCGTGACAATCACGATTGTATCCCACCCAGGCCGTGGGAAAGTAGCGAAAGGTTAATACAACTCACAGAGTAATAAAGGTAGATAAATAGAGATAAAGATAATAGATAATAGAGAACAGTAATAATAATAATTAATAATAATAATAGATAATAGTAGATAATAGAGACAAAGGTTCCAAGGCAATGGAAGGGTATGGGGAATCCTTGACTCAGCGGTAAAGCCCCGAGCAGACGACAGCAGAAGAGACAGCGGTAACACGTTGCCATGGTAACGGATCAGCTGTTCGACTAGAATATTTATAAAATGCTTATGTAAATTATATTTACACATTTTAACAGAGAGAAAAAAAAACATATTCCCGCATAAAATTTATTAACAGTCACAAAATTATTACCGTAAGTTTTTAATTTTTCATAAATAAATATTGCAGTCCAGCAATTTAGGCTTAACCCTCGCCGCCATCTTGAAATCACCGGCCGCCAGGGCGGCGCTTTTGGCGCGTTCATTTTGGCCTTAACCGTAGCGTATCTACCTTCATTGCTCTATGATACAACCCCATTCATGAAAAATAGTTAGAAAAATTTTATGATTTTCGAATTATTATATTATTTAAAGCAATTAAATGATTATTTATTATTGATATTAGAGTTTATAACTTGAGTAATTAAATATATTAAATAAATTGCATTATTATTATTATTAGTGATATTAAATTTTACCAACTAAATAAATTATACAAATTGAATATTAAAAATTAGTTTAAATAAATTATTAAATTATTGTTGGTTATTATATTATTATCAAATATTAGTAGTTTGCTATTTGTGTGATTGTAGGAAGTCGGTAGTGAGTTAAAATAGTTGGCGATAGTTTGGTAGTTGTGAATAGAAAGGTGCCCGATAGAAAATTCTCAGCTGAGAATTTTCATCTCAGGCTATATATTCGGAACCTGAGACTCAGGTGAGTCTCAGCCGATTCTTACCTGAGTCTCACCTGAGTCACAGCTGATTTTTCACCTAAGTCTCACCTAGATCACAGCTGTCTTATCTGATTCTCATCTGGTTCTCACCTGACTCTCACCTAAGTCTCAGGTGAGTGTTTCCTGTCGGGTGAGGATTCGTGGGAAAGTTCATCAATGACGTCTGCTGTTTCTTTTGTAGGCGGGAAAAGGGGTTTTCAAACTTCAAACTACTTGATAGTTAAGTTGTACCAAGATAGTTTGAGAACATATGATAACATGCGGTATAACAGTGATGATATGAATCTGTTGAATGAGTGGACAGACCTTTAGGTATCAATAAACTCTTGCAAGACTGTCCGAGGATTCGACAGATTTGCTATACAAAGTCAAAGTTATTGATAATGTGATCCTATGAGTAAGTGAATGAATCTGTCGATTGTGTGGACAGACCTTTAGGTATCAATAAACTCTTACAAGACTGTCCGAGGATTCGACAGATTTGCTATACAACGTCAAAGTTATTGATAATGTGGTTCTATGAGTAAGTAAATGAATCTGTCGATTGCGTGGACAGCCAATGCATACGTCCAAACTCTTACAAGGACTGTCCGAGGATTCGACAGATTTGGTATACAACATCAAAGTTATTGATAATATGGTTCTATGAATAAGTGAATGAATCTGTCGATTGTGTGGACAGACCCATAGGTATCAATAAACTCTAAAAAGACTGTCCAAGGATTCGACAGATTTACCATATAACATCAAAGTAAATATAATACGATTCTATGAGTAAGTAAATGAATCTGTCGATTGCGTGGACAGACCCATAGGTATCAACTGGCCCTTTAAACACTGTCCAAGGATTCGACAGATTTGTTCCAATACTTCCAGTACTCATAAGAATTCACACAGTTAATAATAATAATAATAATAATAATACTACTACTATACTACTACTACTACTACTACTACTACTACTACTACTACTACTAATAAAAATAATAATAATAATAATAATAATAATAATAATACTAATAACAGTACTAATAATACTAATACTAATAATAATAATAATAATAATAATAATAATAATAATAATAATAATGACAGCAGGAGAGCGAAAGCCGCTGGGTGAACGGGGCCACGGCGGCACAGTCGCGGCTACGGTTCAGTGCCGCGCGGATTAGTCGCTTGCCGTCACTCACTGCAGCCGCATGAAAATTGTACACCTTCCGAGGAGATTCCATAATCTGACTAAATTTTCGACTTTTACCCAAAAAGATCAACTAATCGAGTGCTGTTTATCAACTTGTCGAAAATCGCTACACTCAAAAAAAAGTAAGAAAAATTAAATTAAATAATTATTTTAGATTTAATAACAATAAATATTTATTTCAATGGAATCAACTAAACGTAATTTTCTATTCAGTTTAATTTATTTTAGTAAATTAATTAAAATTTGCGGTTTACCTGTTCGCGGTTTGATTTCTAGAAATTAGATTGGATTTATTAGGCTTAACCACTGTGTCTGTTATCAGTGCGTTATCAGTGTGTTATCACCTGTGTGTGTCTCATAGATTGTGAGAGTTTCAGACCCCCCCTGGTTTGCGTTTTCCGTGTCCCGTTACCAATAAACGTCGTGAATATGTTTGCTTGAATTCCACACAGACGGAAGTGCGGAAGTAATTGATAACCAGGTTGATAACAGGTGATAACACTCTGATAACACTCTGATAACACTCTGATAACACACTGATAACACAGAGGAATCAGAATTTCATGCTCGTTAGGGTTTACAAGTTTCTAATTAGTTAAATCTATTTAAATTTCGCTAAGTCAGCGTTCCCACCTTACAAGGAAATTCCCTGTAAAAGGGGAAATAAGAAAAGAGGGGAAAGGGGAAATCTATACCCTTTATGTTCTAGCACGGAGGGGAAAAAAGGGGAAGGGGGAAAAAGGAGAGGTTGAAAAGTGGGAACACTATAAGTAATTTTATTAACTATATTAATTTTACCAGAAAAAAAATATAATAAATTTATCATTTAGTATGTATTCATATAGAATTTAATAATATAATATAATAAAATAACTTAAAAATTTTATTTGATTTCTGTAAATTTTACTGTGTGTAGAATGTAAGTGGAAGCCTGGAGGCTTTCCAGGTTTGATGGTAATCGGTCAAAGAGACCGTAGCGTTAGGTTTCCGTTCGTCCTGATGCCACACTTTGATCAAAATGTCCCTAGAACTTTTAGCCACATTTTTTCTCACGGCCTAAAACCGGACATTTGATTTTTTTTTTCCTTCCCTTTCGGCAGCTACTTGCCCCAGTGTTTCCACTTTGCAGGGAAATTCCCTGAAATAGAGGAGAATGGGGAACCGAAAGGGAATAATAAAAAGAAGAGCGGGAAGGGAAAATCTAAACGTACGGCCTGTATTCTAGTGCGGAGGGGAAAAAGGGGAAAATAAAGACAGAGGGGAAAAAGAAGGAAATGAAGGTGGAAACACTGACTTGGCCTGCAACACACTTTACTTTTTTTTTAAAAAAAACCTGTTCGTTCATCAATTATACTAAAAATTTTCTAATTATCTTTGTTTTATTTAAAAAGGTCACCATATTCCCAAAGGACTTTTTCGCGTAAACAAATCGGGAGCATGGGAAATCTGGCAACACAATGGACGGTTTACCTCTTCCTCTTGGCCGCAGCCGCAAGTAGCGCAACCAGCAAACAGTTCGCAAATCGACCGCTAGATGGCGTTGCTAGGGATCCGCGTGCCTGGAGGCCTCTCAACTATGGCAACCCCTTGATTCGTGATCCTACGCTATTCTACCTTCCCCCGATGATTGAAAGGGTTCACATAGGTCCAGGACCACCTCGTCTACCCCACAGAGAACCTCTATTCCCTATACGACCTCGAAATCCGACGGTTTTACTGAACCAGGGACCGTCTGCTACCGCACGCAACTACGGGCCTCAAGCCCGTCAAGCTCTTCCCGACCCGGCAAGAACTCAAGTCAGGCAAAACGTGTACCGGCCTGTAGCACCTCGTTATGTAGATAATTTACTACTGCACGTGGATTGCAGTTCTAGAGACAGGAGTAAAGATGATGGTTTGAGTAATACTAGGAATATTGCTGGACGTGGCAAGGCTTTTGAAACTTCACAGCAAGAAATCAAGGGAAGGTCTTTGACTCAAAGGAATCAAAGGAATCGCCCTATGATCCCATTAAGCGACCTTTTTATCCAACAGGGCCATTCAAAAGTCAAAAAATATGGAACTTAATTCTAATGAAATATCTAAATTAAATTATAATATTTATTAACTATTAAAATATATGGCTACAGTAAATCACAATTATAAAATTATTATTAAAGTGTTATTTATTTTGTTTTATGATTTTGTACACATGCTGAATAAAATATAATAAATCAAATTATAATAAATTTCCAGTCCTGATTTATAATATAATAATAAAAGAATATTTTAAAATATTTTAAAATCTGTGCTGGATTTTTCTTCTGTCAACAAAGCAAAGCCCCACGTAAAAGCACAGATTTGACTTTCAAAAGAGGATTTACGTTATAAAATAGATTATAATACAAAATAGAATAAATTTTAAATAGAGTTAAGTTCTGAGAGTATTCAGAGTGATTCTTGGGAACTTGCCATCTGCATAACCGTCAGTATTTGGCAGATGCAATTACACCAAGCGAAACGGGCAGACGCAGCAGGAAATGTTAATAAAGTCTGTGCAATGTATACAGGGAAATTCCCTGAAAAAGGGGAAAATGGAATCTGATAAAGGGAAAATAAGGGAAGAAGGTAAAGGGAGCATCTGGAAGTCAGCCTTGTATTCTGGTACGGAAGGGGACAAAGGGGAAAAATAAAGAAAGAGGGGAAATAGGAAATCTCGAAGTACAGCCTTGCACTCTAGTGCGGAGGGGAAAAGGGGGAGAACAAGGGAAGAGGGAAAATCTGGAAGTACAGCCTTGTATTCTAGTGCGGAGAGGAAAAAGGGGAAAATTAGGGAAGAGGGGAAATGGAAAATCTGGAAGTACAATTTGGTATTCTAGTACAGAGAGGAAAAAGGGAAAAATCAGGGAAGAGGGGAAATGGAAAATCTGGAAGTACGATTTGGTATTCTAGTACAGAGAGGAAAAAAGGAAAAAATCAGGGAAGAGGGAAATGGAAAATCTGGAAGTACAATTTGGTATTCTAGTACAGAGAGGAAAAAGGGAAAAATCAGGGAAGAGGGGAAATGGAAAATCTGGAAGTACGATTTGGTATTCTAGTACAGAGAGGAAAAAAGGAAAAAATCAGGGAAGAGGGGAAATGGAAAATCTGGAAGTACAATTTGGTATTCTAGTACAGAGAGGAAAAAGGGGAAAATTAGGGAAGAGGGAAATGGAAAATCTGGAAGTACAGCCTTGTATTCTAGCACGGAGGGGACAAAGGGCAAAATAAGGGAAGAGGGGAAATGGAAAATCTGGAAGTACGATTTGGTATTCTAGTACAGAGGGGAAAAAGGGAAAAATCAGGGTAGAGGGAAATGGAAAATCTGGAAGTACAGCTTTGGATTCTAGTACAGAGAGGAAAAGGGAAAAATCAGGGTAGAGGGAAATGGAAAATCTGGAAGTACGATTTGGTATTCTAGTACAGAGGGGAAAAAGGGAAAAATCAGGGTAGAGGGAAATGGAAAATCTGGAAGTACAGCTTTGGATTCTAGTACAGAGAGGAAAAGGGAAAAATCAGGGTAGAGGGAAATGGAAAATCTAGAAGTACAGCCTTGTATTCTAGCACGGAGGGGACAAAGGGAAAAATAAAGGAAGAAGGGAAACAGAAAATCTGGAAGTACAGCCTTGTATTCTAGTGCGGAGGGGAAAGGGGGAGAATTAGGGAAGAGGGGAAATGGAAAGTAGAAACACTGCGTTAATAACAGACAAATGGTTAAATTTGGCAAAGTCCCTTGGTTCATAATCAATAGTCGGTAGTTTACGACGCATCCTAAGGTAGCAGCTACTTCATCAAGTCCACTTGATACGCGGCTGCTACTCTTCAGTCTCGTACCAGATACCGAACCGTACAGACGTCTGCTAGTTCTCACTTCATCGCATACTTTAACACAGGTATTATTATAATATTTTAATTACTGTTAATCAATAATTAGAAATGTATTCCGGGATTCCTAAATTCAAGAATTCTTACGATTTTCAGTGTGTTTCTGTTAATTAGTTTCTAATCCATGGAGATATTAACACTTGACTTGGTCTAACCGATCCAAGGAATCTGCTTATGAGAAATGATAATGCGATAACAGGTGATAACACTCTGACAACAAGTGATAACATCCTAGTGAATACGAGAGAATGGAATGCTGTTTATTGAAAATATTTCAAATAAATTGAAAAAATGAATGAATGAAAAAAATGTGAAAAATATGTTTTATTATATTTAATATTATTATATTTATATTTATTATATATTATTAATATTCAACTTATTTTAACAGGATGCTGTGGATTCGAGATTTACCCACTGCATGGATTGTATTCGTATCCTTCGCTACGATTGCGGTATTTATTAATAATATAATATATTATAAATAATATTGTTGAATTATTTATATTGTAGGATATCAAGTGCGATGATGGAAATGCTAATTTGTCGTTTTTTGGCAATTTAAACGAATTTTCTGCCATTGAAAGTTCGACTTTGCGAACGAAGGATTTGGAACCGAATCGCAAGTAAAAGAGTTTAAATGTACTTTAATAATATAGTTTGTAATTTAAATGTAATATATTATTTAGGGATGAATAGTTTAAGATATATATTAATTTAATGTGAAATAATAATTCTGTTAAAAGTAGTATTTTGGTTTGAAATAATTTGTTTAAATAAAATGGCGGGGTGTTTAGGAAAGTGCATGTATGCTAGTACGGAGGGGGGAAAAGAGGAAAATAAGGGAAGAGGGGGAGGGAAAACCTTGAAGTATAGCCTTGTATTCTAGCACGAAGGGGACAAAGGGGAAAATAAGGGAATAGGGGAAAATATGGAAATAGGGGAAAAGGAAAATTTGGAAGTACAGCCTTGTATTCTAGTACGGCGGTGACAAAGGGGAAAATAAGGGAATAGGGGAAAAGGAAAATCTGGAAGTACAGCCATGTATTCTAGTACGGAGGGGAATAAAGGGGACAATAAGGGAAGAGGGGAAATGGAAAATCTGGAATTATAGCAAGGGGTCCGAAACTCCGAGGAAAAGTGTACGAAGATTATTTGATAGCACGTGATAACATGGGGATAACAGGTTGATAACAGTGATAACATGACCCAGGTGTACGAAGATTATTGGAGGTTTCGGACCCCTTGGAAATAAGTTGTAAAATTTGTTGATTTCATATTAATTATAACAATAGTAAATCATACAAGTAGTGCAGAAACAGTAACATGAATGTAGAAGTAAAGATTAGTAAATCTGTCGAATACGTGGACAGAGTCTACGTATCTGTAGGCATTCTAGGTAATGTCCAAGTATTTGACAAGTTTCACTTAGTGCTACCATTAAAAATAATAATGAAAAAACGGAACAGAAGAGTTTGAATAGTAAATCTGTCGAATACGTGGACAGATCCTACGCATCAATAGAAAGTTAAGGTACTGTCCAAGTATTTGAAAAGTTTGGTTTAGTGCTACCATTAACAATAATAATGAAGATAATGAACAAAGGAGTCCGAGTAGGAAATCTGTTGAATACGTGGACAGATTCTACACATCAATAGAAAGTCAAGGTTCTGTCGAAGTATCTGACAAGTTTGATATAATACTACCACTAATAATAATGAGAATGAATAAATATGAACAGGAGAGTCTGAATAGTAAATCTGTCGAATACGTGGACAGATTCTACACATCAATAGAAAGCCATGGTACTGTCCAAAGTATTTGACAAGTTTGGTATAATACTACCATCAACAAAAATAGTAATGAAGATAATGAACAAAAGAGTCCGAGTATAGTAAATCTGTCGAATACATGGACAGATCCCATGTGCCAATAAACAATCAACACGCTGTCCCATTACTGTTATTTATGAATTTTTGTATTTTATTAAAGTATTTTATTTTATTATATTATTCCACTAAATCAAATTATTTTAATTTTATTGAATTTTTGTATTTTATTAACTTATTATTATTAAATTGCTTCATTATCATTTATATTAATACGCTGTTCTTATTTATTATTTATATTCAATAGGTTTGCCACAAGATTGACATTAAAATAACGAATAATAATAATGACAGGATAAATAATAATTGTAGTATGAATAATAATAATAATCGATCTTGCGGACGTCCCAACAGCAACTTCCACGCACATATAATATTAGACTGCACAAAACTATTTTCAGCACGAGAAAAATTATTTGAATCTATTAGAATTCCAGCCTACCTAAGTCTGGGTTCACACTAGGCCTGTTTTGGCCAAACCGTTTGGACAAACGGGCTACTGAAATACGATTTTCTTGGTTCTATTAAGCCGGGTTCACACTAGGCCTGTTTTGGCCAAACAGTTTGGACAAACGGGCTACTGAAATACGATTTTCTTGTTCTATTAAGCCGGGTTCAAACTAGGCCTGTTTTGGCTAAACCGTTTGGGCAAACGGGCTATTGAAATACGATTTTCTTGGTTCCATTAAGCCGGGTTCATACTAGGCCTGTTTTAGCCAAACCGTTTGGGTAAACGGGCTACAGAAATGCGATTTTCTTGGTTCTATTAAAGGCAAAACGCAAGATAATAAAACCAAAATGTTTGTTTTGTCCCAGACAATGCTTAAGCCGGGTTCACGCTAGGGCTGTTTCGGCGAAACAGTATGGGCAAACGGGCTACAGGAACACGATTTTCTTGCTTCTATAAAACCCAAAACGCAAGGTAATAGAAGCAAAATGGTTGTTTGGTCCTAGGCAATGCTCAGAAAATCCATTAGTGTGCCCTGAAGTCTTAATGTATGTTTTTTTGCAACTCGTTTGTCCAAACGGTTTGGCCAAAACAGCCCTAGTGTGAACCCGGCTTTAGGAAAACCACCAGTATGTTCTGAAGTCTTATGATATGTTTTTTTTGAAACTAGTTTGCCCAAACGGTTTGGTCGAAACAGCCCTAGTGTGAACCCGGCTTTAGAAAAACCACCAGTTTGCTCTGAAGTCTTATTATATGTTTTTTTGCAACTCGTTTGCCCAAACGGTTTGGTCGAAACAGGCCTAGCGTGAACCCGGCTTAGAGGAAAAAGAAAATGTTCTTTTATTATTAGAACTACTCATACAGAACGCACCATAATCCCTTGGTTTCATGATAGGCAAGTTTCTCAATTTACGGACGAAAGCTTAAATGTATCTTTCTTTCTTCATGTCGGGGTCCTGAAGACCGGTAAATAAACAAATAATAATAATAATAATAATCGATCTGAAAAATATTGAAATAGAAATAGAAAAATTGTAGTTGTACAGTCGTGTGCAAGAAAAATCCTAGAACAGAGACTGGCGCTTTTGTCTGAACTTGTCTACTACTATATAGCTATACATCGAGGTCAAAACGAGGTCAAAACGAGGTCAGTGAAGCTTAAGCATCGTTAGGTCACTGTAACTTTCACCCCGCTTTGACCTGATTGGCTAGGCCTTAGATGCCGCCATCTTTGTATGAGCGATCCTTTGCTTCCATACTCGCTGTCATACACGGGTTTCCATTGAGTCAATTTTTACAGCTAACTTCACGACTTATTACCCAGTTTTTTTAAAATTAAACCAATCAACATCTCTTTCAGATCACGTGATTATCGATAATCCAAGGATTATCGATGAAGTAATTAATTTTCATCCTTTTCCAGTGGCAAAGTATTTAAGAACAACCTCTAATGTAATCATGTAAAATCGTGGCTCATCGACACTTCAGTCTCGTAAGAACTGAAGATAAATTTCTTTCCAGGAAACACTGGCCTGATTGAATTTAGTTCAGTTCATTTTAAGTCCTTAATCCATTTTCAGGTACTGTTCACTCGAATGAATTCTGCTGCTGTGGGAGCGAAGCTACTTAATCCACATCACTAGTAAGCTCCTTCTGACGAAATTTCGTGATGCGTGAGCAATGCGAGTAGGCGCAATGTTTTGATAGAAAGTACGAAGACAATTACTTTTTAACGCCCTATGTGAAACACGGGGCAAAGACAAACATTTTCTAGTATCGTTCATTAGCTACCTCTACAACCTTTCTCGAGAGCAATCTTTGTGCCCGTTTCCAAGTACACTTCAATCGAGTAGATATTAGGCATCTGTCAACCTTAGCGCTTGTCTCCCTTTGAGCCCCACCTAGAGTATTGCACAGCAAGCAACTACAGGGCTTAAGGATCCCGAACTCACCTCCACGTTGGGATATTATGCCCACGTTCCATGTTGGGTTCCGATAATAACTATTGATCTCCATCAGTACTGTTGCGTCTTCTTTAAAATTACCTCACGTTTTCCTGACAAGATATTTACTTTAGTTTGAAGTCAGACGAGAGTAAAGCGTCGGTCACGAATTCGAGTTCAGAGCTTGTTGTAAAATGTGTTTTCCCACACTAAGGAACGCAATTGTTTGCTAATCCTCATGGATTATAGTGGTAGTTGGTATTTGACAGAGATGTTATAGTTGTTTTACTTTGACAAACTGGGTAATAAGTTGTAAAGTTCATGTAAGTTGACTTAAGCGAGACTAGTGTATGGCAGCCGAGTATGACAACAAAGGATCGCTCACACAAAGATGGCGGCATCTAAAGGCCTGGCCAATCAGATGAGAGCGGGGTGAAAGTTCCCACCGGGGCAGTGTCCTTTGCCTTCGGTTATGGCAACACCTCTATAGACCCTATGCAACAAGACTGTGAGGGGCGGAGCTTACGAGTATCCGCCATGTTGGATGGCAGCTGAGCCAGACTGCCTTTTGTCGTTGGTTGAAATTCAGATATAAACAAAGTTCTAATAGTGTTTTCTGAGCGTCAAGTTGTTCTTTTTGTATATGCATTTAAACTTGAAGAAATTGTGTGAGAAAAATATAAAGTTAAGTTAACGCGATTAAATAGCGATTCTCCTAGAAAATTGAATGTATGCATTGGCGACCATATGAAAATCCAAGGAAATTTGCCTAAATCCAGAGATGGGCGGATTAAACCGTTTTTGTAAGCCGAACCGTGAATCGGTTCAGTTTGTTCAAAACCGTGAACCGAAGCGAGCCGTGGAATCACTGGCCGATCCTTAAAGTGAATCGAACCGGGACATCAAACCAAGTGAACTTAATTTCGACCACCTTTTCCATTTTATTTTCTACTCGTTCATTCGGTTCAACAGCAGAAAGGAAAACTTCCAAACGGATATATTCTGCGAAGTAGACTGGATTTCTCACGTAAAAATTTCAGGTGAAAAATTTTGGCTTAGCATACCAGCAGATCCCATGAGACTCCTTGAAAACCTTTGTTGGATTGTTCGTTTGCAATCCCTAAGTTTTTTCCCCTAAATTTAGCTACAGAAAATAGGTTTGGAAAATTTTGTCCTCAATCAATCAAAGAAGCCTACTTTTCTATTGGAGCTCCTTTCTTTTGTATCGATGTAAACGTTTTTTGAACCGGAACTTAGCCCAATTGAATGGGAAATTGGCTTTGAGCCATAAGCGACATCTTTCCGTACGAAGTTCAAATGTTCCCGTTCCCTGTCCTTTAACAATAGCGGGAATACGAAAAAAAAAAGATTATCGCGCCCACTAGTGATTGAACAGCCAAATATTCTACAGAAAATTACCGTAATACTATTGTTAACACACCACAATTGCAAGAAACGAATGAACCAGCAAGTAAACAAGCCGTACAAGCTGGCTCAGTTGCCATCCAATATGGCTGACACTCGTTTTATTAGCTCCACTCCTATTTTGTTGCATAAGGCCTATAGTATTAGACAAGTTCAGACAAAAGCGCCAGCCCAGCAGAAAATTAAGGATAGTTTCAGGACCCTGAAAATATCCTGAAAAGGACATTTTCAGGATGCCAATCAGGAATGTGAGTCCAGTGAAATTGGCCCACTTCCAGGGTGTTCGGGACCCTGACATTGGAATGCCTGAATAATACATGTTCCAGGGTACTTGACAGCGTCCTGAAGAAACGCTTTTCAGGATACTTCATGGTGCCCTCAATAATCAAGATTCATAATTCTCAACACAACTTGTTTCACTCATCAACGATGGGACGTGGTTCAGGATATTCAGAATATGTTACGGATATCGTTCAGGATGTAGCCGACATCCTTAATTTTCCGCTGGGAGTCTCTATTGTAGGTGGGGGAAATTCTTTTGCTCACGACTGTACATATCTCTCCATGTCCTGAAAATCTCATTTCAGTGCCTTACTAATCTCAGAATATTAGAACGTCATATGCTAAATTTAAATTCATTGAATTAAATTGAATTTTTTTCGCGTTTCCGTTTTTCTTCTCTTTCAAAGTATCGAAGTATCAAAGTATCAAAGTATCAAAATTCCTTGAACTTTTGTTATATTACGAACACGTTTTGCTTCATGTTCAGTAGTGTATACTGCCGTAGGCCTAGGCCTACATGCTGGGTTGAAATAAAAAAAATCGATACTGAGCACCCGCTTCAGGTACTGTACGCTTTGTTGTCAGGGTATCAAGGTATGAAGCCTAGAAAGCTACTCTCATGGTCAAGTCCACCATGAAAACAACGTGTATATAGGACACGTACCAAATGCGCACTCTTCTACATAAATCAGTTTGAAATATTTATACAATTTAATAATATTTGAATTATTTATTTAATTAATTAATAACAAATATTAACTATATTTCTTAATTATTTAGCTATTTTTAATCTTGATTAACAAATATATTTAAATTTTTATGTTTTGTACAAATATTCTCGCCATTTTTCGCTGATATTTTGGTATGTTATTTGTTTTTCAGTGTTTCCACTTTTCAGTTTTCCAGTTTTCCCCTCTTTCCTTATCTTTCCCCTTTTTCTCCCTCCCTGCAAGAATATACAGAGTCTAGATTTCCTCTCTGCTCTCTTCTCTTCTTCTTCCCTTTTCAGACCCCATTTCCCCCCTTTTTCGGGGAACTTCCCTGCAAAAGTGGAAACACTGCTGTTTTTATGATTTTATTCAAATCTTTTTCTCTGTCCGTATGTCGTTATGTCTTGTATATATAAGTTCATCGTACGACAAAATCAGTGTTTCCACTTTAAAGGGGAATTCCCTGAGAAAAGGGAAATATGGGGTCTGAAAAGGGAAATATAATGGAAGAGGGAGAAGGGCAAATCTGGACTATAGCCTTGTATTCCAGTGCGGAGGGTAGAAAGGGAAAAATAAGGGAACAGGGAAAAAAGGGGAAACTGAAAGTGGGAACACTGGACAAAATGTTGGATGTGCAAACACTGACTTGAAAACAACGTCAGGATGGTGGTGAGTTTTTCAGGCGACCAGTTGATTTGATAAAGATAAAGAAAATTTTTCCATAGTGACTTGCATTGTGGTATCAGTGCTAGATCAGGATGTTCAGATGCTGAAATCTAGATGTTGAGATCGAAACATACTGTTTGAAGTAAAGGTCGGGTAGGGTAAGGTAGGGATTTTGGTGTAGTAGGTGATTGATCAACACCTTTTCACGCCCCGTACAATTTTCTCTGCGAGTTCACTAATTTGGAACAGGGACAGGTTAAGATTGGGTGGGTTACAGACTTCGTCTGCTAAGGGCAGCTCGTCCGGGAATAGGCCTCACTTAGGAGTGGAATCGAACCCACAGACCCAGAGATGAAGAGCGACGGTCTTAACCGTTGAGCTACGAGAGCCCCGAAGTAAAAGTCTCAGAAGATTATAAAGCGAGCAGTAGAAAAAGAAAATGTATAACGGTTTCAGGTACTTCAAGACATTTACAAATTGCACTGTTCCTTAAAGCCGGGTTCACACTAGGGCTGTTTTGGCCAAACCGTTTGGACAAACGAGTTGGATAAAAACATACATTAAAACTTCAGGGCACACTAAAGCCGGGTTCACACTAGGGCTGTTTCGGCCAAACCGTTTGGACAAACGAGTCGGAAAAAAAACATACGTTAAGACTTCAGGGCACACTAATGGATTTCCTGAGCATTGCCTGGGACCAAACAACCATTTTGTTTCTATTACCTTGCATTTTGCTTACTATAGAAGCAAGAAAATCTTGTTTCCGTAGCCCGTTTGCCTAAACTGTTTGGCCGAAACAGCCCTAGTGTGAACCCGGCTTAAAAAGAATCTATGAAATTTTGGTATATTACAAAAGCGAAATTTTATTATGAACTTATTTAATTAGTCTGTCCGTAGCTGAGGGGTCTGTCTGTAGTGGCTTTTTGGCACAGTCCCTTTATGCTGGTGGCTATACTGGAATAGCTTTAGTAATAGCTATCTTTACTCTGGATTGGCGACTTATACTGAGATAAGACGTGCTGTGCGACCAAAGTAAAAGATCGAAAATGATAAGAAACAAAAATAATAATTTGTGTTGATTAGATTCTGCGGTTGCTGGAACACTACAAGCGAGGAAATGGCCCTGGAAATTGAGTGCAAATGTCGCGGCCCTCTGGTGACACAAGTACCCAACTATCTGGATGTCAATGTCCATCGAATGTAAATGCTGTTTAACTATCAACTGTTAATATTAATATTTCTAACTGTTGCTTACTACTGGAGCGCAAGTACTGCGCTACTGTTGCTGCTACTGCTAGTACTACTTGCTACAGTAGTTCTACTACTACTACCACTAAAATACTAATTTTAGTACTGTTATTACTACCATGTCTAGTACTACTACTACTACTAATGCTTTTACTGTTACTACTGCTACTAATAATATTACTATTACTACTCTACTACTACTACTAGTACTGCTACTGTCTCTACTAGTACTACTACTATTTCTACTACTACTACTGCTACTGCCACTATTACTACTGCTGCCACTACTGACACTACTACTACTACTATTTCTACTACTACTACTGCTACTGCCACTATTACTACTGCTACCACTACTAACACTACTACTACTACTACTACTACTACTACTGTTTCTACTACTACTACTCCTACCACTATTGCTACTGCCACTACTACTACTTCCACTATTACTACTGCTGCCACTACTACTACTACTAGTATTGCTACTGTCATTACTACTACAGCTACTACTACTACTACTACTAGTATTGCTACTGTCATTACTACTACAGCTACTACTACTACTATTAATTTTATGACAGTTAATTATAATTATTCGAGGGACTTGTAAATGCGTAAGTTGAGTATTTAGAAGAGGATTGGCTTATTAATTAAGAACAAGGCTCTAATTACGTATCCAAGAGCGGTACTTGATAATGGATAGTTGATACTAACACCCTTTGATCCTCATTAGCCATAACAGGTTTGAACGCAAGCCAGAATAGTCGACTTACGATTACTAATAACTAGAAACGTTTGCTTACTACTTAGTACTAACTAGTTTGTCCGTTAAGAATACTGAAATCTAATCCGAAACTAAGTTTTAGCATGATAGTTGCACAAAATAAAAAAACTATCGTTAGTTTTCATCAGTAACTACTTACTAGTAACTAGTTTGTTCGTTAAGAATACTCCAATCTAATCCGGAACTAAGTTGTAGCATACTAGTTGCACAAACTAACAAAACTATCGTTAGTTTGCATCAGTAACTACTTACTAGTAACTAGTTTGTTCGTTAAGAATACTCAAATCTAATCCGGAACTAAGTTGTAGCATGATAGTTGCACAAACTAGCAAAACTGGGATAGTAAAAACTATCGCTAGTTTGTATTATAGTAGCAGTAAATAACGTGTGTTTTGGAAGCTTAGAAAAATGCAACCAGCTCGTGTTATCACTGTTATCAACCCGTTATCTCCATGTTATCTCCGTGTTATCAAGTGTTATCAGATAATCTTCGTACACTTTTCCTCCAAGTTTCCGACCTCTTGGTACATTCAAGGGGTCCGAAACTTGCCATAATCTTCGTACACCTAGGGTCATGTTATCATTGTTATCAACCTGTTAACTCCGTGTTATCATATGTTATCAAATAATCTTCGCACACTTTTTCTCGGAGTTTCAGACCCCTTGGAAGAATGTCAATGGCTGCGAAGCAATCTCTTAAAAGCAGTTTCATGTTCCGCAAAAAAATTCTTGACAAAACTTTTGGAAAATAAACTTATTATATTTAATTGTAATAATAATAATATTGAAAAATCAATAATACTATGTCAAGGTGTAACAGTAGTAGTAACAGTAATAACAGTAGTAGAAACAGTAGAAGTAGTAGTAGTAACAGTAGTCGTAGTAGTAGTAGTAGTAACAGAAGCAGCAACAGCAGTAGTAGTAGTAGTAGTAGTAGTAATAACAGTAGTAGTAACAGTAGTGGTAGTAGTAGTAGTAGTAGTAGTATTAGTAACAGTAGCAGTAGTAGTAACAGTAGCAGTAGTAGTAGTAGTAGTAAGTTCTTGACAAAACTTTTGGAGAATAAACTTATTATATTTAATTATATTAATAATAATAATAAAAAATGAATAATACTATGTCTAGGGGTCCGAAACTCCGAGGAAAAGTGTGAGAAGATTATTTGATAACATGTGATAACACGGCGATAACATACAGATAACAGGTTGATAACATGTCCTAGGTGTACGAAGATTATTGCAAGTTTCGGACTCCCTGATACTATGTAAAACTATTGGATATTTCCAGTTCATGTTATATTTGATTAACTAGTATTTCAGATAATTTGTTTTAATTACTATAATCAATTCGAATTAATTACAATAAAAACAGAAATTCAGTAAACTTCCATTAATTATTATTATAATATTTTATAAAAATCATGTTATTTTTATTAAATTATATTTTGGGTCATTTAAATTTATTATATTTAATTAAAATAATAAAAGAAAATTATCAAATTTTATTAATATTATTAAATTTTATACAAATAATATTATTTTTATTCGTTTTATTGTGGGTCATTTAAGTTTATTATATTTAATTAAAATAATAAAAGAAAATTATCAAATTTTATTAATATTATTATGTATTATGAAAATCCTCTTTTCAGGGCATTTTTTCCCGAGTTCAGTGTTTATTTCCGATACAAGAGACTAATCGAATTTCTCGTTTGAAAAGTTTCGTATCATTTTGACTCGGATTTGCATAAGAAGAAGCTGTTTGTTATTCTCAGTAATGTGATCCCAGCGGAAAATTAAGGATGTTTTATTTCCTCTTCTTTTTCCCTTTTCAGACCCCGTTTTCCCCCTTTTTCAGGGAACTTCCCTGCTAAGTGGAAACACTGGTAAACTAGTAGTTGGCTTGTTTGGCTAAAATTAGCAATCAGTTCTGAAGTGGCCGTAATTAAGTGCGGTACAATGGCGTAGTCAATACTACTCTCGCGCGCTAAATTTGAATGTCCAGCGGAAAATTAAGGATGTCGGCTACATCCTTAACGATATCCTTAACATATCCTGAATATCTTGAACCACGTCCGATCGTGGATGAGTTAAAAAAATATTGTATTGAGAATTGTGAATCTTGATTGTTGAGGGCACCATGAAGTATCCTGAAAAGCGTTTTTTCAGGACGGTGTCAAGTACCCCTGAACATGCATTATTCAGGCATTCCAGTGTCAGGGTCCTGAACACCCTGGAAGTGGGTCAATTTCACTGCACTCAGAGTCCTGATTGACATCCTGAAAATGTCCTTTTCAGGTATTAACATGGCGAGATAGGACTTGCCGTGTAACTGAATGTTCTCTATACTGTGCGTAGAACTACTAGCCGATTCGGCTATTTGCAAAAAGGATAACTGGAAAACAAACCCAAGAACCTCTTGTTCTAAGTTCCAAACAAAAGTTGACAAAAATGCAAATGACAATCCAGACTGCAGAGTGCAGCACACTTGGGATATGCCCAAATTTGCATATGAAACAGTCCGCCGGCAACAACAATGGCAAAACTAAATTGTATACACAATTCTATATTTCATATATATATATACAGATTTTCGATTATACAACTTCAAATTATAATAACGGTGTTATTTTGTATTATTTAATTATTGCATATTACGTTTTTACTACGGATATGTATTTATAAAATTTACTGAAATATTATACTTAATATGAATATAATAAGTGTTTAGTTCGGGGTTTGCACTTTCAATTTCCCTTTTTTTCCCCTCTTCACTTACCCTTTTTTCCCCTCTTCACTTATTTTCCCCTTTTCTCCCTCTATACTAGAAGACAGTGCTGTGCTTTCAATTTCCCCTTTTTCCCCTCGTCACTTATTTCCCCTCCATACTAGAAGACAGTGCTATGCTTTCAATTTCCCCTTTTTCCCCTCGTCACTTATTTCCCCTCCATACTAGAAGACAGTACTGTGCTTTCAATTCCCCCTTTTTCCCCTTCACTTATTTCCCCTCCATACTAGAAGACAGTACTGTGCTTTCAATTCCCCCTTTTTCCCCTTCACTTATTTCCCCTCCATACTAGAAGACAGTACTGTGCTTTCAATTCCCCCTTTTTCCCCTTCACTTATTTCCCCTCCATACTAGAAGACAGTACTGTGCTTTCAATTTCCCCTTTTTCCCCTCTTCACTTATTTTCCCCTTTTCCCCTCCATAATAGAAACCCGTCCTGTGCTTTCAGGTTCCCTTTTCCCTCTTCTTTTATTTTTCCTCTTTCAGACCCCATTTTCCCCTTTTTGAGCGAATTTCCCTGCAAGTGGAAACACTGATTTAGTTAATGGCTTCGGAATACTATACTATATAATTATTAGTTGTAATTTGTATATTTAATAATAAACTACTGTATTTATGGTTAATAGTAAAAACTATTTTCTTTAAATTGAAATCTAAAGTGTAGTGAATTGCCCATCCGGCAGAAAATTAAGGATAGTTTCAGGACACTGATATTATCCTGAAAAGGACATTTTCAGGATGCCAATCAGGACTCTGAGTGCAGTGAAATTGACCCACTTCAAGGGTGTACAGGACCCTGACACTGGAATGCCTGAATAATGCATGTTCAGTGTATTTAACAGCGTCCTGAAAAAACGCTTTCTAGGATACTTCATGGTGCCCTCAATAATCAAGATTCGCAATTCTCAACACAATTTTTTTAACTCATCCACGATCAGGCGTGGTTCAGGATATTCAGGATATGTTAAGGATATCGTTCAGGATGTAGTCGACATCCTTAATTTTCCGCTGGGCATTCAAATTTGGCGCGCGAGAGTAGTATTGACTACGCCATTATGCCGCACTTGATTACAGCCACTTCAGAACTGATTGCTAATTTTAGCAAACAAGCCAACTACTAGTTTACCAGTGTTTCCACTTTGCAGGGAAGTTCCCTGAAAAAGGGGGGAAATGGGGTCTGAAAAGGGAAAAATAAGAGAATAGGGAAATGGCAAAATCTAGTAGTATACAGCCTGTATTCTAGTACGGAGCGGAAAAAGGGAAAATAAGGGAAGAGGGAAAAAAGGGAAAATTGAAAGTAGAAACACTGTAGTTTACTAACTACAAATAATTTAGAATTATCTTAAATTTACGCTAATTAGTATGATATGCATAGAAGTATATAAATATTAGCAAGTAAAATAGTACTAAACTAAGTTACATCTACTAGAAGTCTGGAAACTACTTCAAAATTCGTTGCTAATTTTAGCAAACATCCAACTACTAGCTTACTAACTACAAGCAGTCCAGAATGATCTTAAATTGACGCTAATTAGTATTATACGCACAATAGTATATAAATAATAGCAAGTAAAATAGTACTAAACTAAGTTACATCTACTAGAAGTCTGAAAACTACTTCAAAATTCGTTGCTAATTTTAGCAAACATCCAACTACTAGTTTACTAACTACAAATAGTCCAGAATGATCTTAAATTGACGCTAATTAGTATTATATGCATAACAATATATAATTAATAAATAAAATAGTACTAAACTAAACTAATAGTTACTAAAAAGTGGAAAACTTGATTTTGTTTACTGTGTGATAACATGGTGATAACACGTTGATAACAAGTGATAACATGGTGATAACACTGGCCAATAAGTAGTGGCTCTCTTGAATAAGCAGCCTCCGGACAAAATCAATAGGCAATTACTCCGTTCGTCCGTTCGTTGTTCGGCGTCGAACAAGGACCCTTGAAAGGCTTCCAAATTGTCCGTTCGGTTCCGAACATCTTTTTAACAACGGTCGAACAGATTTTTCAAACTTGTCTTTTTAGACGAATAGAGATAATCACTCCGAACAAAAACATTTTGTTCGGAAGTTTTTGTTCGATGGTTCGGCTCTATTGTGATTTCCTGTGAAGTTCTCAGAAGTTTGTTTTTGTTCGGGTACCGAACAATTAGAGGATGTTTGCTTCCGGACAAGAGCACTTTTCGTTCGAAGTGTTACTTGTTCGATGTAAACACCGAACATTTTCTCATTAATGTCTTTTGTTCGCGTAAGAGTTCCGTCTACAATTACAAAGTTTACATTTCTGTTCGATACCGAACAAATTTTTTTTACGATGTTCGACGAACAATATTGACTTCACAAACATCAGGCTTTCCTACTAAATGTTTGCCGTAACCAATTACGAGCTTTTTCCATTAACGTCTACTTTTCTTCGGCATCGAAAAAAAATTTCGTTTATTTTTGTTCGGGACAGAACTTTTTTGTTCGGCATCGAACGATTTACTGTGAATTGAAATCTCGTTAACTTCTTGCTTGTGTTCGATGCCGAAGATCTGTTCTTTTGCACTTGACAGAGTCCGAACGAACTGTTTTTGTTCGATTGTTCGGGATCGAACTTCTGTTACATTATCTAATAAAACCATCTTCGTTCGACGCCGAACAATAATTTTGTTCGATACCGAACAAAAAAAAACATACAAGTTTACTGTAGTGTACTGAAAACTTGTATCTTTATCAGTATTTCCACTTTGCAGGGAAATTCCCCGAAAAAGAGGGAAACGGAGTCTGAAAAGGGAAAAATAAGGGAAAAGGGGGAAAAAGGGGAAACTGAAAGTTGAAACACTGATTTCAGTATTAAATAAATTAATTCATTCATTCATTAACTTGTGTTATATATTTACAGTTCCATGTTCGACTGCGCTATCGAAAGACTGGGTTCCGGTCAACTGCAGTTTTATAATAGAACACTTCAAGATTTGTAAGTTTTTTCTTCACTAGTTCGTTCTAGAAACCCTAAGCTACACTACAACCAAATTTCATTAAATTCGGATAATATTTAAGTATTTTAATTAATTTTTGAAATCGACTAAACAGCGTCCTGGATAGAGTCAGTCGTCTGAGTAGTATCGCAGAAGACGCGTTTAATTACCTTCCCCATCTACAACGCATGTAAGTCACTTACTCGAATTTTTATCAAATTAGTACTGAAGCTAATTTTAGTTAGCAATTATAGCAGAAAGTAAAGTGTTGCTAAGCAACGCTAATTACATCTGTCATAAGCCCGCAGATCAATCAAAAAACTTCGATGATTACCTAAAAATTATGTGTGCCCGGCAGAAAATTAAGGATAGTTTCAGGAGCCTGAAAATATCCTGAAAAGGACATTTGCAGGATGTCAATCAGGACTCTTGAGTCCAGTGAAATTGGCCCATTTCCAGGGTGTTCAGGACCCTGCGACATTGGAATGCCTGAATAATACATGTTCAGGGTACTTAACAGCGTCCTGAAAAAAAACGCTTTTCAGGATACTTAATGGTGCCCTCAATAATAAAGATTCACAATTCTCAACTCAATTTTTTTACTCATCCACGATTGGATGTGGTTCAGGATATTCAGGATATGTTACGGGGATCGTTCAGGATGTAGCCGACATCCTTAATTTTCCGCTGAGTAATCACTTATAATTATATTAATCAGTTTTATTTAATTTAATATAGATAAATTCTAAGTAATTATTATTATTTTTTGAGTAGTTATATTCATCACGCTCCGTTACTGACGATTCTGCCGTGGAATCTGTTCAAAGTCCGTTTACCGAAACTGAGGATTTTGTGAGTTTATTTTAATATTAATTTTGATAGTTGGTAGTAGTTTGATAGTTCGATAGTTGAGCTACTAGAAAATGTAACTATTTACAAAAATATTTCATTTGTAAGCGAGTAAAGTTGAATGAAAAGTTGAATATTCAGCAGTGTTTCCACTTTGCAGGGAAATTCCCTGAAGAAGGGTAAGTGGGGGCTGAAAAGGGAAACTTAAGGAAACAGGGAAAAGAAAATTCTGGAAGTACGCTTTGTATTGTAGTATGGAGGGGAAAAAGGAAAAAATAAGGGAAGAGGGGGAAAGGGGAAATTGAAAGTTCAGTAGTGTTTCCACTTTGCAGGGAAACTCCCTGAAGAAGGGGAATATGAAAAAGGAAACAGGGAAAAGGGAAAATCTGGAAGTACGCTTTGTATACTAGTATGGAGGGGGGGAGGGGAAAATAAGGGAAGAGGGGAAAAATGGTAAATTGAAAGTGGGAACACTGCTTCAGAGAATTGGTTCAAGAAAAACTGAAAAAATTAAAGTGCCATTAGAATTAATTAAATTATAATTAAACAGTAAGTAAATTAGTGCAATATTTGGTCTCAAAATGAAGTAGAGATGTTGAGCTATTTTTGGGTTAAGTTAAATGTTTGATAACACGATGATAACACAGTGATAACAGCGTTGATAATTCAGGCACATCGTGCGAAGCGGATTGATTGAATTCCCATACCTGGGTGAACTGTCGACTAACTCCATTCTACATAGCGTGTAAGTCAGCTACTAATGCTACTACTGCAACTACTACTACTACTACTACTACTGCTACTACTACTACTACTAATACTAGTGCTGCTACTTCTACTATTACTACTACTACTACTACTGCTACTACTACTACTACTACTGCTGCTGGTGCTGCTGCTACTACTACTACTACTACTACTAATGGTACTGCTACTACTACTACTACTATTACTACTACTAGTGCTACTACTGCGACTGTTACTTCTACCATCACTATTACTACCTATCATGATAGTGCTACGAACTACTATAACTACCTCTAGTACTATTTCAACCTACTGCATCTACTAGTGCATTATACCGATGTTAGCAGTCCTACTAACACTTTTAAGTACCACTGCTACCACCTATCACAATACTGCTTACTTACTACTATAACTACTGCTAGCACTATTTAAACTTGCTACATCTTCTGGTACACCTCGCGCTACCAAGAGTAGCAATCCTACCGGCACTACTAACTACTATAACAACTACTAGTACTACCAACATTAGTAATATTACTATTTATTTAATAGAGATTTGGAAAGCAACCACATAACCGTGATACCGTCGAACAGTGTCCGGATACGTGCAGAACAATTGTAAGTATACTACTACTACTATTTCTACTACCGCTACTATTACTACTACTGCTACAACCAATAATAATGCTGCTACCACTACAACTAGTACTTCTACTATTACTACTACTGCTACTGCTACTATTAATGCTGCTGCTAATAATGCTGCTACTAATAATGCTGTTACTACTACTACTACGACTACTTCTATTACTGCTACTGCTACTACTACCGCTACTGCTTCTACTACTACTACTATTGATGTAATAGTAATAGTATAAATTCCAACGATATTTTTCAACGTTACAAACACTGTTGTTGTTATTGTTGTTGTGTAGCATCATCAACTACAACGGTTTGGAGAAAGTCGAAGTCGCAGCTTTCAACGGATCTCAGATCGGTCACTTGTAAGTTTCAATAAAAATTTCATTATAATAATATACTTCATATAATACTACTACTACGATAGTAGTTGTAGTTGTTCACACTGGTTTACCTCCTTAGGAAAATTTGCCCCTGAATTTGCCCTGAAATTTACCCTGAAATTTACCCCAGTCTTAACCCTAAAATTTACCCTTGTTCACACTGGTTTACCTCCGGAGGCAAATTTGGCCCTGAATTTACCCTGAAATTTACCCACAAATGTCCATTGTTCACCCTGTCAGTCGTGACTGGAGCCGGGGTATGTTAGTTTACCACCGGAAAATTTCCCTGGTATTTTTCAAAGGGTAAATTTTCGGGGGTAAATCGACTTACCCTCGGTTCAGTTCGCGTTCACACATCAGGGGTAAAAATGGACTTATACCCCGGATTCCAGCTTTAGCCTAGAAAAATGTGGGGTAAGTCCTCAGGTGGTATTCAGCAGTGTTTCTACTTTGCAGGGAAATTTCTTAAAGGAGGGAAAAATGAAAGGGGAAAATAAGAGAAGAGGGGAAAATGGGAAATTGAAAGTTCAGTAGCGTTTCCCCTTTGCCGGGAAATTCCCTGAAGAAGGGGAAAATGAAAAGGGAAACATCCGGAGATGAGGAAAAGGGAAATCTGCAAGTGCGCTTTGTAATCTAGTACGGAGGGGAAAATAAGGGGAAAGGGGGAAAAGGGGAAACTGAAAGTTCAATAGTGTTTCCACTTTACAGGGAAATTCCGTGAAGAAGGGGAAAAATGAAAGGGGAAACATAAGGAAATAGGGAAAAGGGAAAATCTGGAAGTACACTTTGTATTCTATTACGGAGGGGAAAAAGGGGAAAATAAGGGAAGAGGGGAAAATGGGAAATTGAAAGTTCAGTAGCGTTTCCCCTTTGCCGGGAAATTCCCTGAAGAAGGGGAAAATGAAAAGGGAAACATATGGAAATGGGGAAAAGGGAAATCTGGAAGTACGCTTTGTAATCTAGTATGGAGGGGAAAGTAAGGGAAAATGGGAAATTGAAAGTTCAGTAGCGTTTCCCCTTTGCCAGGAAATTCCCTGAAGAAGGGGAAAATGAAAAGGAAAACATAAGGAAAAGGGGAATCTGGAAGTACACTTTGTATTCTAGTACGGAGGGGAAAAAGGGGAAAATAAGGGAAGAGGGGAAAAAGTGTCAAAAATGCAAATGGCAATCCAGACCGCAGAATGCGGCACAATAGTAAATAACGGATAAAATAATAAAGTTCGTTATAAATTAATATTAACTGAAAAAAAATGTAATAATTGAATTTGACCTTTAAATGACCTTATAATAGTAAATGACGGATAAAATGTAAAAAGTTGTAATAAACTGATGTTTAAATAAAATAAAATAAATTAATAATAATTCATTAATAAAATAAATTAATATTTAATGAATTAATGATAACTGTATAATTAAATTTGACCTTTGAATGACCTTACAATAGTAAATAACGGATAAAATAACAAATTTCCTTATAAATTAATGTAAACTGAAATAAAAAAATTGAATAATAAATTTGACCTTTGAATGACCTGACAATAGTGAATAACGGATAAAATTTAAAAAGCTATAATAAATTACAGTTAACTAGAATAAATAAATTGAATAATTAAAGTTGACACAATACAATAAATACAATAGTAAATAACGGATAAAATAAAAAAATTCCTTATAAATTAATGTAAACTAAAAGAAAAAAGTTGAATAATTAAGTTGACCTTTGAATGACCTTACAGTAGAAAATAACGGATAAGATAATAAAGTTCGTTATGAATTAATATTAACTGAAAAAAATGAATAATTAAATTTGACCTTTGAATGACCTTACAATAGCAAATAACGGATAAGATAAAATAATTTCCTTATAAAGTAATGTTAACTGAAATAAAAAAATTGAATAATTAAATTTGACCTTTGAATGACCTAACTGACCTTTAAATAAAATAAAATAAATTAATAACAATTGATTAATAAAATAAATTAAAGTTTAATAAATCAATGTTAGGTGAAATAAAAAAAAAACTGAATAATTAAATTTGACCTTTGAATGACCTTACAATAGTAAACAACGGATAAAATTTAAAAAGTCATAATAATTAATGTTTCAATAAAATAAAATAAATTAAACTTTAATAAATTAATATTAACTGAAATAAAAAAATTGAATAATTAAATTTGACCTTTGAATGACCTTACAATAGCAAATAACGGATAAGATAAAATAATTTCCTTATAAATTAAAGTTAACTGAAAGAAAAAAGTTGAATAATTAAGTTTGACCTTTGAATGACCTTACAATAGTAAACAACGAATAAAATTTATAAAGTTGTAATAAATTAATGTTTCAATATTATAAAATAAATTAATAATAATTAGTTAGTAAAATAAATTAAAGTTTAATAAATCAATGTAAACTAAAAGAAAAAAGTTGAATAATTAAGTTTGACCTTTGAATGACCTTAGGAGTCTGAAAGGAAATCGATTGCTGAGCCAGGTTGACACTGAAGCCTTTGCCGGACTTACAAGTTTACGCACTCTGTAAGTTACACGTCCTTACTATCACTATTTACTAGTTGTATCTACTATTCATTTCTACTATATCATCAAGGGGTCCGAAACTTGGAGGAAAAGTGTACGAAGATTATTTGATAACGTATGATAACACGGAGATAACATGGAGATGACAGGAAGATAACAGGTTGATAACAGTGAGAACAGTGATAACATGACCGAGGTGTACGAAGATTATTGCAAGTTCCGACCCCTTGGCAAAAGTGTACGAAGATTATTTGATAACATGGAGATAACCAGGTTGATAACAGGTTGATAACAGGTTGATAACAGTGATAACATGACCAAAAGTGTACGAAGATTATTTGATAACTTATGGAAACACAGAGATAACATGGAGATAACCAGGTTGATAACAGTGATAACATGACCCAGGTGTACGAAGATTATTTGATAACTTATGATAACACGGAGATAATATGGAAATAACAGGTTGTTAACAGTGATAACATGACCCAGGTGTACGAAGATTATGGGAAGTTTTCGACCCCTTGGGAAAAGTGTAAGAAGATTAATTGATAACATGTGATAACACGGAGATAACATGGAGATAACAGGTTGATAACAGCGATAACAAGACTCAGGTGTACGAAGATTATTGCAAGTTTCGGACCCCTTGTATATAATAGTCATTTCGTATGTACTATTTATCTATTATGTATTTACTTTATTCATATTTACTACTACTGCTTTAATGTAGTGTTGTATAGTAGTAGTAGTGTTAGTTGTAGAAGTGGTAGACTTAGTAGTAGAAATAGTAGTAAAAGTAGTGGTTAAAGAAAAGTAGTATTGGTAAAAACGGTATCTGTAATAATAATAATTGTGACTTGTAGCAAAAGTATGATTTTTAAAAGTGCAAATAGTAAATCTGTCGAATACGTGGACAGATCCTACATGTCTATAGACTTTCCATATACTGTCCAAGTATTCGACAAATTCCACACAACGCTAACATTAATAATCATTAAAATAATAAAAACACTACTTCTACTACTACTACTTCTACTACTACTACTGTTGCTACTACTACTACTTCTACTACTACTACCACTACTACTACCACTACCACTACTACTACTTCTAATAACAATAACAATAATAAAAACTTTTAATTGCAACATACAGTACCGACGAAAGATTGTACCGATCACGAAGGATAATACACAGTCACGTTAGAAGCCGATAACACAGTGATAACATTCGATAACATGCTGATAACACTTGATAACACATCGAACGTGTCAGCTGATAGTAGCATTGCATTAGTAATTGATTAGTTTCGTGACATTTCCCTGGAGTTTCGATGACAAATTACCAAGTCCTGCGTCGAAGTTTTCCTAAAGTTCTACCAAAGTTTCTACAAAGTTCTCCAAAATTTTTCAAAGTTTTCTTCAAAAGTTTAATAAAGTTCAGTTTACAACATGTTGTTGCATTGTAAACTTTTCTTCTTAAACAAATAGTAATAATAATAAATAGTTCTACTTTGTAGTTATAGAAATTAGTATAGTACTTAATTGCTTTCTGTGTGTGTGTGTGTGTTTAGGGATTTATCAGAAACTTCTATCAGCGAGTTACCAACCAAAGGATTATCCGAAGTAGAAGTTCTTCGCTTGCAGGATACTGAGACTCTGAAAGTTTTTCCTTCAGTCTACAACTTTCAGGTTTAATCTATTAACTTTATACAATAATATAGAAATTATTTAGTATTGAAAATAGGCTTTGAAAGAAGCTTGGTTGACGTATCCGTACCACTGCTGTGCTTTCCAGTTCCCTGCTACCCACGATCCGGAAAAACACGCGCGACATAACGTAGGTTATGATACGTAATACGTTTTACATTCAATAAGGGTGCCTCTCTATAGCGGACACCCTTATTAAATCAGTTTTCAGGATTTTTGAAATTGTGTTTATACCAGAATGTTTCTTGAATTTTTCTGTGAATTTTAGAACCATTTTCAAGTAGGATTTGTTAAAAGAAGTATTTTATACAGCTGTCCGCAGTAGAGGGGTCAGACGCGTGCCTCTCTATAGCGGACACTCTTATTATATCAGTTTTCAAGATTTTTGAAACTGTGTTTATACCAGAATGTTTCTTGAATTTTTCTGTGATTTTTAGAAGCATTTTCAAGTAAGATTTTTGAGTATGAATATTTTATACGGCTGTCCGCAGTAGAGAGGTTGACACGCGTGCCTCTCTATAGCGGACACTGTAATTAAATCAGTTTTCAGGATTTTTGAAATTGTGTTTATACCAGAATGTTCTTTGAATTTTTCTGTGAATTTTAGAACCATTTTCAAGTAAGATTTGTTAAAAGAATTATTTTATGCAGCTGTCCGCAGTAGAGGGGTCAGACGCGTGCCTCTCTATAGCGGGCACCCTTATTAAATCAGTTTTCAGGATTTTTGAAATTGTGTTTATACCAGAATGTTTCTTGAATTTTTCTGGAAGTTTTAGAATCATTTTCAAGTAAGATTTGTTAAAAGAACTATTTAATACAGCTGTCCGCAGTAGAGGGGTCAAACGCGTGCCTCTCTATAGCGGACATCGTTATTAAATTAATTTCAACAATTTTTTAAACTTTGTTTATACCAAAATGTTACTTGATTTTTTCTATGATTTTTAGAAGAATTTTCAAGTGAAATTTTCGCATAGAAATATTTTATACGTCTGTCCGCAATAGAGAGGCTGCTCTTGCAGTGGCCTTATCTGAAAATCCCTACATAATATACAGTGTTTCCACTTTTGCGGGGAAGTTCCCTGAAAAAAGGGGGAAATGGAGTCTGAAAAGGGAAGACGAAGAGAAGAGAGTAAAGAGGAAATCGAGACCCTGTACATTCTTGCACGGAGGGGGAAAAGGGGAAAGATAAGGGAAGAGGGGAAAAATGGAAGATTGAAAAGTGGCAACACTGATAATATAATATATATATATATATATATATATTGTTTGATTGCAGAGGTACTTAGCCGAGATGCAGCGCAAGTACTGCACAGATTCAGGATCAGATTCAGGCGATCCATTCAGATCAAAACGAAGTATAGGTTCCGTTCCTACACTTGTCAATGGAACTTCTGGTATCTTCGACATGGACCACGAATACGGTTACCATAACGGATTCGGAACCGGTCTGGATCTGGGATCGGTTACTAACGTTACTAACGGATGGATTGAAGCCGAATCTGGAATTTTCCATCAATCCAGTGTGTCTGTGAAACCTGAATTGGTCCATGCTTACTTCTGTGGAAATCTATCCAGGATTTATAGCGATATCAAGTGTCTACCTCAACCCGACGCTTTCAAGTAAGTATTTAAAATAATTTAATATATAATATAATATTTATATATATTTTTTTGTCAGTCCTTGTGAAGATATTATGGGGACTTCATGGCTGCGGGTAGCAGTTTGGGTAGTAGCCGTAGCGTCAGTAGTAGGAAACTTAGCAGTCATCCTAGTGCTACTTTCATCACGATTCCGAATTAGTGTTGCTAAGTTGTTAATGGTCAACTTAGCAACTGCTGATCTGTGTATGGGTATCTACTTGCTACTCATAGCAGCTATGGATATCCATACTATCGGTGTCTACTTCAACCACGCTATCGATTGGCAGAAAGGTATATTTCTGAATTAGTAGATTCATTGGATCTGAATTAGTAATTCGTGTTTTAGGTAGCGGTTGCCAAGTAGCAGGTTTCTTAACGGTTTTTGCTGGCGAATTGTCCATTTTCACGTTAGTCGTGATCACTTGCGAGAGATGGTACACCATTACTTACGCCATTCATCTCAATCGACGTCTCAGAATGTCGGCCACGGCTAAAATCATGGCCTGCGGCTGGACCTACGCCATCCTCATGGCCACGCTGCCCCTGGTCGGGGTGTCCGGCTTCTCCACCACGAGGTGAGGTTGCGCTGCAACGCCATCTAGCGGTAGAAATTTGAACTAATGTTGAATTGAAATATGATACATAGTTTAAAAAAATCTTATTTTATGGCAAAGCATACTAAATAATGGTACTAGAAATAGTTATTAGGTTATTATGGGAGCGTTTAATTAATGAATTATATAATGTCATCTAGCGGTAAAGTCTTCAACTAATGTCCAAATAAAAGTATGATAAACAATTTAAGATATCTTAGTTTTTGGTAAAGCATACCAGATAATGATACTGTGAATAGTTATTGGGTTATCATGGGTGTGTTTAATTAAATAATTAAACAACGTTATCTAGCGGTAAGATTTTGAACTATGTTTAACGAAGAAACTAACAGCGTGAATAAGAGTAAAAGGAAGACTATAGTTAGTAAATTTCATCATTTTTGTTGAAGATAAAATTTTTTTGTATAAAATATCTCAAATCTTATTACTATAAATAGTTATCAATTATTATGGGTCTATTTAAAAAGCAATTTAGACGACGCCATCTAGCGGCGAAATTCTGAACTAAGTTGATCCGAGCTACTAATTTAGTGTGAACAACGGATAAATAAACACTGCAGTTAACAAGCTTATCCTCTCTTTTGAATTTAAAACTAGGTATTTTTTATAATTTATGAAAGTTTTTTATTATTTCGAATGTTAGTATTTGTTTGCCGATGGAGAACCGGGACATTGGCGATACCATCTACCTGAGTGTTCTGCTAATGACCAAAGGACTGGCTTTCTTCATCATCTGCCTGTGTTACGGCCACATGTACCACTCAATAAGAGGAAGGGACGATTCCTTAGCATCGCATTCAGACGCCACAGTCGCTAAACGAATGGCTCTGCTAGTATTCACTGATTTCTCGTGCTGGGCCCCTATCGCTTTTTTCGGTATCACTGCAGTAGCAGGGTATCCACTGATCGATGTGACACACTCGAAGATACTCCTGGTCTTCTTCTACCCACTGAATGCTTGTGCCAACCCGTACCTCTACGCCATGCTGACTAAACAGTACCGCAGAGATCTGTTCCTGCTACTCAGTAGGTACGGATTCTGTACCCAGAGAGCTGCGCAGTACAAAACTGTGTTCTCTGCTACATTCAAACAGCCTAGACTTCAAGGATCTCAGTTCACTTCAGGAACTGTTCAAGTAGATAATGTAAGTATCGTAGTTAGCAGTAGTGATTCAGGAGTAAGCTAACTTACTATTTGCTATTTTCAGCTATCCAGAAGGCGAGCATCTCCAAAATTCAGTCCTCGACTCAACGATTCCAGCGATCAGGACTCATCCTTTGAACTAGTTCAGATGAACAAGCCGAGTAGCACAACTAGTAGCAGAATCCAGCAAGTCGTCGCGACTAGGACCGAGTTAGCTGCTCCAAGCAGGCGACTTAGCACAGTTCGTGAAACTAGTCCAAGTGAAGAATTCACCTTAACTCCGACTACTGGAACACCTCATCCGATACGAAACTGTCATGTCCGATGTGCTAACTGAACTAGTTCTAAGCAAGAATACTAAAAATTGATAAGTATACTAATTGTCCCGACTGTAAATTCTCATAGAGTATGTAGATTTTGAAACAGAGACTCAAGTGAGATCTCAGTGAGAAACTGTACAAAGTTGTGAGGTCTAAGCAAATAGCAAGTTAGCTTACTGCTGGATCACTACTGCTAACTACGGTACTTATATTATCTACTTGAACAGTTCCTGAAGTGAACTGAGATCCTTGAAGTCTAGGCTGTTTGAATGCAGCAGAAACTCTACAAAGTTGTGAGGTCTCACTGAGGTCTCACTGAGTCTCTGTTCCAAATTCTACATACCCTATGAGAATTTCGAGTCGGGAAATGTTTATAAATAATTTAAAAATGAAAAACGTGGGTGGCTGATTAAAATACATTCCGTGTTTGAGAAAGTGTGAAGTCTGGTCTGCGGTGTCAAGTTCATAACCCGGTGAGTAAATCAGCGACCCCTGACTGCGAGTCCCTGAAAAAGGGTTCCGACGACCTGAACACGACACTGCCGGTACCTTTTCATATTATAAACCATGACGACAGGAAAAAGCTGACATAGTTTACCTCCGTTATCATTCTCATCATTCTAACCTAACCTAACCTAACCTAAGGCGGCCGCACTGGGCCGTAGTGGGGTGTGGAATACGTAAAACCCACTACAGCCCAGTGCATTTTTTTTCTTGTGTTAGTTGTATTTCCAACTGAAACGAAATTCAGTGCACTGGGCCGTAGTGGGGTATGACATGTGAAAAGCCCACTACAGCCCAGTACATCTATTTTCTCGTGTTTGTCGTATTTCCACTTGAAACAGTATTCAGTGCACTGGGCCGTAGTGGGGTAGGATATGTGCAGACCCCACTACAGCCCAGTGCATCTCTTTTCTTGTGTTCGTTGTATTTTCCCTTGAAACAAAATTCAGTGTACTGGGCCGTAGTGGAGTATGAAATATACAGACCCCACTACGGCCCAGTACATCTCTTTCCTTAAACTAGTTGCAAACTTTTCCCCCTATCATAATCATATTAACAATATACCATCCGTTGTTTTTAACATATATAACACTATAACATATATATACATATATATATATATATAAATAACATACTACACTTGTTTTTCTTAGTTTTGCAGAAAATATTTTTGGCTGGAAATAAGCCATGGCGGCGCAGTACAAATGTTGCGGCAACACAGTGGGGAATTCGTTACGAAGCGGAGACAACCGCAGTGCCAAATGAGGCATATTTCATAATATTTCATCACGGGGTATAGGACCTTATTCCAAAAAGACCTCTGTAGACCACTCCCTCTCTACTACGGACGCTCGTATCAACGAATTATTTCAATGAATCGACTTGAAAATACCTCTAAAAATCGCCAAAAAATCAGAGAAACACTTTGATACCCAAAAAAGTTGAAAATTTTAATAAATTGATTTTATAGAAGTGTCCGCTATAGTGAGGTGCACCTTTTGGAATAGGCCCTATTGTCAACCGGGGCCCGACCGCGCAAATTGTCCACACACCTGCGTTCTCTCTAACTTTCGTATTAAACCGCTGCTCCCGCCTAATGAGAAAAAATTAAAAAAATTCCCCAACAAAATATTATAATGAATTTATATTGAATTACTATTTAATTTTCGTATGATAAAAAGTCTTAATTTACTTCTAAAAATCATGGAAATCTAGATACAATGTTTGATTGGGTAAAAAAGTGCAAAATAGTTCTAAATTCTACCGCTAGATGGCGTAGCGCTCTCCGGAAATTTGAGGAAATTTTTCAAAATCAAGAAATTAATTATATTACATGTTATAAAATGTAAATCTAACATAATAAAATATTTTAATAAATATTTACAAGTTTATTTTGCAGGAATTTCTTGTTACGAAGCCACTCGAGTCGGCCCGAGCGACAGCGGGAAGTCCTCGTTCCCGCAGAAGTTGTCGTTCGAGGCTCTAATATTATTCGTTTGTTTTTTTTCTCGCTTTCATGTGATAGACAAGAAGCCATTTAAATGAGAAATACTGAATTTAGTTCTTTGGAAACCTTATAAATAGTATTTCGTGGCTAAAAGACCCAGAAGCAAAAGTATTGTTTTATCCTCATGCATAGGCAATTAGCGAAAACAAGCAAGTATTATTTTCTGACATTCTCTTTGGTCCGAATAACAATTCACAGGATTCATAAGCCAGTTTATTGAGGATTAAATTGATCCTTTTTGTTTTGTTTTGTTTCTTCTGGAATATAATACAAAAATACGAAACAAATAAAACGCTGCAAGTTCTCCAGTATGTGTTCCCGCTCTCCAGGGATTTTCCCTGGAAAAAGGGCGAAGTTGGGTTAGAAAAGGGAAACTGTTGAAGTATTATAGCCTTACAGTCTAGTACAGAAGGGGGAAAAGGGGAAAAGGGGAAAGTAAGGGAAGAGGAAAAGGGGGAAATGTGGAAGTATATAGCCTTACGTTCTAGTATACGGAGGGGGGAAAGGGGAAAATCAGGGAAGAGAAAGAAGGGGAAATGTGGAAATACAGCCTTACATTCTAGTATACGGAGAGGGGAAAGGGGAAAATCAGGGAAGAGAAAGAAGGGGAAATGCGGAAGTACAGCCTTACATTCTAGCATACGGAAGGGGAAAAGGGGAAAATAAGAGAAGAGGAAAAAGGGGAAATGTGGAAGTACAGTCTTACATTCTAGTATACGGAGTGGGAAAAGGGGAAAATAAGGGAGGAGGAGGAAAAGGGAAAATGTGGAAGTACAGCCCTACATTCTAGTACGGAGGGGGAAAAGGGGAAAATAAGGGAAGAGGGGAAAAAGGAAAAATGTTGAAGTACAACCTTACATTCTAGTACAGAAGGGAAAAGGGGAAAACAAGAGAAGAGGAAAAAGGGAAAGTGTTTAAGTACAGCCTTACATTCTAGTATATGGAGGGGGAAAGGGGAAAATAAGAGAAGAGGGGAAAAGGGGAAATGTGGAAGTATATAACCTTACATTCTAGTATACGGAGGGAGAAAAGGGAAAAATAAGGGAGGAGGGGAAAAGGGGAAACAATTTTTCCCCATCAAGACTTTCTTTAACACCTAAAGTCGGTGAGTTCTTGTTAAATTATTATTATTACACTAAATATTAATGAAATATTATGTAATTATAATTAAAGATGATTTTGATGGATTTTTTATAGAAGATGTTACGTTGATATGCAAATGAAGAGAAACTTCAAGAATGCTCCATGTCAAATTGTTTGTTATTGGATTAGACGTACGGGACAAAGGGAATCATGGAATCAAGAATCATAGTAGAATCTTGAAAGAATCTCTCAGTGTTTCCACTTCCAGTTTCCCCTTTTTCCCCCTCCTCCCTTAATTTTCCCCTTTTCCCCCTCCGTATACTAGAACGTAAGGCTATATACTTCCACATTTTCCCTTTTTCCTCTTCTCTTATTTTTCCCTTTTCCTCCTCGGTATACTAGAATGTAAGGCTGTACTTCCACATTTCCCTTTTTCCTCTTTTCTTATTTTCCCTCCGTACTACAATGTAAGGCTGTACTTCCACATTTCCCCTTTTTCCTCTTCTCTTATTTTCCCCTTTCCCACCTCCGTGCTACAATGTAAGGCTGTACTTCCACATTTTCCCTTTTTCCTCTTCTCTTATTTTCCCCTTTTCCCCCTCCGTATACTAGAATCTAAGGCTGTACTTCCACATTTCCCCTTTTTCCTCTTCTCTTATTTTCCCCTTTTCCCCCTCCATACTAGAATGGAAGGCTGAACTTCCACATTTTCCCTTTTACCTCTTCTCTTATTTTCCCCTTTCCCCCTCCGTACTACAATGTAAGACTGTACTTCCACATTTTCCCTTTTCCCCCACCTCCGTTATTTTCCCCTTTCCCCCCTCCACACTAGAATGTAAGGCTGTGCTTCCACATTTTCCCTTTTCCCCCTCCTCCCTTGTTTTCCCCTTTTCCCTCTCCGTACTAGAATGTAAGGCTGTACTTCCACATTTTCCCTTCTCCCGCTCCTCCCTTATCTTCCCCTTTTCCGACCCCGTCTTCCCCTTTTTCAGGGAAAATCCCTACAAAGTGGGAACACTGGAATCTCTATTCATTATTGTGTTATTATTATTGTTTGAGGTGTGAAAGCTGTGCTAATCGATCACAGAAGACAAGACAGGCCCTTGTTATGAAGATAAACGCCTTTCTTTTTCTCATTTTGTTATAAGAATCTCAAGATTCATGAAGAATCTTAGACTCTACAGCTATAGAAAAGTCATACGGTTGAGTACCGAGTGAACAGCTAGCTGAATTACTTGCTAGTGGTCAGTCATGCACCATTCAGAGGGTCAAGATTCGTGAAGAATCTAGATTCTCCCGCTAGCAAAGTCATACGGTTGAGTACCGAGTGAATAGCTAGCTGAATTACTAGCTAGTGGTCAATCATGCAAAGTTCAGAGGGTCAAGATTCGTGAAGAATCTTAGAATCTCCAGCTAGAAAATGTCATACGTTTGAGTACCGAGTGAACAGCTAGCTGAATCACTAGCTGAGACTTTGGTCAATCATGCACTGTTAGATTCGTGAAGAATCTAGACCGTCCAGCTAGAAAATGTCATACGGTTGAGTACCGAGTGAACAGCTAGCTGAATCACTAGCTGAACAGTAGCTGAACTGACTTCAGTTGCTTACAGTGGGCCATCTGAATAAGGGCCAATTTCACACTATCATCTAGCTGAATCCGTGGTCTAATCATGCACCATTCAGAGGGTCAAGATTCATGAAGTATCTAGACTCTCCCGCTAGAAAAGTCATACGGTTGAGTACCGAGTGAATAGCTAGCTGAATCACTAGCTGGTCTAATCATCCACCATTCAGAGGGTCATTCTGACGTTTGAACTAGTCGCACCTTTTTCTCTCTTGGGGCTGTATCAGGGGTCCGTAACTTCTAATAATCTTCGTACACCTAGGCCGTGTTATCATTGTTATCAACCTGTTATCCCCATGTTATCACACGTTATCAAATAGTCTTCGTACACTTTTCCTCGGAGTTTCGGACCCCTTGGGCTGTATAACACGTGATTGGTTGAAACAGACTGAAAAAGGTACGCCTACTGTAGCAAATGAGACCTTCCGGTGTAATTTTCACGCTATGATTTAGACTGTTACCAACGTGTGATGCTGTTTTACGATGCTTTGGACCTTTTTATAATGTCCCCGCTGCGCACCTCACTATAGCGGACACTTCTATTAAATCAGCTGATGAAAATTTTCAACTTTTTTGGGTATCAAAGTGTTTCTCAGATTTTTTGAAGATTTTTAGGCCTAATTTCAAGTCGATTCATTGATAAGGTTATTTTATACGAGCGTCCGTAGTAGAGAGGGTGGTCTACAGAGGTCTTTTTGGAATAAGGTCTATAGGACGGCCTATTCCAAAAAACGTGCACCTCACTATAGCGGACACTTCTATTAAATCAGCTAATTAAATTTTTGAACGTTTTTGGATACCAAAGAGTTTCTCAGATTTTTTGAAGATTTTTAGACATACTTTCAAGGCGATTCATTAATAAGGATACTTTATACCACTGTCCGTAGTAGAGGAGATAGTCTTTTTTCGGTATACAAGAACCTATAGGGCCTATTCCAAAAGACGCACCTCACTATAGCGGACACTTCTATTAAATCAGTTAATTAAAATTTTGAACTTTTTTGGGTACTAAAATGTTTCTCAGATTTTTTGAAGATTTTTAGGCCTATTTTCAAGTCGATTCATTGATAAGGTTATTTTATACGAGCGTCCGTAGTAGAGAGGTTGGTCTACAGAGGGCCTTTTTGGAATAAGGTCTCTATAGTTGGTTACAGGTTATTATATTCGCTTTTTTTATTATTATTTCTTCTTCCTGTCAATTAAGGACTTGTTTCAGTGTGTGTGTCACCCAAAGTGTCTCTTGTCCTTTCCCAGTCGGGGTATGTCCGTTATATTTTATTTAAGATTTTATTTTTTTATATTTTATTTTATATATTATATATATATATATTATATATATTCTATATATTATATAATATTCTATACACTATATTCTATACAATATTTTATTTCCGTTATATTTTACACATTTTATATATTATTTTATATATTTTATATTATTTTATTTTATTTTATTGTATATTTATATTTATTATTATATTTTATATTATCTCATGTATTGTATGTATGCAATAATTTATATTATATATTTGTATTATAATATTGTATTACATATATTTGTATTAAAATGTATTATAATAATAACGATTTATTATTATTATTATTACTTACATTTTATATATTCTATATTCTGTATATAATATTCTATACACTATTTCTATATATTATATTCTATACAATATTTTATTTCCATTATATTTCCAGTAAGAAAAAGTTCTTGCTGACTTATTCCACATACAAGATAGCAGGTTTTGCCACTACCCACATACGCCATAATAAAGACTTGGATACGTGTAAGGTAACTCCATTAAAAAAAAAGCGCGCCTCTCTATAGCGGACACTGTTATAAAATTAATTTGAATGAATTTTGAAATTTAAAATATGTCAAAATGTTTCTCGAATTTTTCTGTGATTTTTAGACACATTTTCGAGTGAGATTTCTTAATAAACATATTTTATACAAGCGTCCGTAGTAGCGGGGCCCGGCGCGCGCCTCCCTATAGCGGACACTGTTATAAAATTAATTTGAATGGATTTTGAAACTTAAAATATTTCAACATGTTTCTCGAATTTTTCTGTGATTTTTGGATACATTTTCGAGTAAGATTTCTTAATAAACATATTTTATACTACCGTCCGTAGTAGCGGGGCCCGGCGCGCGCCTCACTATAGCAGACACTCTTATAAAAACAACTTGAAGGAATTTTGAAATTTAGCTTTTACCAAAATTTTTCTAAAATTTTTTGTGATTTTTAAAGATATTTCCAAGTGAGATTTTCTATTACGTACATTTTATACGTCCGTCCGTAGTAGCGGGGCCGGGTACAAGCCCTATAGGATCTATTCCACACGCGCGCCTCTCTATAGCGGACACCGTTATAAAATCAACGTGAAAGAATTTTAAAACTTAACTTTTACCAAAATTTTTCTCGAATTTTTTGTGATTTTTTGAGATATTTTCAAGTGAAATTTGGTAATAAACGCTTTTTATAAAACCGTCCGTAGTAGCGGGGGCTGGTCTTTAGTAGCCTTATTGAAAGCCATTTAAAGCGCAACATGGCTGGCCTTTCGATACGGATCCTTTTTCCCAACATTCCCCCAAAATTTTCAAAGTCCCCAACGACCACATCATTGCTTCCCAAACAACCATGCAAACCCACCCAGAAAGTTTGATTCCCAAACCTGTTTCCCAGTAGGCCTGTTGATGTTGGAAAATGTTCCCATTAAGGCCCCCACCCCAAGACTTCCCAAATACTTTTAACACTTCCCAAAAATTCCCAAACCTTCCCAAGGTCTCCCATGTACTTGTCAAGGCTTCCCAAGTTCGCTCATACACTTCCCAGTACTTCCCAAGTCTTCCCAAGGTCTCCCAGGTACTTCCCAAAACTTCCCAAGGTTTCCCAAGGCTTCCCAAGGCTTCATAAAGTCTCCCATGCACTTCCTAAGGTTTCCCAGGACTTCCCAAAAGGTCCCAAGACTTCCCAAGGTTTCCCAAGTCTTCCCAAGGTCTCCCAGATACTTCCCAAGACTTCCCAAGGACTTCCCAAACACTTCCCAAAGCTTCCCAACGTCTCTCAATACTTCCTTAAGTCTCCCACGTACTTCCCAAGATCTCCCAAGACTTTCCAAGCCTTCCCAAGGCTTCCCAAGGCTTCATAAAGTCTCCCATGCACTTCCTAAGGGTTCCCAGGACTTCCCAAAAGGTCCCAAGACTTCCCAAGGTTTCCCAAGTCTTCCCAAGGTCTCCCAGATACTTCCCAAGACTTCCAAGCCTTCCCAAACACTTCCCAAAGCTTCCCAACGTCTCTCAATACTTCCTTAAGTCTCCCACGTACCTCCCAAGATCTCCCAAGACTTTCCAAGCCTTCCCAAGGTTTCCCAAGCCTTCATAAAATCTCCCATCCACTTCCTACGGTTTCCCAGGACTTCCCAGAAAGGTCCCAAGACCTTCCCAAGACTTCCCAAGACTTCCCAAGGCTTCATAAAGTCTCCCATGCACTTCCCAAGGTTTCCCAAGGCTTCGTAAAATCTCCCATGCACTCCCCAAGGTTTCCCAGGACTTCCCAAAAAGGTCCCAAGACCTTCTCACACACTTCCCACACACACATCCAAGGACTTCCCAAACCTTGTTTCCCTACCTGGAAATGTTTCTTAACGAATTAAGGACACACAACATACTTAACGGTAGCCTGGGAAAGTTGTTTTTGTGAGTGTTTGGGATTTTTAGTTTGGCAAAGTGGGAAAATGTGGGAAGGCCCCCCCATGTTGTCCGACATGGTCAACGAGTCTCCGTAATGGCCATCAGCGAGGCAATTATTGGGACTGTACCCTGTTACAGCGTAAAGTTGTATACCACCCCGGATGACAAGTTTTCCACTCTGTCCCAGTGCTGCTGATGGTGACACTCTTCAACACTGACTGGTCCTCATAAAATACAACCCAGAGGGTTTTTCTTTTAATGTGTTGAAATATAACACAAAACAAGTTGAAGAACTAATTTTTAGATAATTTATAAAATATATAATAGAAATAAGTTTTCCACGCTGTCCCAGTGCTGCTGATGGTGACACTCTTCAACACTGGTCCACATAAAATACAACCCAGAGGGTTTTTCTTTTAATTTGTTGAAATATAACACAAAACAAGTAGAAGAACTAATTTTTAGATATAATTAATAAAATATAATAGAAATAAGTTTTCCACGCTGTCCCAGTGCTGCTGATGGTGACACTCTTCAACACTGACTGGTCCACATAAAATACAACCCAGAGGATTATGTGTTGAAATATAATACAAAAGAAGTTGAAGAACTAATTTTTAGATAATTTATAAAATATATAATAGAAATAAGTTTTCCACGCTGTCCCAGTGCTGCTGTTGGTGACACTCTTCAACACTGACTGGTCCACATAAAATACAACCCAGACGGTTTTTCTTTTAATGTGTTGAAATATAACACAAAACAAGTTGAAGAACTATAATTATAATAATATATAATTTATAATATATAATATAAATAAAAGGTTTGCTGTAGACTGTGATAGTCTATGTTCTGGTCCATTAAGATTCTTAAGATTCTTTGCCAGTGAAGCCAATGGACAAAATGGCTACTGAAAAGACCAGCCCCTCTATTGCGGACAGCTGAATTAAATATTTCTTATGGCGAAAAATAATTAAAATTATACTTAAAAATCACAGAAAAAATTGAGAAAAATTTCTATGCAACAAAAATTTTGAAATTTTCAATAGCTGATTTAATAATGGTGTCCGCTATAGAGGAGCGCGCATTTAGAAACGGCAATGGCGGCTGAAGACCGGCCCCTTTACAACGGACACTAAAATAAAATACTTTCACACACCTAAAGCCTATTTGAAATAAACCAAAAATTTGCAAAAAAATCGAGAAATCTTTCTGTGCAAGAAAAATTTTGAAATATTAAATAGGTGATTTGATAACGGTGTCCGCTATAGCGGGTGCACGGTTGGGAATAGCAAAATGGCTACTACCGGCACTAATGTCAACAGTGACGCCATCATTGGTCATCACATCCAAGCGTTAAGTCATAAACCACCCGTTAACTTGAAAGCTGTACCTGAAAGACATCCTTACACAAAAGATTCACAGCAAGATTCTTAAGATTCTTCCCAAGACCCGATAGAAAAGTCATACGGTTGAGTACCGAGTGAATAGGCAGCTGAATCACTAGCTGAACAAGTAGCTGAGCTTGCATTCACGGTAAGATTCTTAAGATTCTTGCCAAAGGCCCGATAGAAAAATAATACGGTTGAGTACCGAGTGAATAGGCAGCTGAATCACTAGCTGAACAAGTAGCTGAACCGACGTTAATTGCTAAAAGTGAACCCTCTGAATAAAGGATTGAATACTGAATGACTTAATTCTTGAGAGATTCAAGCGAACGAACCGTGTGATAGTTTGGGCCAATCTCGCAGTATCATCTAGCTGAATCCACGGTAATCACGCACCATTCAGAGGGTCATTCAGACGTTTGACTAGACACATCTTTTTCTATTAGGGATTCTATCATTTAGTTATCAGCAAACAGATAGGGTTTAACGTATTTAATTTATTTAATTAATTATATATTAATTAATTATTATACGTGTTATTATTATATTTATTATTATAAATTTATATTTATTTTACTATAAATATTTATTGTTTATTATTATAAATTTATATTATTTATTATTATTATTATACATATTATTATTATTATATTTTATTATTATAAACTTATATTCATTTTATTATAAGTATTATTATTATAAATTTTATTATTTATTATTTATTATTTATTATTAATGTTACACATATTATTATTATATTTTATTATTATAATTTATATTCATTTTATTATAAATATTATTATTATAATTTTTATTATTATATATTCAGATTTATTTTACTATATATATTATTATTATAATTTTGTATTATTTATTATTATATTATTATAGTTTGTGTATTGACTGAAATCCTTTGATTATTATTATATATATATTACTATATTAAATATATATTATTAATATTTATTATTGTAATTTTTAAAATCTTCTTTGACGTATTTAATTCTACAGTCATTTGTGCGGATTTGCTACTCCATGATCCCATGGCCCACCCTCAGTGTTAACATCCTCCACCTGGACAAGAAACCAGGAGGGGTTCGCAACTCCACTGAAAAATTTAAATAAAAAAAAATTTCTAGAGATTTGAATAGAAAAATAGTACAATAATTACAAAATTCCTATATACATCAATGAATATGTTAAATATTAATTATTTATTCATTATACTGTTTTACTATATTTTACATATAAATTAATAAACAATTTTATTAATATTAATAATTAATTAATAATAATTCAACTTTGAAAAAAAAATAATTACAAAATTCCTATACAAAAATATTAATATAATAATACATATAATAATAATATAATAATAATAATAATAATAATAATAATAATAATAATAATAATAATACATATGGATAATATTAATAATTAATTTAATTCAATTATTAATAATTTACATACTCGATATTAAAAATATACAAAATTTGAAAAAAAATAATTCAAAATAGTTCGTAGTATTTAGTAATTAATTATAATTTATTTATTTATTATATTTAATTAATTATTAGTTATAAATAATTATAATTTAATTATTTAATTAAATATAAATAATTAATTATATTTAGTAATTATTATTCACTGATTATTTATTTTAGAATTTCGAAAAATAATTATAAAAGATTAATTTTTATTTGATTGATTTTTAGTCAAGTTGCGAACCCCGAATAAAAAATTATTAAAAATAATTCGTAGTATTATTTATGAATTAAATTATTATTCACTCATTATTTATTTTAAAATTTAGAAAAATAATTATAAAAGATGAATTTTTATTTGAATGATTTTTAGTCAAGTTGCGAACCCGAATAAAAAAATAATTAAAAAAAATTCGTAGTAGTATTTATTAATTAAATTATTATTTCACTGATTATTTATTTTAGAATTTCGAAAAATAATTATAAAAGATAATTTTTATTTAAATGATTTTTAGTCAAGTTGCGAACCCCGAATACAAAATAATTAATAATAATTCGTAGTATAATTTATTAATTAAATCATTATTAATTAAATTATTATTCAGTGATTATTTATTTTAGAATTTCGAAAAATAATTATAAAAGATTAATTTTTATTTGATTGATTTTTAGTCAAGTTGCGAACCCCGAATAAAAAATAATTAAAAATAATTCGTAGTATTATTTATTAATTAAATTATTATTCACTAGAATTTCGAAAAATAATTATAAAAGATTAATTTCTATTTTGAATGATTTTTAGTCAAGTTGCGGACCCCCCTCCTCTACGGGGTCGACTGGTGGAAACATACGTTTCAATTAACTTGTAACTTAAAGCTGCAGCGATTTTGGACTTAAAACACAAAAGGTTTCCCTCCGTAAGTAGTTAAACAAATCCGCCGCATTATAGGGACTCTATATTCCAAAAGGCGCACCTCACTATAGCGGACACTTCAATTAAATCAGTTGATTAAAATTTCGAACTTTTTCGGGTATCAAAGTGTTTCTCAGATTTTTTGAAGATTTTTAGACGTATTTTCAAGTCGATTCATTGACAAGGTTATTTTATACGAGCGTCCGTAGTAGAGGGAATGGTCTACAAGGGCCTTTTTGGAATAAGGTCTATAGGACTCTATTCCAGAAGGCTCACCTCACTATAGCGGACATCATTATAAAATCAGCTTGAAAGAATTTTGAAATTTGACTGATACCAAAATTTTTCTTGAATTTTTCTGTGATTTTTAGTGTCATTTTCAAGTGAGATTTACGAATGAATGTATTTTATATGACCGCCCGTTGTAGCGGGGTCGAGTATAGGCCTATAGCACCTATTCCAAAAGGCGCACCTCACTAAAGCGGACACTTCAATTAAATCAGCTTTACAGAATTTTTAAATTTGACTGATACCAAAGTTTTTCTTGAATTTTTCTGTGATTTTTAGTTTCATTATTAAGTGAGATTTCTTAATGAATGTATTTTATATGACCGCCCGTTGTAGCGGGGTCGAGTATAGGCCCTTTAGAACCTATTCCAAAGGCGCACCTCACTATAGCGGACACTTCAATTAAATCAGCTTTAAAGAATTTTGAAATTGGACTGATACCAAAATTTTTCTTGAATTTTTCTGTGATTTTTAGTATCATTTTCTAATAAACTATCTAATAAACGTATTTAATACGGCCGTCCGTAGTGGCGGGGCCAGGTATAAGCCCTATAGGCCCTATTCCAAAGGCGCGCCTCTCTATAGCGGACACTTTTATAAAATCAGGTTGAACGAATTTTAAAATTTAACTGATACCAAATTTTTCTCGATTTTTTCTGTGATTTTTAGTATCACTTTCAAGTGAGATATTCTAATCAACGTATTTTATACGGCCGTCCGTAGTAGCGAGGCTGGTCTCTAGCGGCCATTTTGGGATAAGCCCTATACACCCGCCATGAACAATAGTATCAAATTTTGTAATTTCTTTTCACATAAATGCGGATTTGTGTTATTGGGATTTATTAATATTAGTGTTAATAAGTGATAATAATAATAGTTGATATGAATCGTGTGGTGGGTATAATAATAAAAACAGAGAATCTGTTGATTAAGTGGACAGGTCCTGTGTGTTAATGGGCTCTGTTCGTTGGTGTCCAAGGATTCGACAGGTTTGAAAGAACACTAACATTGAGATAAAGATTAACATAAACCTTAATACTACTACTACTACTACTACTACTAAGGCTGGTTCTGCTACAACAACAGCAGCAAGAGCTACTACTACTGTTGCTACTACAACTACAACTACTACTTCTACTTCTACTGCTACTACTATTACTACTACAATTACTACAACTTCTCCTCCTCCTACTACTACTGCTACTAAAACAACAACAACAACTACTACTACAGTTACTACTACTGACTACCACTATACAGCTTCCAAATAATAATGACATAATAGCATAATAATGTGAATCTGTCGAATCAGTGGACAGGCATTATAATAAGGTGTTAGGATTCTTAGATTTCCGCTTCGGCACGGCACACAAAGGCAAAAAGAGAAACGACGGCGACAAGGGGTCGGAAACTCCGAGGAAAAGTGTAGGAAGATTACTTGATAACACATGATAACATGGAGATGACAGGTTGATAACAGTGATAACATGACCCAGGTGTACGAAGATTATTTGATAACACGTGATAACATGGAGATAAGAGGTTGATAACAGTGATAATATGACCCAGGTGTACTAAGATTATTTGATAACATATGATAACACATGATAACATGGAGTTAAGAGGTTGATAACAGTGATAACATGACATAGGTGTACGAAGATTATTTGATAACATATGATAACATGGAGATAAGAGGTTGATAACAGTGATAACACGACCCAGGTGTAGGAGGATTACTTGATAACACATGATAACATGAAGATAAGAGGTTGATAACAGTGATAACATGACCTAGGTGTACGAAGATTACTTAATAACACATGATAACACGTGATAACATGGAGATAACAGGTTGATAACAGTGATAATATGACCCAGGTGTGCGAAGATTACTTGATAACACATGATAAAACGTGATAACATGGAGATAAGAGGTTGATAACAGTGATAACATGACCCAAGTGTAGGAAGATTACTTGATAACACATGATAACATGTGATAACATGGAGATGAGAGGTTGATAACAGTGATAACACGACCCAGTTGTACGAAAATTACTTGATAACATATGATAACACATGATAACATGGAGATAACAGTGATAACACGACCCAGGTGTACGAATATTTACTGGAAGTTTCGGACCCCCTTGGACGGCGACGAGCATTAGCATTTGGTCACAAGGTGAAATGACATGCAACGATTATTGTCACCTTGTGTCTTTTGTCAACTTAACACACAGAAAATCTTCTCCATCCTCTTCTTCTTTTGCTGGACTGTATGCCGACAAAATGTCTTAACAGCAACCAATTAAACAGCTATTCAAGTCTTAAAATGTATATGAGGTCTAGATTTTGGTTGTAGTGGGGTCTAGAATAGTAAGGGAAGGTCGTGAAATGTTATGAGGAGTTCTAGAATGTTGAATGGAGGTTCTGAAATGTTAAGAGGAGTTCTAGAATGCTGAATAGAGGTTCTGAAACAGCTATTCAAGTCTTAAAATGTATATGAGGTCTAGATTTTGGTTGTAGTGGGGTCTAGAATAGTAAGGGAAGGTCGTGAAATGTTATGAGGAGTTCTAGAATGTTGAATGGAGGTTCTGAAATGTTAAGAGGAGTTCTAGAATGCTGAATAGAGGTTCTGAAACAGCTATTCAAGTCTTAAAATGTATATGAGGTCTAGATTTTGGTTGTAGTGGGGTCTAGAATAGTAAGGGAGGGTTGTGAAATGTTAAGAGGAGTTCTAGAATGTTGAATGGAGGTTGTGAAATGTGAAGAGGAGTTTTAGAATGTTGAATGGAAGTTCTGAAACAGCTATTCAAGTCTTAAAATGTATATGAGGTCTAGATTTTGGTTGTAGTGGGGTCTAGAATAGTAAGGGAAGGTCGTGAAATGTTAAGAGGAGAATGGAGGTTCTGAAACAGCTATTCAAGTCTTAAAATGATGTTAAAACGTATATGAGGTCTAGATTTAGAATTAGAAGGTTCTGAATCTTCCAAAAGAGGGTCTAGAATCTTACGAAGCGGTCTAGAATGTTGAATGGAGCTTCTGAAACAGCTATTCAAGTCCTAAAATGTATATGAGGTCTAGATTTTGGTTGTAGTGGGGTCTAGAATAGTAAGGGAAGGTTGTGAAATGTTAAGAGGAGAATGGAGGTTCTGAAACAGCTATTCAAGTTTTAAAATGATGTTAAAATGTATATGAGGTCTAGATTTAGAATTGAAAGGTTCTGAATCTTCCAAAAGAGGGTCTAGAATCTTAAGAAGCGGCCTAGAATAGTAAGAGGAGGTTGTGAAATGTTAGGAGGAGTTCTAGAATGTTGAATGAAGGTTCTGAAACAGCTATTCAAGTCTTAAAATGTATATGAGGTCTAGATTTTAGTTGTAGTGGGGTCTAGAATAGTAAGGGAAGGTCGTGAAATGTTAAGAGGAGTTCTAGAATGTTGAAAGGAGGTTCTGAATCCTCAAAAGAGGGTCTGGAATCGTAAGAAGCGGCCTAGAATTGTAAGAGGAGGTTCTGAATCTTCAGAAGAGGGTGTAGAATCTTTAGAAGAGGTCTAGGATAGTAAGATGAGGTTCAGGATCTCCAATGGAGGTTTAGAAATCTTTAGAAGAGGTCTACAATTCTACGAAGAGGTTCTAAATATTGAAAATGAGGTCTAGAATAGTAAGAAGAGGTTCTGAATCTTCAAAAAGAGAGTCTAGAATCTTTAGATGAGGCCTAGAATAGTAAGATGAGGTTCAGGATCTTCAACAGAGGTTTAGAAATTTTTAGAAGAGGTCTAGAATCCTAAGAAGAGGTTCTAAATATAGAAAAGAAGATGTAGAATAGTAAGAGGCGGTTCTGAATGCTTAGGTGAGGTCTAGAATGTTAACAAGAGGTTCTAAACCTTGTAGGTAAGGTTTAGAATGTTAAGAAGAGGTTTTAAGTCTTGAAAATGAGGTGTAGAATAGTAAGAGGAGGTTCTGAAATGCTAAGAGAAGGTTCTGAATGCTTAGGTGAGGTCTAGTATAGTAAGAAGAGGTTCTGAAATGTTAAGAAGAGGTTCTGAATGCTTAGATGAGGTCTAGAATGTTACGAAGAGGTTCTAAATCTTGAAAGGAGGTTCTAAATCTTTCGAAGAGGTCTAAAACCGTTAAGAGTAGGTTCTAAATCTTTCCAACATAGGTCCTGAAACGCGCTATACGGATTCTTCCTTTTAGAGATTGCTTTTGGAGATTCTTTGCACATTTCTAAAGATTCTTGTAAGATTCTTACGAGATTCTTCCGAGATTCTTCTAAGATTCTTCCAAGATTCTTCCGAGGTTCCTCCGAGATTCTTGTTCAAGATTCTTACGAGATTCTTCCAAGATTCTTGTTCAAGATTCTCTCGAGATTCTTACGAGATTCTTCCGAGATTCTTGTTCAAGATTCTTCCTAGATTCTCTCAAGATTCTCTCGAGATTCTTTTCAGATTCCCTCAAGATTCTTGTTCAAGATTCTTCCTAGATTCTCTTCAGTTTCCCTCAAGATTCTTCCTAGATTCTCTCAAGATTCTTTCAAGATTCTTTCGAGATTCTTGTTCAAGATTCTCGTCGGAGGACAGCTGATTGGTGGTTGTATGGTGGTATAGGCATTATACGGTGTTAAGGAGCGAGAGAATAACGATGCCGTATGCGCCCTTGAGGGGCTTGATGACTGCGCTGGGTAATTACCTCCTTTTGTAAGCGACACCGTAAATCTGCCACCTTTACTTGACTCGGACTCAAAATATATTATATTTGGATATAATCAAATATAAATAACAATAATATACAGCAACATCCAATGTAATATAATAATGTATATAATAATACTTATATTATTAACAATGTAATAACCTTTACTTGACTCGGATTTGGATATAATCAAATAACAATAACAATAATATGTAGCAATAAATATATATAGTTATTATTATTATAATTATGTATTATAAGTGTGTTAATAGTATATTACAATAAAATATAATATAAACTAAATATATGTGATAATAGTTATAACTTATTATTAATAATGTAATAACCTTTACTTGACTCGACTCAGAATATAATATATTTGGATATAATCAAATAAAAATAACAATAATATATAGCAACATTCAATGTATATAATAATAAAATTGTAATTATTTAAGTTTGTATTTTACACCTTTACTTGACTCGGACTCAAAATATATGATATTTGGATATAATCAATTATAAATAACAATAATATACACCATAAATATATATAGTTATTATTATTATAATTATGTATTAAAAGTATGTTAATAATATAATACATTTCTTGTACCAGCCATGGGCCTAGGCCTACGTGCTTAAATGAAATAAAAAAATATAATTGTAATGATATAAGTTTGTATTTTACACACTTACTTGACTCGGACTGAAAATATATTATATTTGGATATAATCAAATAACAATAACAATAATACAGCAATAAATATATATAGTTATTATTATTATAATTATAATTATGTATTATAAGTGTGTTTAATAATATAATACATTGTAATAATATAATTACAATAAAATATAATATAAACTAAATATATGTATTATAATAATAATAACTTATATCATTAATAATGTAATAACCTTTATTTGACTCTGACTCAAAGTATATTATATTTGGATATAATCAAATAAAAATAACAATAATACACCAATAAATATATATATATTTATTTATTTATTTCTCTCGGCCAAGGCTTTTCGCCTATTGCCACACAAAATACATGACAAGTGAATGTGAATAAGAAGTAATTTAATTATTTGCTAAAACGCTAAAAATAAATATATAGTTATTATTGTTATAATTATGTATTATAAGTATGTTTAATAATATAATACATTGTAATAATATAATTACAATAAAATATAATATAAACTAAGTATATGTATTATAATAATAATAACTTATATCATTAATAATGTAATAACCTTTATTTGACTCTGACTCAAAATATATTATATTTGGATATAATCAAATAAAAATAACAATAATACATCAATAAATATATATAGTTATTATTATTATAATTATGTATTAAAAGTATGTTAATAACATAATACATTTCTTGTACCAGCCATGGGCCTAGGCCTACTTGCTTTGATGAAATAAAAAAATATATATATAATACATTGTAATAATATATTACAATTTGTTTTCAGTCGTAGGCCTATTTGGCCTCATGCTATGTTGGAAATACAAAAAAAATAATATATTACAATAAAACATAATATAAACTAATTATATGTATTATAATAATAATAACTTATATTATTAATAATGTAATAACCTTTACTTCACTCGACTCAAAATATATTATATTTGGATATAATCAAATAAAAATAACAATAATACAGTAACATGTAATGTAATATATATAATAATATAATTGTAATTATATAAGTTTGTATTTTACACATATTATACAAATACAATAAAATTAATGTAATATAACATATATTTAACGTAACAAAATTTGAATATTGAAAATTTAATTACTAATACTAAAATTAATTACAGAATAAATAATAATTTATTAATAATAAATTTAATGTATATCAAGGGGGTCCGAAACATCCAATAATCTTCGTACACCTAGTGTCATGTTATCACTGTTATCAACCTGTTATCTCCATGTTATCATTTTGTCAAGTAATCTTCCTACACCTGGGTCATGTTATCACTGTTATCAACCTGTTATCTCCGTGTTATCACGTGTTATCAGATAATCTTCGTACACTTTTCCTCGGAGTTTCAGACCCCCTTGAATGTATATTATTGTTATACAAAATAAAATATGTCCAATACACAAATGTCATAATTTCAAATTAACTAACATTTAATTTATTATAATAGAATAGAATAGGAATAGAATAGGATTAAGTTCTCGTAAAAGACAAGCGGCTTGCATTCAGCTGTGTCGACTTATAGCTTACACACTTACGGCCTGTGACCCTTGACCTCTAGGTATGTCATGACTTAAGAGTTATGTACGCTAGTAATGTCTTTAGGGTCGTAAGAAATAGTTTGGAAAGTAGTAGTATAGCTATAATGGTGGAAATGTTAGTAGTAGTAGTAGAAGCAGAAGCAGTCTTAGTAGGAGTAGCAGTTGAGCTAGTATAGCAGTTATAATAGGAGTAGTAGTTGATCTTGTTGTTGTAGTACAATTATAGTGGTAGCTGAAGCAGTCTTAGTAGTAGTATAGTAGTAATAATAGCAGTAGTAGTACTAGTAATGTTAGTAGCAGCATTAGTAGTAGTAGTAGTAGTAGAAGTAGTAGTAGTACTTCAGTTCAAGATTCTTTAACCTCAGTAGTCAGGAATCGCAGTCTGACCTCGAGGTTCATAGTCTGATGTTAAGAATCTAAGTCTCACCTTCAAGATTCTAAAACTCAGTTCATGATTCTCAGTCTCAGTACTCAAGAATCTTAGTCTCACCTTCAAGACTCCAAAACTCAGTTCATGATTTTCAGTCTCAGTACTCAAGAATCTTAGTCTCACCTTCGAGACTCTAAAACTCAGTTCACGATTCTCAATCTCAGTACTCAAGAATCTTAGTCTCACCTTGAAGACTCTAATACTCAGTTCATGATTCTCAGTCTCAGTACTCGAGAATCTTAGTCTCATTTCTGGGATTCTTGGTTTTGCGGCAAGTCCTTGGCGAAAAGGAGATTTGGCAACATTGTTGGGCCATTTGAATGGCGCCATTATTTGCTTCATACCGAAAAAGACCAACCTCTCTACTGCGGACACAAATATTAAATATTTACGCGCATAAATTTTGACTTTGAAATATACCGAAAAATCAGGAAAAATTTTTGAAACATTTTAAAGCAAACAAATTTTCAAGAACTATTATAGCTGATTTAATAATGGTGTCCGCTATAGAGGGGCACGCGTTTTAAATGGCCTATTATTTGGTTCATACCGAAAAATGCCGGCCTCTCTACTACGGACACAAGAATTAAATATTTAAATCCAAAAATTTTGACTTTGAAATATACCAAAAAATCAGAAAAAATTTTTGAAACATTTTCGTGTAATTGAAGTTTAAATTATTTTAAAAATTAATTTTATAACGGTGTCCGCTATAGAGGGGCGCGCGTTTGGAATGGCCTGTTATTTGGTTCATACCGAAAAATGCCGACCCCTCTACTACGGACAGCGATATTAAATATTTAAATCCGAAAATTTTTACTTTGAAATATACCAAAAAATCAGGAAAAATTTTTGAAACATTTTCATGCAATTAAATATTAAATTATTTGAAAAACTGATTTTATAACGGTGTCCGCTATAGAGGGCGCACGTTTTGGAACACGCCGTTATTTTGGCTGGGGGCTTTTGGTGACAAAAGCGGCCATTTTGTGGCTGTGATTTTCGAAAAACTACTTGAGATTAGATAAACACAGCAGCTGGATCAACAAAAACTCAAATCCCTCAACTGAGACCTCAACTGAGAAAAAAATTCGGTGAATGTAAAGTATTTCTGCCTGTTGGAACAGAATAGACAACTGTGTTTAGACTACCCATTCGTCACACGTTCTTAACTACAGGGCTTAGTAGTAGTAGTAGTAGTAATAGTAATAGTAGTAATAGTAGTAGTAGTAGTAGTACAAGAAGAAGTAGTAGTGGTGGTAGTAGTAATAGTAGTAGTAGTAGTAGTAGTAGTAATAGTAGTAGTAGTAGTAGTAGTAGTAGAAGATAGTAGTAGTGGTGGTAGTAGTAATAGTCGTAGTAGTAGTAGTAGTAGTAGTAGTAGCAGCAGTAGCGATATTAAGAATTAATAAGAGTGTATAGTAGTAACAATAAGATAGGAGTAGTGTTAGGAGTAGTAGCAGTAGTAGCGGTAGTAGTAGTAGTAGTATAGTAGTAATAGCAACAGTAGCGGTAGTAGTCGTAGTTGGAAAAGTACTAGTCGTAGTTGCAAAATTAGTAGTTGCAGTGCTAGAAGTACAGTAATAGTGGGAGCAATAATAATATTCGTAGTAGCAATATAGTAGTAGTAGTAATAGTAGTAGAGTCCGTTTACTACCACTATTTATTTGCTAAGAATTATAATAAATACCAATAAAATTCTATAATGGGGTGCGGCTCGTGATTGAAAGGTTTCGAGTGTTGTCGCAGTGTTGTCGGTGTGTTGTTGCGGGCCCCGCAGAGCTATTGAGTTGTCCCAACAATAGCTACAACAAGAACACGACACCTTTTTTTTTCACCCAAGCAGCTTTTTTTCTATATTTATCAATCTTTTTGCCAAACAACGAATCCATTCTTCCACAAACCAAACCCCCAAGGTATTTCCCACTGTTGTAGGTCCAGCCATCAACTTCTCTTTGTGTTGTAGTACACATACAACACAACAACAGCCATCAGAAAATTTTCGAGGATTTTTTTTGTGGAGTAGGTTTTTAGGGATTAGGAAAATAAATGTTGTGCGACCCAAACTCCGAAGAAAATCGTAAGAAGATTATTTGATAACATATGATAACACGGAGATAACAGGTTGATAACTGTGATAACATGACCTTGGTGTATGAAGATTATATGGTAACGTATGATAACACGGAGATAACATGGAGATAACAGGTTGTTAACTATGATAACAGGACCTTGGTGTACGAAGATTATTTGATAACATATGATAACACGGAGATAACATGGAGATAACAGGTTGATAACTGTGATAACACGGCCTAGGTGTATGAAGATTATTTGATAACATATGATAACACGGAGATAACAGGTTGATAACAGGTTGATAACTCTGATAACACGGCCTAGGTGTACGAAGATTATAAGAGGTTTCGGACCCCTTGTGGGAAATGTTATGGGAAATTTGATGTTGTATTCCCAAACACGTGGGGAATGTTATCCGACTCCAGTAATGATGGGAAATCAATGAAAAGAAAAATTTTCAGTAGGAATATATGTGTAACGAAGGCGAAAAGTCCTTGAAAAGTATACTGAAATATTCCTGAAAACGGTCTGAAAAGTCCTTTGAAGTCTTGGACAGTTTTGAAAAGTTTGAAAAATCGTGAAAAGTTGAGATATTATTTGAAAAATCCTGAAAAAATAGTGAAAATTCGTGAAAAGTCCTTAAAACATCCTGAAAATGTCCTGAAAATATCCTGAAAAAATCGTGAAAATCATTAGGATTTGCTTGAAAGCCATGAGAAAATTTTAAAAATTCGTGCAAAATCCTTAAAACATCCTGAAAATGTTCTGAAAACATCCTGAAAACACCCCTGAAACTACCCTGAAAACATCCTGCAACCACCCTGAAAACAATCTGAAATATCCTGAAGACGTCCTGAAGCCACCCTGAAGACACCCTGAAAACACCTGAAATATCCTGAAATAACCTGAATACATTCTGAGGACACCCTGAAAAGCATCCTGAAAATTCCTGACAAATTTCCTGACAAATTTTTCAAAAAAAAAATGTCAACATTCCATCAACACACTTTCTCCATTATCTCCTATCCAGCATAGAATAAAACGCATTCCTCTACAGATCTTGTTTTCATAAACCCTTTTGAATAGTTTGCACATATTGTTGTACTCTGCACGTATTGTTGTAGTCTGCACATCAGGGGCCATCCAGTCAGTTGTTGTATCTGCGACATCTGTTGTAGTTGCAAACACTCGGAGGAAGCTGTGAAAACACTATACATAAAGCCGGGTTCAGACTAGGGCTGTTTTGGCCAAACCGTTTGGACAAACGAGTTGGAAAAAAACATACATTAAAACTTCAGGGCACACTATAAAGCCGGGTTCACACTAGGGCTGTTTCGGCCAAACCGTTTGGACAAACGAGTTGTGCAAACAACCATTGTGCTTCTATTACATTGCGTTTTGCGTTTTATAGGAGCAAGAAAATCGTGTTTCTGTAGCCCGTTTGCCCAAACTGTTTGGCCGAAACAGCCCTAAGTGTGAACCCGGCTTTATAGTATGCCCTGAAGTCTTAATGTGTGTTTTTTTTCCAACTCGTTTGTCCAAACGGTTTGGCCAAAACAGCCCTAGTGTGAACACCGGCTTAAGCCTTCAAAATTTCCAACTTGGAAAAGATTTTCCCCTGATCCATCCTCTTGTGCACAGACAACAAGCAACAAGCAACAAGCAAACAAACCGTGCTTCTGTAGCCCGTTTGCCCAAACTGTTTGGCCGAAACAGTCCTTAGTGTGACCCTGGCTTAAGCTTTTCCCTGATCCATCCTCTTGTTGTACGCAGACAACAAGCAACAAGCAACAAGCACGGTAATCGTGTTTCTGTAGCCCGTTAGCCCAAACTGTTTGGCCGAAACAGCCTTTAGTGTGACCCCGGCTTAAGCTTTTCCCCTGATCCATCTATCCTCTTATTGTACACAGACAACAAGCAACAAGCAAGAAAATCCTGTTTCTGTAGCCCGTTTGCCCAAACTGTTTGGTCGAAACAGCCTTTACTGTAACCCCGGCTTAAAATTTTCCCCTGATCCATCGTTTTATTGTGCACAGACAACAAGCAACAAGCAAACAAACCATGCCTCTTTAGCCCGTTTGCCCAAACTGTTTGGCCGAAACAGCCTTTAGTGTGACCCCGGCTTAAGCTTTTCCTCTGATCCATCCTCTTGTACACAGACAACAAGCAACAAGCACGGTAATCGTGCTTCTACTAGCCCGTTTGCCCAAACTGTTTGGCCGAAACAGCCTTTACTGTGACCCCGGCTTTAGCTTTTTCCCCTGATCCATCGATCCTCTTATTGTGCACAGACAACAAGCAACAAGCAACAAGCAGAAAAAAAACCTCTGGATAACAAAGAGAGAAGAGAAAGCGTTTGTAAAAAAAAACGTGTATGTTGCGGATTTAACAGCATGGTAGCTGGGTATTTGAGACATTTAATCAGTGGTTTTTACTCGGTACCTAAACCGCCATTTAACCTGCAGGAGACATTGGTCTCATTACCGGATTCCTTTTCTCTTTTTCCAAACTAGAGGATTAGGTTTTATACCGAGTCTCTCTCTGTTCTGTTCCGTTTATAGGGCCGTACCATTAAATGCGTGTTTCTCTATAGCGGACACTTATATTAAATCAGCTTGTTAATATTTTTCAACTTTCTTGGTGCCAAAATGTTTCTCAAATTTTTCTGTGATTTTTAGTGTTTTTTTCAGTCATTTTGGATGACTACGTTATTTTATACGGGTGTCCGCACTAGACAGGCTGGTCTACAGAGGCCCTTTTGGAATAAGGTCTAAAGGGCGGCCTATTCCAAAGGCACGCTTCACTACAGCGGACACTTCTATTAAATCAGTTTGTTAATATTTTTCATTTTTCTTGGTGCCGAAATGTTTCTCAAAATTTTCTGTGATTTTTAGTGTTTTTTCAGAAATATTGGATGACTACGTTATTTTATACGAGTGTCCGCACTAGAGAGGCTGGTCTACAGAGGCCCTTTTTGGAATAGGGTCTATAGAGCCGTATCACTAAATGCGTGTCTCTCTATAGCGGACACTGTTATTAAATCAGTGTTAAAGATTTTTGAAACTTTATTTATACCAAAATGTTTCTTGAATTTTTCTGTGATTTTTAGAAACATTTTTAAGACAGATTTTGTAGTACAAATATTTTATTCAGCTGTCCGCACTAGAAGAGTTAGATTCGAGCCTCTCTACAGCGGACACTGTTATTAAATTAATTTTAAAGATTTTTGAAAATTTGTTTATACTAAAATGTTTCTTATATTTTTCTGTGATTTTTAGAAATATTTTCAGTAGAGATTTTTTGGTCCAAGTATTTTATTCAGCAGTCCATACTAGCGGGGTTAAATTCGTTCCTCTCTATAGCGGACACTGTTATTAAATCAGTGTTAAAGATTTTTGACATTTTTTTTATACCAAAATGTTTCTTAAATTTTTCTGTGATTTTTAGAAGAATTTTCAAGTGAGATTTGTGCATAGAAATATTTAATATACCTGTCCGTAGTAGAGCGGCTAGTTTTCGGCGGCCTATTTGGAATAGGCCCTATGTAAGGTTCTCTCAAGTGATGAGTGTAGTAGAAGCACTACCACTGCTACTACTAATACTACTTTACTATAACCACCACTACTACCAATAGTATAGTTACTACTACCATTGCCATTACTACTACTGCTACTACTACTACTACTATTGCTACTACTACTACTGCATCTTCTGTTACCACTACTACTACTACTTTACTATTACCACACTACTGCTACCAATAGTATAGTTACTACTACCATTGCCATTAATACTACTGCTATACTACTGCTACTACTACTACTACTTTACTATTACCACCACTACTACCAATAGTATAGTTACTACTACTACTGCATCTTCTGTTACCACTACTACTACTACTACTAATACTACTACTTTACTATTACCACCACTACCACTAATAGTATAGTTACTACCACCATTGCCATTACTACTACTGCTACTACTACTGCTACTACTACTACTACTATTGCTACTACTACTACTCCTACTATTACTGCTACTATTACTACTACTATTGCTACTACTACTACTGCATCTTCTGTTACCACTACTACTACTACTACTTTACTATTACCACCACTACCACCAATAGTATAGCTACTACTACCATTGCCATTGCTACTACTGCTACTACTACTGCTACTACTACTACTACTATTGCTACTACTACTACTCCTCCTACTATTACTGCTGCTAATACCGCTACCACTATTACTACTACCACCACTACTAATAATACTGCCTTATACAATATTTTATACTTTAGACAAATTTCGCGTGCGATTCAGTGTATATATCAGGTCACCATCTTGACGTGTTGTGTTAATTCATTAATCACTTGACGTGTCCCAATCAAGGGGTCAGAAACTTCGAAGAAAGTGTACGAAGATTATTTGATAACACATGATAACACGGAGATAACATGGAGATAACAGGTTGATAACAGTGATAACATGACTCTAGGTGTACGGAGATTATTTGATGACACATGATAACACGGAGATAACATGTTGATAACAGTGATAACATGACTCTAGGTGTACGAAGATTACTTGATAACATATGATAACATGGAGATAACAGGTTGATAACAGGACCTTAGTGTACGAAGATTATTTAATAGAATGTGATAACACGGAGATAACACGGAGATAACATGTAGATAAGAGGACGATAACAGTGATAACATGACCTTAGTGTACGAAGATTATTTGATAACATATGATAACACGGAGATAACATATAGATAACAGGTTGATAACAGTGATAACATGACCTTGGTGTACGAAGATTATTGCAAGTTTCGGACCCCTTCATCCCAATCGATGAATCGATACGACAGTCGATTTTCCATTCCTCTCTGCTGTGTCCATTAATCGCGCGTGTCGCAATGTCACAACACGAATTCTTCGCCTATCCGTTGATAATGTCATCATCGATATTATGTATTATCGATTAACTATTATATTAATATAATTATTAATATATTTATATTAATAATTAATTATTATAATATTATTATATATATTTTGTAATTATAGGCCCTATGTAAGATTCATTCTAGTGATGAGTGTAGTAGAAGCACTACCACTGCTACTACTACTACTACTTTACTATTACCAACAGTACTAGCAGTAGTATAGTTACAAATCCCATTGCCATTACTACTACTGCTATACTACTACTACTACTGCTGTACTACTACTACTACTCCTACTACTTCTTCTCCTACGACTACTATTACTACTACTACTACCAAGAGTATAGTTACTACTACCTAGGCCCTGTGTAGGATTCACTCAAGTGTTGATACAGGATTGTAGTAGAAGCACTACCACTGCTACTACTACTACTACTTCTCCTACGACTACTATTACTACTACTACTACCAAGAGTAAAGTTACTACTACCTAGACCCTAGGACTAGACCCACATGTACGAAGTTAGATTTTTGGACGAATATATCGATACCCGTTAAATATCGATATTTTATTTTGTATCGTGTCTAATCGATTTTTAACATTTTTAAATCGATTATTAAATTTTAATTTATTATTTATATTATTATATTTTTATAATTTATTTATTATATTATTTATTAATTTATTATTATTATAGCGCGTGTATTGACTTCAATCCACAATTTGGATCATAGTCTATTGAGATAACAGTATTATTATTATTTAAATATAATTAATTTTCATTATATTAATATTACTATATTTTAATATAATCATTTTAATTAAGTATGATAAATATAATAAATAATATTAATATAATTATTATTAAATACAATTAAATTTAATGTAAATTATATTTAATTATATTTAATCGATTTTAAAATTTTTACTAGTCATAATATAGTTATATAAAATCAAATATAATATAATATATATATTTACAATATAAGTAATATAATTATTATATTAATAATATATTGAATAATATAATAATAATAATTTATTAATATAATAATTATACTACAATTATTATAATATCAATAATACAATTATTTTATTAATAATATATTTAAAAATATATTAAATAATTAATTAATATATTAATATATTATATATATACATAATATATAATACAAATAAATAATATAATTTATAATATAATATAATGCAGAATAGACGAATTACAATAAACTTAGCAATAATAATAATAATATATTAATTAATATTAAAAATATTTTAATCTTTTGTAATAATGCTGAATTATGTTAATAACTTAATTTATTCACTCGGCTACACGCGGACGGCTTAAGCCGATTTGATCGTGGCAGGGGGTCGGCAACTCTACAAACCCAACACGCTGATAACAGTTGATAACAATGTGATAACATGTTTAATGTAACGAAAGGTTGCGGACCCTTTTCTCTATGCTTTCAGAGTTATCAACATGTTATCACTTGTTATCGAGGTAGGGGGCATGCAACTCTACAAATCCATCACGCTGATAACAGTTGATAACAATGTGATAACGTGTTTAATATAACGAAAGGTTGTGGACCCTTTTCGCTATGCTTTCAGAGTTATCAACATGTTATCACTTGTTATCGAGGTAGGGGGTGCGTAACTCTACAAACCCAACACGCTGATAACAATTGATAACAGGTTTTGACATGTTGATAATACGCTGATAATTTCGAGAGGGTCCGCAACCTTTCGTTACAATTAAAATGTTATCAAATTGTTATTACTTGTTATCAGCGTGATGGAATTGTAGAGTTGCGGACCCCCTACCTCGATAACCAGTGATAACATTTTGATAACACTGAAATCATAGAGAAAAGGGTCCGCAACCTTTCGTTATAATTAAACACGTTATCAAATTGTTATCAACTGTTATCAGCTAGATAGAATTTCAGAGTTGCGGACCCTCTATCTCGATAACAAGTGATAACATGTTGTTATCTCTGAAAGCATAGAGAAAAGGGTCTGCAACCTTTCGTTATAATTAAAAATGTTATCAAGTTGTTATCAAATGTTATCAGTGTTATGGATTTGGAGCGTTGCGGACCCTCTCATCTTCTTTTATGTGAAGAGTTGATGAAAAATTTTTACTTTTTTCGTTGTGTGTTTTTGTGTAAGAAAGCGATGACTTAAGAAGGTACGCTTGTCAACGTGTTCAACATTTGACGAGGGGGTTGGCAACTTTGTATGAAGAATCTTGGTTGAGAATCTTAGTGAGAATCAAGAATCTTGATTCAGAATCCTGGTAAGAATCTTGGATAAGAATCTTGGTTAAGAATCTTGGTTAAGAATCTTGGAGAAGAATCAAGAATCTTGATACAGAATCCTGGTAGGAATCTTGGTTAAGAATCTTGGTAAGAATCTTGGCTAAGAATAAAGAATCTTGATTCAGAATCCTGGTAAGAATCTTGGTAAGAATCAAGAATCATAGCAAGAGTTAAGAATCATGCTGAGAACCAAGAATCTTGGTCAAGAATCATAATAAGAATTAAGAGTCCTGGTAAGAATCTTGGTTAAGAATCTTAACAAGAGTTAAGAATCACAGTGAGAATTAAGAGTCTTTGAAAGAATCTTACGAAGAATCTTGGTCAAGAATCATAGGAAAGAGTTAAGAATCTTGTTAAGAATCCTGCTGAAAATCAAGAATCCTGGTAAGAATCTTGGTTAAGAATCTTAGTACGTATTAAGAATCACAGTGAGAATTAAGAGTCTTTGAAAGAATCTTACGAAGAATCTTGGTCAAGAATCATAGGAAAGAGTTAAGAATCTTGATAAGAATCATGGTGAAAATTAAGAATTTTGGTTAAGGATCTTAGTAAGAGTTGAGAATCTTGATTAAGAATCATGGTGAGAATCAAGAATCTTGGTAAGACTCATACTAAAGAGTTAAGAATCATGGATAAGAATCAAGAATCTTGGTAAGAATCTTGGTAAGAATCTTGGTAAGAATCATACTAAAGAGTTAAGAATCATGGATAAGAATCTTAGTAAGAGTTGAGAATCTTGATTAAGAATCTTGGTAAGAGTGAAGAATCTTGATAAGAATTAAGAATCTTGGTAAGAATCAAGAATCTTGGTAAGAATTAAGAATCTTGGTAAGAATCAAGAATCTTGGTAAGAATTAAGAATCTTGGTAAGAATTAAGAATCCTAGTAAGAATCATGGATAAGAATCTTAGTAAGAGTTGAGAATCTTGATTAAGAATCTTGGTAAGAATCAAGAATCTCTGTTAAGAATCACGGCAAGATTCTTAGAAAATTAACTAACAAACTAAAAAAACTAGCTTACTTACTAACTATTCCAGACTAATTCTACTAAATAAATAATTAAATTACTAGCTTATACCAACAACTTTACTACCTAGTCGAACTAATTAAACTACTTACTAAGTAATTGTACTAACTAACTAACTATAGCAGAACTAGCTATCTGACTAACTCGCTCTTCGATGGACTTGCTAACTAACTAAACTAGTTAGCTGAGTAACTAACTACTAAACTACAAACTAACTAGGTAACTATTAACAAGCTTACAAACCAAACTATCTACAACAGGTACTAACTAACCAACCGTTAGCAAAACTAGCTATCTTACCGACTCATTAATTGACTTGCTAACTAACTGAACTAAGTAGCAACAAATAACTAACTAACTACTAAACTTACCAGACAACGACTAACTAACAAAACTACTAACTAATCAACCAGCTACGCAACCATCCAGCTAACTAACTACTAGCCAAGGGGTCCGAAACTTCCAATAATCTTCGTACACCTGGGTCATGTTATCACTGTTATCAACCTATTATCTCCGTGTTATCACGTGTTATCAGATAATCTTCGTACACTTTTCCTCGGAGTTTCGAACCCCTTGCTACTAGCTAATTAACTAAGAACCACTTTCCTAGTCTACACATCCCAATCTCTTAAAGAACTCCTCCTCTTTTACCTTCCGCTACAACACTTGATAACACCTGATAACAGGGTGATAACACTTCTTCGACTACAACTTTATCGTCACCTTCAACAACGCAACAACACGGCGTCAAGCCACCAATAGCAAAGCGTGTGAAAAATGCCGCACCGACCAACAAAAAAGTTACCACACTGGGGGGGTCCGCAACCTCCGGCGACAACAGTTGATAACAGTTGATAACACTGATAACACTTGATAGCAGATATGCCCCTATATCTTAAAAAATCCAAAATTCCCAGACTGTTGTCTGTTATCAAGTGTTATCACGTGTTATCAACTGTTATCAAGTCTTATCAACGAAGGTTGCGAACCCCACCCCGCGATTTGAAAAAGTTCCCGCCAGAAGGGAGGAGTTGTAAAAAGAAAAACTTGAAATGACAAAAGCTTATAGGGGTTGGCTACGTGATGTTATCACCTTGTTATCAACTGTTATCAAGTGTTATCATGTGTTATCAGACGCTATAGAACAAGTACAAAAGACCCCGTAGTTGACTAAGATGAATGGGTTTTGCCTATAACTCAGGTAAAAACATAAGGCAAGGATCCCGGGTTCGAGGCCTACAACAGTTGGCTACAACAGTTCTCAACAACTTTTTTTCAGTTTTTATTTATGGATTTAATTGAGTTTGATTTATAATTATACTAAATAATTTTTGATTTGTGGAATTTTTTTGGAGATTTTTTTAATGGAAATGCTACAACAACCCTACAACATTATGTAAAAAACCTAACAACAGCTATGAACTCAGCGGATATAGTCATATTTAATAGACTGCTAGTGAAAAGTCTTTGGATATAGCTCGAAACAATAGTTCTTGTAGTGCTACAACATCTACTACAACACTGCCTACAACTTAGTGAACAGCAAATCCTTCTATTTTAGGAAGTTGAGTATTTTTAGCCCAACTCGGTAATCTCCTTCAAAAGGATTATGGCGGGACTACAACATCCTCTACAACATCTCCTACAACACCATTGACAAGATTCTTAGTCGCCTATTTCATTTTTCCTACAGACAGGTCCTTTCAACACAAACTGCTGCAACTATAAATCCCTATACAACAGTTGTTGTAGCCCTGCAACATGTCCTACAACATCCCTCTACAACACTAAGTGCATTTTACCTTACTAAGCATTTTTCTTTAAGCCAACTCTTTCATCCGAAATTCATGTATTTGAAACCCTACAACACTTATTGCACCCCTACAACGTTTCCTACAACATGCTCTACAACACTAGAAACATTTTCTTGCCTAGCTTTTACCCTAAGAAATCCTTTTCGGCGAAAATTCTTGTATCTAAAAACCCCTACAACACTTATTGCACCCCTACAACAATGTCATACAACATGCCCTACAACACTAGAAACATTTTCTTGCCTAGCTTTTACCCTAAGAAATCCTTTTCGGCGAAAATTCTTGTATCTAAAAAACCCCTACAACATTTATTGTACCCCTACAACATTTCCTACAACATACCCAACAACAATACAAACATTTTCTGAACAAGTTTTTAGCCTGAGAAATCCTTTCGGCAATGTTTCTTGAACCAAAAACCCCCTATACAACACTTATTGTGCCCCTACAACATTTCCTACAACATACCCTACTACAATACAAACATTTCTTGACAAGTTTTTTACCCTAGGAAATCCTTTCGGCAACGTTTCTTGAACCAAAACCCCCCTATACAACACTTATTGTGCCCCTACAACATTTCCTACAACACACCCTACTACAATACAAACATTTCTTGACAAGTTTTTACCCTAGGAAATCCTTTCGGCAACGTTTCTTGAACCAAAACCCCCTATACAACACTTATTGTGCCCCTACAACATTTCCTACAACACACCCTACAACAATACAAACATTTTCTTGACAAGTTTTTAGCCTAAGAAATCCTTTCGGCGACGTTTCTTGAACCAAAACCCCCCTATACAACACTTATTGTGCCCCTACAACAGTGCCCCTACAACACTGTCTCCGAACCCCAGGTTCTAATAAATTTGTTTGGCATCGGTGTACAAAAGAGCTGTCCGTGTTGTTGGCCATGTTCTTTCACCTGGAACAAGGATTCGGCTGGTGGGTAGAGGGGATCAACCCCTCCACTACGGACACACGTATCTGCTACCCACGTGCAAAAATTTTACTTCAAAATACATCTAAAATTATCAAAAAAATTCGCAAAACACTTTGGTGCAAAAATAATTTGCAAATTTTCAATAGCAGATTTAACCTAGGTGTCCGCTATAGCGAGGCTGGCTTTTTTAGGAAAAAGAAAACCTCTCAACTACGGACAGCCATATAAAATACGTCCGTGCGCAAATTTTACTTCCAAATACATGTAAAATTATCAGAAAAATTCGCAAAACACTTTAGTGCAAAAATAATTTGCAAACTCCCAATGGCAGATTTAATCTAAGTGTCCGCTATAGAGAGGCAGGTCTTTTTGATGAAGAACCTCTCAACAACGGACAGCCGTATAAAATACTCAGTTGCAAAATTTTTACTTTATAATGTAACTAAAATTCACAGAAAAATTCGAGAAACATTTCTGTGCAAAAATAATTCGCAAATTTTTAATAGAAGATTTAATATAGGTGTCCGCTATAAAGAGGCTGTCTTTTATGGAAAATGGGACAACCTCTCAACTACGGACAGCCGTATAAAATACTTATATCCTCAAATTTGGCTTTAAAATACGTCTAAAATTCTCAAAAAAATTCGAGAAACATTTCTGTGCAAAAATAATTCGCAAATTCTCAGTAGCAGATTTAATATAAGTGTCCGCTATAGAGAGGCTAGCCTTTTAGCAATAGCAATAGGGCCTATTCCAAAACGCTCACCTCACTATAGCGGACACTTCTATTAAATCACCTTGTTAATATTTTTCAACTTTCTTGGTGCCGAAATGTTTCTCAAATTTTTCTGTGATTTTTAGAGTTTTTTTTCAGTCACATTTGATGACAATATTATTTTATACGAGCGTCCGTAGTAGCGGGGCTGGTCTACAGAGGCCTATTTGGAATAAGGTCTATAGAGACCGCAAATCGATACAATGGCGCCGATGATTTTGAATAGGTCATAAATATTTCTTTTGGCCTTTTGACTTTTTCCCCGCAGTGGCATTTAAAGGGAATATGTTGACGCTGAAATCTCTATCAGAACCGTGTCTAACGCTATTCCGGAATAAGTCACCTGGAACGACATCAGTATACAACCCCCTCTTCTACAACCCTCTGCTACTACCCTACAACAACGTTTGGCTATACAATCAAAATATTGAAAGTTGTTGTGTTGTTGGACACCTTTTGTGCTAGGCCAGTCTGAAAAATTCACGTAAAAATAATTTTTAAAATACAGTTAACAGAGACTTGAACGAACGAACAACCCAGCGGAAAATTAAGGATGTCGGCTACATCCTGAACGATATCCGTAACATATCCTGAATATCCTGAACGACATCCGATCGTGGATGAGTATTAAAAATTGTGTTGAGAATTGTGAATTTTGATTACTGAGGGCACCATGAAGTATCCTGAAAAGCGTTTTTTCAGGACGTTATTAAGTACCTTGAACATGCAGTATTCAGGCATTCAAATGTCAGGATCCTGAACACCATGGAAGTGGGCCAATTTTACTCGACTCGGAGTCCTGATTGGCATCCTGAAAATGTCCTTTTCAGGATGATTTCAGGGTTCTGAAACTATCCTTAGTTTTCTACTGGGAATTTAGTTAGCACATAGATTTTGCTTATAAAACTAAATTAATGGGGTTTGGGCTTATTGCGTTTTTAACTCGGTTCTGGTAATTTGTACCCCAGCATCCTGAAAATGTCCTTTTCAGGATATTGTCTTATACATCATATAGGATTTTTGCTTATACAACTAAGTTAATGGGTTCTGGGCCTATTGTGTTTTTAACCCGGTTCTGGTAATTTTTCCCCTGTTCTTGTCAGTGAAAGCAATAAAAGATATCCCAATGAATCCAATGGCCGAATAACAATAGACCCATTATTCCAAAAAGGCCCTCTGTAGACCAGCCCCGCTACTACGGACGCTCCTATAAAATAACCTTATCAATGAATCGACTTGAAAATAGGCCTAAAAATCTTCAAAAATCTGAGAAACACTTTGATACCCAAAAAAGTTCAAAATTTTAATTAGCTGATTTAATAGAAGTGTCCGCTATAGTGAGGTGCGCGTTTTTTGGGTATAGGCCGCCCTATAGACCTTATTCCAAAAAGACCTCTGTAGACCAACCCTCTCTAGTGCGGACACTCGTATAAAATAATGTTGTCATCAAATGTGACTTTAAAAAAACTCTAAAAATCACAGAAAAATTTGAGAAACATTTCGGCACCAAGAAAGTTGAAAAATATTAACAAGGTGATTTAACAGAAATGTCCGCTATAGTGAGGTGCGCCATTTTTTCGGGAAGAATAGGCCGCCCTATAGGAAAACTAAGACTTGTTTGTCTGAGGGGGTATGTGCCATGATCGATTATCTTAATGTTTTTTATCGATTCTTTGACGGTTCTGCTTTTTTTTTTTTGCTGTATTGCTAGATGTCATACCCCGTTGATCACACCCTCCCAATCATCACGGGTACACAGAGAGAAAAAAGCAACTGTAATTGACCTTATTCCAACCTCCCTCTCTACTACGGACACTGGTATCAATGAAATTTTTCAATGAATCGACTTGAAAATACGTCTAAAAATCTTCAAAAAATCTGAGAAACACTTTGATACCCAGAAAAGTTCAAAATTTTAATAAACTGATTTAATAGGAGTGTCCGCTATAGTGAGGTGCACCGTTTTGGGAATAGGCCCTTATTTAGATTTGCAATCATTTTTTTCGGTCCGTAGGCCTAATTGGCATATGGAGAATCGAATGGTCCTTTGGAACCATCCATATGAAGCGACAGATGCTGTTTGTAACACGTCACCATGCATATTTTCGCCTGAATAATTCAATTAAATGCTGTAATTAATTGCCTATAAGAGTCGGTTGCAACTGTTGATGTCTAATTAGATACTTGTTTCAAGCATATTAATTCAAATTGAATAACTGAAAAAGCCTTGAAAGGGAATTTTAGAAAGCACTTAAAAAACTATTAAAAAAATATAGTTTGGGGATTTACAGTGAAGAAGATAGGAGTGTGGGGCAATTGGACCACCCCGATAAGGGTCACCAGGACCAGGGTTTGAAAATATCTATAAAGATATTTGAAGTTGTTCTGGATAGTTGTGAAATAGACCCAAAATAAAAAATTTTAATGGATACCTAAGATGGGGCAATTGGACCACTCCGTAAGGGTCACTTGGACCTGTAGTTAAAAACGCCGGAAATGACTTTTTATGTTATTCTAAGGGGTCGCTAAGTGAACCTAAATCCAAATTCATTATGCCTATGTTGGGGCAACTGGACCACCCCGTAAGGGTCACTGGGACCAGTAGTTAAAAACGCCGAACATGATGTTTTATGATGTTTCAAGGCATCGTGAAATGAACTTGCAACGAAAAATGGTGATGGGGCAATTGGACCACCCTGGTCCCTCTCGGACACTTGACGTTTAAGTACCGATCAGAAGATTCTGCGTCTTTTGCGGGTACTGCCAAATGACCCCAAAATGAAAAATCAACTAAGTTGGGGCAATTGGACCACCCTGGTCCATCTTGGACAATTGATGTTTAAGTACCGATCAGAAGATTCTGCGTCTTTTACGGGTACTGCCAAATGACCCCAAAACGAAAAATCAACTAAGTTGGGGCAATTGGACCACCCTGGTCCCTCTTAGACACTTGATGTTTAAGTACCGATCAGAAGATTCTGCGTCTTTTACGGCACTGCCAAATGATCCCAAAATGAAAAATCAACCAAGTTGGGGCAATTGGACCACCCTGGTCCCTCTTGGAGACTTGACGTTTAAGTACCGATCAGAAAATTCTGCGTCTTTTACGGGTACTGCCAAATGATCCCAAAATGAAAAATCAACCAAGTTGGGGCAATTGGACCACCCTGGTCCCTCTTGGAAACTTGACGTTTAAGTACCGATCAGAAAATTCTGCGTCTTTTACGGGTACTGCCAAATGACCCCAAAATGAAAAATCAACCAAGTTGGGGCAATTGGACCACTTCTATTCAGAAAACTTGGAAACTGAAAATTTTTCGTATAAAAATTTTCTGGAATGGGAATTGGTAGAGATTTTTTCGTTTGTTTATTTGTAGGTTTTCCTAACAAGATACGACGGCAAGACTGCGCCGACGTGAAAGGCTTTGTAATGATGATACATGGCGCCAGTAAATAATGATAAACTTTTCAAATGATTTATTTACTGCTTAATTGGCAAAATGACGGGTTATAAACATGATAAATAAAAAGAAATTTTTTGGAAATATTTTTTTTTTCAAAAGCCTCGACGACTGTCATAGTAGGAATGTGCTAATCAATCCCTGTTTGTTTGAGTCTTTTTCTTCAAAGTTTTCTAAAAAAGCTTTTCATAAGAAGATGTGTATAAAGAAGCCGAAAAGCCTTATCATTAACTAGCAAGTGTTTCCACTTTGCAGGGGAAATTCCCTGAAAAAAGGGAATAATGGGGTCTTGAGAAGGGACAAAGTAAGAGAAGAGGGAAAAGGGGAAACTGAAACGTGGAAACACCGTTTAGTAGCAGTGTTTCCACTTTGCAGGGAAATTCCCTGAAAAAGGGAATAATGGGATCTGAGAAGGAACAAAGTAAGAGATGAGGGAAAAAGGGGAAATCAGGACCTTGTGCGTTCCAAACACCGAGGGGGAAAAAGGGAAAAAGGAAAATTGAAAAGTGGAAACACTGTTAAGTAGCAGTGTTTCCACTTTGCAGGGAAATTCCCTGAAAAAGGGAATAATGGGATCTGAAAAGGGACAAATTAAGAGAAGAGGGAAAAGGGGAAATCAGGACCCTGTACGCTCCGAACACCGAGGGGGGAAAAAGGGAAGGAGAAACGAAGAATGGGAAAAAAGGAAAATTGAGGGAAATTCCCTGAAAAAGGGAATAATACATCATAGGGTAATAATAATAATAATAGGGAATAATAATAATACGGTTGAGTACCGAGTGAATAGGTAGCTGAACACTGGCTCACCACTGAATCACTAGCTGAAGAGTAGCTGAGCTGACCTAATAGTTGCCAAAATTGAACCATCTGAATAAGGGGTTGAATACTGCATGAATAAGTCCTTGAGAGATTCAAGCGTACGAACCGCCTGAAAGTGGGCCAATTTCACACTACCATCCCAGCTGAATCCGTGATAGTCATGCACCATTCAGAGGGTCGTTCAGACGTTTGACTAGCAGCATTTTTTATCGGGTATGGAGAAAATGAAAGTGGGCCAATTTCACACTACCGTCTAGCTGAATCCGTGATAGTCATACACCATTCAGAGGCTAGTTCAGACGTTTGACTAGCAGCATTTTTAATCAAGGTCTGAGAAAATGAAAGTGGGCCAATTTCACACTACCGTCTAGCTGAATCCGTGATAGTCATACACCATTCAGAGGGTCGTTCAGACGTTTGACTAGCGCACTTTATCGAGGTCTGAGAAAATGAAAGTGGGCCAATTTCACACTACCGTCTAGCTGAATCCGTGATAGTCATACACCATTCAGAGGGTCGTTCAGACGTTTGACTAGCGCACTTTATCGAGGTCTGAGAAAATGAAAGTGGGCCAATATCACACTACCATCTAGCTGAATCCATAATAGTCATACACCATTCAGAGGGTCGTTCAGACGTTTGACTAGCGCACTTTATCGAGGTCTGAGAAAATGAAAGTGGGCCAATATCACACTACCATCTGGCTGAATCCATAATAGTCATACACCATTCAGAGGGTCGTTCAGACGTTTGACTAAGCAGCATTTTTTTTTTTAAATCAGGGTCTGAGAAGAACTGCTTGATGGTCTTTGTTGTTCAGAGCCGCTGGGCCTGTGTGTTGAGGAAGAAGTTGAAATGTCTGCCGTCTGTCAGCTGACCAAAGGTGTACAAAAGAGAAGAAGAAGGACGTTTGACGTCTTGATGTAAGTTACACGGACGATGTACTTCACTACAGGGGGTCGGCAACTCCATTAACATCCACCAGTAAAGGGCCTATGGGCCTTTGGGCTTTCGGGGTCCCCCCCGCACCAACAATCAAAAGGCCCCAACATGTCAAACACACGTCGCAATGGTATGCAATTGTGACACACCGACGTCTGTCTAAACAAGTTTCTCTAGGCCCTGTCAAAATAACACAAAAATTCAGAACTATATCTCATTAATTTCGTCTACGAAATATCATGTCTATGTTAAGATAAGGGTTAGTCCAAGATTCGCGCATCCAGCTTCCCATGAACCGGTTCGCTTTAAGGGGTTGGGCAATTGGACCACCTTCCTGGGGGGTCACTTGAAACATGGGTTTAAAATGATTTTTGCGTCATTTCTGATGTTTTGAACCCATGGTCCAAGTGACCCCTAGAGGTGGTCCAATTGCCCCATCTCAATTTTTCTTGGGTCACTTTGAATCATGGGTTAAAAACATGTTTTATAACATTTGGAAGCTTTCTAGGGGGCGGTCCAAGTAACCCTTTTCTGAGTGGTCCAATTGCCCCATTACTACTGTTCTGGGTCTTCTTGGACCATAGGTTAAAAACTCGTTTTGTAACATTTGGAAGCTTTTTAGGGGGCGGTCCAAGTAACCCTTTTCGGAGTGGTCCAATTGCCCCATCACTACAGTTCTGGGGTCATCTTGGACCATAGGTTAAAAACACGTTTTGTAACATTTGGAAGCTTTCAAGGGGGGTGGTCCAAGTAACCCTTTTCGGAGTGGTCCAATTGCCCTAATAAGCGTGCGGTTATTAAGTACTTGGTAAAAAAGCTCTTACAAAAACAGGAAGGAATCTTTTCAAATTCTTCAAAACTACAGGGATAATCTGTAACCCCCAATACCCCCCATACAAAATTCCCAACAACTTGTTTATGAAAAATTCCCAATTTTCTGCGCATGGTCAAGATTCCTGCGGCCAGATTGCCAACAGACTTCCGGAGAATTTCTGGGACCATTTCAAGGCATGGGACTATTTCCATCATGGCTTCTGCACAGGGGGATTAAGAAAACTTTTGAAAAATTATAGCGGAGAGCAATAAAACAAAATCTCCCAAGTAGAGGATAATGGGGGACTGTGTGTCCCAGCTTTGAGGGGACAAAGCTGCAAGCAAAGCCATAAAAGAATCAAGAAAAGGTCCGCAACTTTTCTCAAAACTTTAAGCCAGTTTCTTAATTCGTCATATGATTCTTGGGTATCGAACTTGGTACCAAAAGATTTTTCAGTGTCTCTTCTATAAGAATCTCAATTTTCATCGTGATTCTTGAATTAGGAGAGCCGTGATTCTTAAAGTTACGGACCCCCTCCTGAAGAACTTTTCTTTTCCCGCAACTTTTCTCAAAATTTAAGCGAGATTCTTAATTCTCCGTATGATTCCTGGACATCGAACTTGGTACCAAAACATTCCCCAGTGTCTCTTCTATAAGAATCTCAATTTTCATGATAATTCTTAAATTAGGAGAGCCGTGATTCTTAAAGTTTCGGACCCCCCTCTGAAGAATTGATCATTTGGAACAGCCATTAAGAAATTGCTGTCACGAGATTTTTAAATTTCTTTATAATTCCTGGACATCGAACTTGGTACCAAAAGATTCCTCAGTGTCTCTTCTATAAGAATCTCAATTCCATCGTGATTCTTAAATTAGGAGAGCCGTGATTCTTAGAGTTTCGGACCCCCCTCTGAAGAACTGGTGATTTGGAACAGCAATTAAGGAATTGCTGTCACGAGATTTTTAAATTTCCATATGATTCCTGGACATCAAACTTGGTACCAAAAGATTCCTCAGTGTCTCTTCTATAAGAATCTCAGTTTTCATGATGATTCTTAAATTAGGAGAGCCGTGATTCTTACAGTTTCGGACCCCCCTCTGAAGAACTGGTCATTTGGAAAAGCCATTAAGGAATTGCTGCCACTAGAACTTCCTTTTATTTACCAAGTCAGTTTTATGATGTGGGCTCTTGTTTAACACCATTTTCTCTCAACAAGGGCCCCCTATATACAACATTGTAAAACTTTTTTTTCTTCTAACTCTTCTAAAGCTTAAAATTTAGGATCCATTCAGTTCCGGTTCAGTACGTTTTCAGGGTCTCTCTGGAGGACTAATTAAATTAATTTGTACGTTTCTGGCCTGTAGCGAAAAAGGTTGTTGGGTTGTAGTTCACAGAATAGTTTTGGCCATAGTTTAAAGGGAAAAGGTGTGTGTGACACAAAGCAGGAGCAGAACTTTAAAAAGATAGGCCGGGACGGGCGGGCGGGGGGTCTGGAACTTTTTCCCACTGATTGTTTGATAACAGGTTGATAATGAAGGGTCTTGAAATATTGGTTTACAGACCCCCCTGACTTGTGATATAGCCGACAAAACATGGAAGGGACAAAAAGTGCGAGAAGAGGAAAAAAGAGAAGCAAACCAGAGTTTCCGGGGCGGTGACAGAAGCGATTATCGATGGCTTCACCTTTTGGAGAACCTTTTTTCCGATAGAGACGTTTAAAGTTCCCTGCCCCACCTTTAGGTCCCTGTACTAGCAAAAAAAAAATAATAAAAAAATTAAACTAGTAAAAAATAGTACGAAGAAGTAGAAATACAGTAAAAAGAGTAGGAGAAATGCTAAGAGAAGCAAAAAAAAAATAGTATGAAGTATAACTAGTATGAAGAAGAAAAAAACTAGTATGAAGAAGTAGCAATACAGTAAAGACTAGGAGAAATGCTAATAAGAAGCAGGAAAACTAGTAAAAAATTAGTTTGAAGAAGTAGCAGTACAGCAAAAGAGTAGAAGAAATGTTAAGAAGAATCAGGAAAACTAGTAAATGTAGTATGAGAGTAGAAGAAATGCTAAGAGAATCAGGAAAACTAGTAAATGTAGTACGAAGAAGTAGCAAAACAGTAAAAAGAGTAGAAGATATGCTAATAAGAAGCAGGAAAACTAGTAAATGTAGTATGAAGAAGTAGCAGTACTGTAAAAAGAGTAGAAGAAATGCTAATATGAAGCAGGAAAACTAGTAAATGTAGTATGAGAGTAGAAGAAATGCTAAGAGAAGCAGGAAAACTAGTAAAATAATAGTGTGAAGAAGTAGCAATACTGTAAAAAGAGTAGAAGATATGCTAATAAGAAGCAGGAAAACTAGTAAATGCAGTATGAAGAAGTAGCAATACAGTAAAAAGAGTAGAAGATATGCTAATAATGAAGCAGGAAAACTAGTAAATGTAGTTAGCAAAAGAGTAGGAGAAATGCTAAGAGAAGCAGGAAAACTAGTAAAATAATAGTGTGAAGAAGTAGCAATACAGCAAAAGAGTAGAAGAAATGCTAAGTAGCAGGAAAACTAGTAAAATAATAGTGTGAAGAAATAGCAATACAGCAAAAGAATAGGAGAAATGCTAAGTAGCTGGAAAACTAGTAAAATAATAGTGTGAAGAAGTAGCAATACAGTAAAGACTAGGAGAAATGCTAATAAGAATCAGGAAAACTAGTAAATGTAGTTAGCAAAAGAGTAGGAGAAATGCTAAGAGAAGCAGGAAAAGTAGTAAATATAGTAGTAGGACAAATACAGTCAAGAATAAGAGAAATAGTATACTATAACGTAACATATGTTCAAATACTTATAAGTAGTCGAAATGGTAGATACTTATCTGTCTATCTCAAATCTTAAGATCCAACAAAAATCATACGGTTTTTCAGTTGCAAGTTAGTTGCAGACCCCCAGAATCAGACTACAAACCTGAAACCTGAAACTATGACTATGTGTCGATGGTGGAAGATGAGAAACCCCCAGAGTGTTTCAACGGAAGAAAAAATAAAGGTCTCAAACAAATGCAAAAGGAAAAGAAAAAGTCCACAAAAATCCGCACCTCCGTATAGCGGACACCTATATTAAATCAACCAATCAGAATTTTCAAATTTTTTTGGCGCCAAAATCTTCGCTGAATTTTTTCATGATTTTTAGTATAATTTTCAAGTGAAATTTGGCAGCCCAAGTATTTTATACGACTGTCCGTAGTAGAGGAGATAGTCTTTTTTCGGTATACAAGACCTATAGAGAGAAAAGAAGAGTCCAAAATGCGCACCTCCGTATAGCGGACACCTATATTAAATCAACCAATGAGAATTTTGAAATTTTTTTGGCGCCAAAATCTTCGCTGAATTTTTTCGTGATTTTTAGTGTAATTTTCGAGTGAGATTTGGCTGCCCAAGTATTTTATACGACTGTCCGTAGTAGAGGAGATAAGTATTTTTTTCGGTATACAAGACCTATATAGGGCCTATTCCAAATGCCTGCCTCTCTATAGCGGACACTCCTATTAAATCAGTTTATTAAAATTTTTAACTTTTTTGGGTATCAAAATGTTTCTCAGATTTTTTGAAGATTTTTAGACGTATTTTCAAGTCGATTAACTGAAAAAGTTAATTTACACGAGTGTCCGTAGTAGCGGGGCTGGTCTACAGAGGTCTTTTTGGAATAAGGTCTATAGGGCGGCCTATTCCAAAGGCGCACCTCACTATAGCGGACACTTCTATTAAATCAGTTGATGAAAATTTTGAACTTTTTCGGATATCAAAATGTTTCTCAGATTTTTTGAAGATTTTTAGACGTATTTTCAAGTCGATTCATTGACAAGGTTAATTTACACGAGCGTCCGTAGTAGCGGGGCTGGTCTACACAGGCCTAGTCGGAATAGGCCGCCCTATAGAGAGAGAAAAGAAGCAAGTTTATCCGTTTGTATGGAAGCACACACAGAGGGAAAAAGAGAAGGTAAAGTGAGCCTTCTAATTTTCGGTTTCTCTCTCTGTGTGACAAATCCATCAGGTCAAGAAAAGAAGAAAAGGGAAAAAGGGAAAAAGGGAAAAAGAAGAAGAAGAGGAATAAGTAGAGGAATAAGTGGAGGAATAGTGGTGAGGGAAGCCCCAGAAAGGTGGGAATCAAGGGGTCCGAAACTCCGAGGACAAATGTACGAAGATTATTTGATAACATGTGATAACAGGGAGATAACAGGGAGATAATAGGCTGATAACACGTAGATAACACGACCTTAGGTGTACGAAGATTATTGCAAGTTTCGGATCCCTTGGAAAAAGTGTACGAAAATTATTTGATAACATGTGATAACACGTTGATAACAGGGAGATAATAGGCTGATAACACGTAGATAACACGACCTTAGGTGTACGAAGATTATTGCAAGTTTCGGACCCCTTGGAAAAAGTGTGAGAAGATTGTTTGATAACATGTGATAACACGTAGATAATACGTAGATAACATGTGATAACAGTGATAACACGACCTTTAGGTGTACGAAGATCATTGCAAGTTTCCGACCTCTTGGAAAAAGTGTAAGAAGATTATTTGATAACAGGTTGATAACACGTAGATAACACGTCCTAGGTGTACGAAGATCATTGCAAGTTTCGGATCCCTTGGTAAAAGTGTACGAAGATTATTTGATAACATGTGATAACATGGAGATAACACGACCTTAGGTGTACGAAGATTATTTGATAACATGTGATAACACGTAGATAACAGGAGATAATAGGCTGATAACGGTGATAACACGTCCTAGGTGTACGAAGATTATTGCAAGTTTCGGACCCCCTTGGTGGGAATAAGGGATTTTGGTTCTTTTGTATGGGACTAAAAAGCCCGGGCTTAATGAAGCTGCTTCAGCGGAAAGAAGTGGACCGCCTGTTTGCACCTGACCCCGCCCAAGGGGGTCGGAAACTTGCAATAATCTTCGTACACCTAGGACGTGTTATCTACGTGTTATCATATATTATCAGATAATCTTCGTAGACCTAGGACGTGTGATCACTGTTATCAACCTGTTATCAAATAATCTTCGTAGACCCAGGACGTGTTATCTACGTGTTATCACATGTTATCAAATAATCTTCGTACACCTAAGGACGTGTTATCACTGTTATCACATGTTATCAAATAATCTTCGTACACCGAGGACGTGTTATCACTGTTATCACTTGTTATCAAATAATCTTCGTACACCTAAGATCGTCTTATCACTGTTATCACATGTTATCTCCGTGTTATCTTCATGTTATCATATGTTATCAAGTAATCTTCGTACACGTTTCCTCCGAGTTTCAGACCCCTTGGACCCCGCCTCAATGGAAACTAGCCCGGCTGTTTGGTCAACAATGCTGTTTTCACGGTCAATAATGACCACCCATCAACCAAGAAGACCCGCGCTCTTTTTCTAAGACCCCAAATCAGTCACATGTGCAGTTGTTTCCCACTTTTCAATTTTCCAACTTTCCCCCTTTTCCCTTATCTGTCCCCTTTTCCCCCCTTTTTCCCCCTCCATGCTAGGATTAGTGTTTCCCACTTTTCAATGATCTTTCCTTATCTTTCCCCTTTTTCCTCCCTTCCATGCTAGGGTCAGTGTTTCCCACTTTTCAATTTTCCAATTTTTCCCCCCTCTCTCTTCCCTTATCTTTCCCCTTTTTCCCCTTTTCCCCCTTTTTCCCCCTCCCTCTATGCTAGGATTAGTGTTTGCAATTTTCAATTTTCCAATTTTTCTCCCCTCTTCCCTTATCTTTCCCCTTTTTCCCCTTTCCCCCCACCCCTTCCATGCTAGGATTAGTGTTTCCACTTTTCAATGATCTTTCCTTATCTTTCCCCTTTTTCCTCCCTTCCATGCTAGGGTCAGTGTTTCCCACTTTTCAATTTTCCAATTTTTCCCCCCTCTTTCTTCCCTTATCTTTCCCCTTTTTTCCCTTTTCCCCCTCCATGCTAGGATTAGTGTTTCCACTTTTCAATGATCCATTTTTCCCCTCCATGCTAGGATCAGTGTTTCCACTTTTCAATTTTCCAATTTTTCCCCCCTCTCTCTTCCCTTATCTTTCCCCTTTTCCCCCCTCCATGCAAGAATATACAGGGTCTATAGATTTCCTTTTTACTCTCCTTTCTTCTTCTTACCTTTTCAGTTTTCCATTTTTCCCCTCTTCCCTTATCTTTCCCCTTTTTCCCCACCTCCATGCTAGGATCAGTGTTTCCACTTTTCTATTTTCCAATTTTCCCCTCTTCCCTTATCTTTTCCCTTTTTCCCCCTCCCTCCATGCTAGGATCAGTGTTTCCACTTTTCTATTTTCCAATTTTCCCCTCTTCCCTTATCTTTCCCCTTTTTCGTGGGCAATTGGACCACCTCATTTGGGGTCATTTGGACCACCCCCTAAAAACGTCTTTCGTGTTATTTTAAAGCGTTTGAGCAGTAGTCTTAGTGACCGTTGGATGAAAATGGTGATGGGGCAATTGGACCGCCTCATTTGGGGTCATTTGGACCACCCCTAGAAACGTCGTTCACGTGATTTTAAAGCGTTTGAGCAGTGGTCTTAGTGGCCGTTGGATGAAAATGGTGATGGGGCAATTGGACCGCCTCATTTGGGGTCATTTGGACCACCACCTAAAAACGTCGCTCATAAGATGCTGAAGCATTTGGGGTATAGGTCCAAGTGACCCCAAACTGAAAATAGCAATGGGGCAATCGGACCGCCCTCTGAAATGAAACAAGCCACAGCATACGGTGCTCCAAAATCATGAAAAATCGTATTCAGTAAGGTTTGCCTCAAATGTCAGTGAAGGTGGTCCAATTGCCCTATACCTAAACTTATTAAGTCAATTACTGATTTATTTAAAGTCAATGTAAATTAGCAGAAATTTTTCTCTGGTCATTTTTTTTTTTTCAAGTCTTTTCTCTAATTCCCTATTTCCGCCAGTGTCAGTGGACGTCAACTGATAAGAATTTACAACGTTAGCAAATTAACTTAATGAAGGTACCGTAAACACATCAATCAAGGGCTTTTGAGGAGAGTTGTCCCCGGGACGGGGGGTTTTGTGTATGCCCTGGTCCTTCTGCTGGGGGTACACCATAAGGTTTCTCACCGCAGTTGGCCTCTTTCAAATTGCCCAGGTACAAATATAAGGTAGCCAAGATTCTTGGCTAAGATTCATGAGACCCCAGAACAAGATTATTATATATTAACTATAAATATTAGTGTTAATCATGAATAATTGGTCAAGGCATTATACAAGATGTTGCTGTAGAGGCTGTATAGGTCCAATTGCCCCATTGCTATTTTCAGTTTGGGGTCACTTGGACCTATACTCAAAACGTTTCAAAATCCCCCGTAACACGTTTTTAGGGGGTGGTCCAAGTGACCCCTGAGTGGTGGTCCAATTGCCCCACTGCAATTTTCAGTTTGGGGTCACTTGGACCTATACTCAAAACGTTTCAAAATCCTGCGTAACACGTTTTTAGGGGGTGGTCCAAGTGACCCCTGAGTGGTGGTCCAATTGCCCAACTGCTATGTTCAGTTCGGGTCACTTGGACCTATACCCCAAACGCTTTAAAATCCCATGTTAGACGTTTCTGAGGCATGGTCCAAGTGACCCCAAACGAGGCGGTCCAATTGCCCCACTGCTATTTTCACTCAAGGGTCACTTGGACCTATACCCCAAACGCTTTAAAATCCCATGTTAGACGTTTCTGAGGCATGGTCCAAGTGACCCCAAACGAAGTGGTCCAATTGCCCCACTGCTATTTTCACTCAAGGGTCACTTGGACCTATACCCAAACGCTTTAAAATCCCATGTTAGACGTTTCTGAGGCATGGTCCAAGTGACCCCAAACGAGGCGGTCCAATTGCCCCACTGCTATTTTCACTCAAGGGTCACTTGGACCTATACCCCAAACGCTTTAAAATCCCATGTTAGACGTTTCTGAGGCATGGTCCAAGTGACCCCAAACGAAGTGGTCCAATTGCCCCACTGCTATTTTCACTCAAGGGTCACTTGGACCTATACCCCAAACGCTTTAAAATCCCATGTTAGACATTTCTGAGGCATGGTCCAAGTGACCCTAAACGAGGTGGTCCAATTGCCCCACTGCAATTTTCAGTTTGGGGTCACTTGGACCTATACCCCAAACGCTTTAAAATCCCATGTTAGACGTTTCTGAGGCATGGACCAAGTGACCCCCGAGTGATGGTCCAATTGCCCCACTGCTCTTTTCACTCAAGGGTCACTTGGATTCGTTGGTGAAACGTTTCTTACTACCTGAAACTTGACGAATGGTAAAAGTTTTGGGGTGGAAAAGCTGATAGAGACATAGTGTGACATGTTTATGACCCGCTTGTGCACAAAAGCGCCAAAAAAGTTCTCAATAGACCTTATTCCAAATCCACACTTCACTACAGCGGACACTTCTATTAAATCACCTTATTAATATTTTTCAACTTGCTTTACACCAAATTATTTCTCGAATTTTTCTGTGATTTTTAGAATTTTTTTCAGTCACATTTGATGACAACATTATTTTATACGAGTGTCCGCACTAGTGAGGGTGGTCTACAGAGGCCATTTTGGAATAAGGTCTATAGACACAAAAGTTTTCTCAATGAAACTGTGAAAACGATCCGCTTTTCTTTCTCAGCATCAATGAATTCATTAGTCGGTTGAAAGAAACGTCAAATTTTCAATGATAACACTGATAACATTGTTAAGGGTTTTTTGGCTCTACAGACCCTATTCCAAAAAGGGCCTCTGTAGACCAGCCTCTCTAGTGCGGACACTTGTATAAAATAACGTAGTCATCCAATATGACTGAAAAAAACACTAAAAATCACAGAAAAATTCGAGAAACATTTCGGCACCAAGAAAGTTGAAAAATATTAATAAGCTGATTTAATAGAAGTGTCCGCTGTAGTGAAGTGTGCGTATGGAATAGGCCCTATAGACCCTATTCCAAAAAGGCCTCTGTAGACCAGCCTCTCTAGTCCGGACACTCGTATAAAATAACGTAGTCATCCAATATGACTGGAAAAAACACTAAAAATCACAGAAAAATTCAAGAAACATTTCGGCACCAAGAAAGTTGAAAAATATTAACAAGGTGATTTAATAGAAGTGTCCGCTGTAGTGAAGCGTGCCTTTGGAATAGTCCGCCCTATAGACCTTATTCCATAAAGGCCTCTGTAGACCAGCCTCTCTAGTCCGGACACTCGTATAAAATAATGTAGTCATCCAATATGACTGAAAAAAACTCTAAAAATCACAGAAAAATTCGAGAAATAATTTGGTGTAAAGCAAGTTGAAAAATATTAATAAGGTGATTTAACAGAAGTGTCCGCTGTAGTGAAGCGTGCCTTTGGAATAGGCCGCCGTATAGACCTTATTCCATAAAGGCCTCTGTAGACCAGCCTCTCTAGTGCGGACACTCGTATAAAATAACGTAGTCATCCAATATTTCTGAAAAAAACAGTAAAAATCATAGAAAAATTTGAGAAACATTTCGGCACCAAGAAAGTTGAAAAATATTAATAAGGTGATTTAATACAAGTGTCCGCTGTAGTGAAGCGTGCCTTTGGAATAGGCCGCCCTATGGACCCTATTCCAAAAAGGCCTCTGTAGACCAGCCTCTCTAGTGCGGACACTCGTATAAAATAACGTGGTCATCCAATACGACTGAAAAAAACACTAAAAATCACAGAAAAATTTGAGAAACATTTCGGCACCAAGAAAGTTGAAAAATATTAATAAGGTGATTTAATACAAGTGACCGCTGTAGCGAAGCGTGCCTTTGGAATAGGCCCTATTCCAAAAAGGCCTCTGTAGACCAGCCTCTCTAGTGCGGGCACTCGTATAAAATAACGTAGTCATCCAATATGACTGAAAAAAATTCTAAAAATCACAGAAAAATTCGAGAAATAATTTGGTGTAAAGCAAGTTGAAAAATATTAATAAGGTGATTTAATAGAGGTGTCCGCTGTAGTGAGGTACCCGTTTGGAATAGGCCCTTATACAAACATATCACATAGCCCTCTCTATACTTCCGTTGGCAAACATAAAGTCCGCCATGTTTAGATTTGTTTTCGTTTCTACTATTTACACTTTGGTCTCTTATTATTTATTTACACCAAACGGCAACACTTAAACTTATAAAATAATCTTAAAATTAAGTAAATAAATATTTATAATAAATTATAATAATTAAAATTTATGAATATATTGTTGTATAGATTTAATATAGAACTTTAAATAGGTCATTTTGTCATAAAATTTTACGTTTATCACTATAAGATGCTAGTATGATTCCTGGACCGAGCTAAAATACTTTATATTGCGTTGGAGAGGTAGGATGGGGCAATTGGACCACTCTATTATATTTATATTATTATATTATATTATTATATTTATTTTAAATAAATACATATAATAAAATAAATAATAAATAGAAATATTATAAATTAATATTATAATTTTTTTAGTATTACTAATTATTGGTATTTATTATTATTATTAGTAGTAGTATTTAATATTATATTAGTATTTAGTTACTCTATTTAGTATTAATTATTAGTATTTAGTTACTATATATTTATTTGTTATTTGTATTTAGTTATTAGTATTTAGTACTATATCAGTATTTAGTTACTATATTTAGTATTAATCATTAGTACTTAGTATTATATTAGTTAATATATTAGTATTTAGTTACTATATTTACTATTAATTAATAGTATTTAGTTACTATATATTTATTTGCTATTTGTATTTAGTTATTAGTATTTAGTATTATATTAGTATTTAGTTACTATATTTAGTATTTAGTTACTATATTTAGTATTTAGTTATTAGTATTTAGTACTATATTAGTATTTAGTTATTATATTTACTATTCATTATTAGTATTTAGTTATTAGTATTTAGTTACTATATTTGGTATTAATTATTAGTATTTAGTACTATATTAGTATTTAGTATTATATTAGTAAATATATACATATATATATTTTTTTCCTAGTATTTTCTTGTTTTGGTTTTGACTTCATTTCTACTTTATTCTACGAGGACTTTGGTATTCTTGCGGCGTTTTATGTGTCGGCACAACTTTCAATGGTAACTATGATGAGCGACGACGTTCAGGAATGCCGTGTCATAGCAGATTATAAGCCTGCTGAATAAACTACTCATGCCGACATACATCACACTTGCTGCCGCCACTATTACCGTGCATAACCGACCTTTCACACACACATACACAGGACCATAAGCGCTAATAGAGACATTAGTAGTCCTGTAGGGTCAATTGGACCACTTTGGGAAAAAGTCTACCTGAAAGATACCCCCAAAACTCAGGAAATGTCTTAAAAAGACATTTGGAGGGGTGGTCCAATTGACCCTACAGGTGGTCCAATTGACCCTATTGTCATAAATATCTGCGTTTATCAATATAAGATGCTATTATGATTCTTGGACCGAGCTAAAATGCTTAATATTACGTTGGAGAGGTAGTATGGGGCAATTGGACCAACTTCACACACACACACCATAAGCGCTAATAGAGACATTAGTAGTCCTGTAGGGTCAATTGGACCACTTTGGGAAAAAGTCTACCTGAAAGATACCCCCAAAACTCAGGAAATGTCTTAAAAAGACATTTGGAGGGGTGGTCCAATTGACCCTACAGGTGGTCCAATTGACCCTATTGTCATAAATATCTGCGTTTATCAATATAAGATGCTATTATGATTCTTGGACCGAGCTAAAATGCTTAATATTACGTTGGAGAGGTAGTATGGGGCAATTGGACCAACTTCACACACACACACCATAAGCGCTAATAGAGACATTAGTAGTCCTGTAGGGTCAATTGGACCACTTTGGGAAAAAGTCTACCTGAAAGATACCCCCAAAACTCGGGAAATGTCTTAAAAAGACATTTGGAAGGGTGTTCCAATTGACCCTACAGGTGGTCCAATTGACCCTATTGTCATAAATATTTGGGTTTATAAATATGAGATGCTAGTATGATTCTTGGACCGAGCTAAAATGCTTTATATTACGTTGGAGAGGTAGTATGGGGCAATTGGACCAACTTCACACACACACACCATAAGCGCTAATAGAGACATTAGTAGTCCTGTAGGGCCAATTGGACCACTTTGGGAAAAAGTCTACCTGAAAGATGCCCCCAAAACTCGGGAAATGTCTTTTTAAAGCATTTGGAGGGGTGGTCCAATTGACCCTACAGGTGGTCCAATTGACCCTAATGTCATAAATGTTAGCGTTTACCACTATAAGATGCTAGTATGATTCTTGGACCGACCTAAAATGCTTTATATTGCGTTGGAGAGGTAGTATGGGGCAATTGGACCAACTTCACACACACACACCATAAGCGTCAATAGAGACATAAGTAGTCCTGTAGGGTCAATTGGACCACTTTGGGAAAATGTCTACCTGAAAGGTACCCCCAAAACTCGGTAAATGTCTTAAAAAGACATTTGGAGGGGTGGTCCAATTGACCCTACAGGTGGTCCAATTGACCCTATTGTCATAAATGTTAGTGTTTATCACTATAAGATGCAAGTATGATTCCTGGACCGAGCTAAAATGCTTTATATTGCGTTGGAGAGGTAGTATGGGGCAATTGGACCAACTTCACACACACAGGACCATAAGCGCTAATAGAGACATAAGTAGTCCTGTAGGGCCAATTGGACCACTCTGGGAAAAAGTCTACCTGAAAGATACCCCAAAACTCGGGAAATGTCTTTTTAAGTCATTTGGAGGGGTGGTCCAATTGACCCTACAGACGGTCCAATTGACCCTACAAGTGGTCCAATTGATCCTAATGTCATAAATGTTAGCGGTTATCACTATAAGATGCTAGTATGATTCTTGTACCGAGGCTAAAATACTTTGTATGGCGTTGGAGAGGTAGTATGGGGCAATTGGACCACCTCTCTGGGGTCAATTGGACCACCCCTAAAACGACTCCAAATCGTTCAGAAAACATTTTTGACCATGTCCCAAAATGGACCTGAACTAAGTGGTCCAATTGCCCCATCAGCCGCTAAACAACATACAAATCATGACTGACGAATACTGAAACACCGTTACAGGTAACGTATCATTACAACACGATGCCGCCTGCAAAAAATTACGGTTTTTTTTTGCTGTTGTATTGTATCCAAGTACCATAACTACAACAAGATACAACTTTCTTAGTACCAACAAAAAGTTGTAGTGTTGTCGTAAATCCTAAAATTGACTTTATAACTTAAGGATAAAGATTATTATTATTATTTATTATTATGATTATTAAATAATTAATTATTATTAAATAATTAATTATTATTAAATAATTAATTATTATTTGATTAATTAAATTATTTTATTTAATGTTATTATTTTAATTTTATTTCATTATTATTGATTATTATAATTATTCATTTATTGTTATTCGTAATTATTATTTATTTAATTACATTATTTTATTTAATTGTATTATTTTAATTTTATTTCATTATTATTTAATGAAATAATTATTTATAATTATTTATAATTATTTTTTATTATTAATAATTTATTATTTTAATGTATCATTATTAAAAGTATTAAAATTATTTTAATTAGATTATTAAAATAATACTAAATTATTGAAAAAAATACTTGATGTATTTGTTGCTTACAAGGATTGCTTTGCTATAAGAATGTCAAGGTGAAAAGTGTGGAATGTGATATCGATTGAACAACACTTTATCGAGCATATCGATCAAAGAGATCGCGTAATGCACTCGTGACGGCTGGAAGATCCTCGCCTGTCAGGACACTGAAACATACCGCTTTACCGACACGCCCAAAAGTTATGGCGGGAAAAAAAAGAACCTAAAAGTTTGAACACATCAAAAAAACGATTGTATGCAAGATGTAACCCGCATCACGATTCTGTTGACAATGACGCTGCGATAATCGTATAACCGCATAACGCGTATGTTTGAAGACATTTCCCGATAACATGTGATAATACCACGGTGACAGCAACGCTAGCTATAGTACGCTAGAAGCAAGTATTGGGCAATTGGACCGCACTATAGGGTCACTTGGACCATAGGCTCAAAAGATCAGAAATCGTACGAAACGTGTTTTTAACCTATGGTCCAAGGAGACCCAAAACTATGGTGATGGGGCAATTGGACCACCCCAGAAAGGGTCACGTGGACCACAGGCTTAAAAGATCAGAAATCGCACGAAACGTGTTTTTAACCTATGGTCCAAGGAGACCCCAAAATATGGTGATGGGGCAATTGGACCACCCCAAAATGGGTCACTTGGACCATAGGCTTAAAAGATCATAAATGACGTAAAAAATATTTCTGACCATGTCCCAAAATGGACCTTGATCGAGTGGTCCATCTGACCCTACAGATTGCCCAATAGACCCTAGGACCATTACAATGTGTTTTAATCACTTTAAGATGCTATATGATATTAGGTCCGAGTTCAAATTGCTTAATATTGCTTCTGAGAGGAAGTATGGGCAATTGGACCGCCCTTTAGGGTCAATTGGGCCACCTCCTAAAATGACACCGAATCGTTCAAAAAACATTTCTGACCATGTGCCAAAATAGACCTTGATTGAGTGGTCCAACTGACCCTACAGATGGTCCAATCGACCCTATGGATATTACAATGTGCGTTGAATACTAACATAATAACAATAACTTAACAAAAAGACATTTTTCTGCTTTCCTGATTGCGTCTTTTTGAAAAATCACGATTAAAAATACTAATTAAAGTTAATTATGCAAATTAAACTAAAATTTAATTTTAATAATAAAATATTTACAACTTTTAATTTAAATATAAGTACAATATTCGTAAATAATAGATTTTTCAAATTTTTATCGTCGTCTGCTGCAGCGCGGGCTTTCCGACGCTGCGTTGCCAGATTTCGAAAATCGCAATAAATTCTAATATCTTCACTCGAATAAAATATATTTTCTTAACGTATAGTTAATTTCGAGGAATTTATAGCAATTAACCGATAATTTTAATACTCATTAAAGTTAATTATACAAAATTAAATTAAAAATTTACCTTCAATAATAAAATATTTACAATATTTGCGAGAAGGGCTTTCCGGTGCTGCGTTGCCAGATTTCAAAAATCGCCATAATTTTTTTTATTTTCACTAAAAATAAAATATATTTTCTTAACGTATGGTTAATTTCGAGGAATTTATAGCAATTAACCGATAATTTTAATACTCATTAAAGTTAATTATACAAAATTAAATTAAAAATTTACCTTCAATAATAAAATATTTACAATTTTTGCGAGGGGGGCTTTCCGGTGCTGCGTTGCCAGATTTCAAAAATCGCAATAAATTTTATTATTTTCACTCGAATAAAAATATATTTTCTTAACGTATGGTTAATTTCGAGGAATTTATAGCAATTAACCGGTAATAATTTCTATAAAATTAAACGTAATGAAGATATAAATTGCCCAGGGAAAACCTAGGTGACAGTTATTTATGGGTTGCGGTTAATTTTGTTTTTTTTCCGGGAAAAAATGTGTACACTACGTAAAAGTCTTTCGAATGAGAATGGCCTAAAGGCCTAACAACAAAGCCAAGTTTGTATTGTGTATTAATGTAATGTTTTACAAAAAATTTCCACTTGACAAATGTGTTCCGTTCAAGCCGAGAACCTCAACCAGTGTTTCCAATTTTGCAGGGAAATTCCCTGAAAAAGGGGGCGGCGGCAACAGTGTTGCCACTTTTCAATCTTCCATTTTTCCCCTCTTCCCTTATCTTTCCCCTTTTTCCCCTTCGTGCAAGAATGTACAGGGTCTAGACTTCCTCTTTACTCTCTTCTCTTCGTCTTCCCCTTTTCAGACTCCATTTCCCTCCTTTTCGGGGAACTTCCCTGCAGAAGTGGAAACACTGGGGGGCAATGGCAGTGTTTCTACTTTTGCAGGGAAATTCCCTGAAAAAGGGAGGAGGGCAATGGCAGTGTTTCTACTTTTATAGGGAAATTCCCTGAAAAAGGGAAGGGGGGCCAATGGCAGTGTTTGGCAGTGTGGAAGAGGATCAATTTCACTAGACTCAGAGTCCTGATTGGCATCCTGGAGATGTCCTTTTTAGGGTATTTTCAGGGTCCTGAAGACCCTGAAAGTGGGCCACTTTTGTAGGGAAATTCCCTGAAAAAGGGCGGAGAGCAATGGCAGTGTTTGGCAGTGTGGAAGAGGGTCAATTTCGCTAGACTCAGAGTCCTGATTGGCATCCTGGAAATGTCCTTTTTAGGATATTTTCAGGGTTCTGAACACCCTGGAAGTGGGCCACGTTTGTAGGGAAATTCCCTGAAAAAGGGGGGAAACGGGGCCTGGAAAGGGAAGAAGAAGAGAAGAGAGCATTGGTGACATCTAGAATCCATATATTCTAACACGGAGGAGGGGAAAAGGGGAATGATAAGGAGAGGGGAAAAAGGGAAAATTGAAAAGTGGAAACACTGGGCAATGGGGTCTGAAAAGGGACGAAGAAGAGAAGAGGCTGAAGGGGAAATCTAGACATTGTATATTCTAGCACGGAAGGGGAAAAAGGGGAAAGATAAGGGAAGAGGGGGGAAAGGGAAATTTTAAAGGTGGAAGCACTGAACCAAACAGAAGAAACGCGCGGGAAATTCCAAAAAAAATAATATTACAGTGCTCCCACTTTGCAGGGAAATTCCCTGAAAACAAAGGGAAAATTGGATCTGAAAAGGGAAAAAGTAAGGGATGAGGGAAAAGAGAGATCTACAGCTTTATATGCTAGAATGGAGGGGAAAAAGGGGAAATCGGTGTCTTCAATCCAAGTGGTGAAAAAGGGAAAATAGAACCCTCTTTTAAGGGAAAAGGGAAAACAGAAAGTGGGAACACTGTTGTAATTAATTATTCAAAATAAAATGATAATATAATAGTGTTATCAGTTGTTATCAACTGTTATCAGAGGGTTGATGGAATTGTACAGCGGAAATGTTGGTTGTCAGTCTGGTTTGGAAAAAAAATAATTTTTCCATCCGCTAGATACGCCGCAACGCTACAACAACACTACAACACTACAACAGTCTGACAGTACGTGTGATCCACCTTTTCCTTTTAAGTAGAAAAAAAATCACCGAATAAATTATAATTAACATAAATTTAGTTAGATTTAATCATACAGCCCAGCGGAAAATGAAGGATGTCGGCTACATCCTGAACAATATCCTTAACATATCTTGAATATCCTGAACCACGTCCGATCGTGGATAAGTAAAAAAAAATTGTGTTGAGAATTATGAATCTTGATTACTGAGGGCACCATTAAGTATCCTGAAAAGCGTTTTTTTCAGGAGGCTGTTAAGTACCCTGAACATGTATTATTCAGGCATTCCAATGTCAGGGTCCTGAACACCCTGGAAGTGGGCCAGTTTCACTGGACTCAGAGTCCTGACTGGCATTCTGAAAATGTCCTTTTCAAGACATTTTCAGGGTCCTGAACACCCTGGAAATGGGCGAATTTCACCGGACTCAAAGTCCTGATTGGCATTCTGAAAATGTCCTTTTCAAGACATTTTCAGGGTCCTGAACACCCTGGAAATGGGCGAATTTCACTGGAATCAGAGTCCTGATTGGCATCCTGAAAGTGTCCTTTTCAAGACATTTTCAGGGCCCTGAACACTCTGGAAGTGGACCAATTTCACTGTACTCAGAGTCCTGATTGGCATTCTGAAAACGTTCTTTTCAAGACATTTTCAGGGTCCTGAACACCCAGGAAGTGGGCCAATTTCACTGGACTCAGAGTCCTGATTGGCATCCTGAAAATGTCCTTTTGCAGGATATTTTCAGGGTCCTGAACACCCTGGAAGTGGGCCAATTTCACTGGACTCAAAGTCCTGATTGGCATCCTGAAAATATCCTTTTCAGTATTATTCAGGCATTCCAATGTCAGGGTCCTGAACACCCTGGAAGTGGGCCAATTTCACCGGACTAACAATCCTGATTGGCATCCTGCAAATATCCTGAGAAGGATATTTGCAGGATGCCAATCAGCACACCTTCTGTACCAATCGGCACACCTTCTCAGGATATTTGCAGGGTCCTGAAACTATCCTTAAGCTTTCTGCTGGGAGGATATTAATTAATTATAACAGTGGAGGGATACTTGAGATTCTTGGGATGTTTGTCTGATGATGATAAGGGACCAAAAAGCGGGTGAAGATACGAGAAACGAGGCAATTGTCATCATCTGCCAAACACAACAGAAGCTCTGCTTGAGAATAATGACGCCCGATGAAAAGAATGTTAATAAGCGGCCATTTCTCACAGCGCGGCGGCGCTTCCCTCCTCGGCACACCTGAAACGTGTCACGCTGTGATATGCCGACCCGCAGTCTCGCCGGACTTGGAATATAGTCAGGACGGTCGTCCCCCTACAACACTACAACAGTATAGGATGCGTCTCGGCGGACTTGGAATATAGTCAGCACGGTCCTCCCCCTACAACACTACAACAGTGTAAGATGCGTCTGGCCGGACTTGGAATATAGTCAGCACGGTCGTCCTCCTACAACACTACAACACTGCAACACTACAACAGTATAAAACGTGTCACGCTGTGTGATATGCCGACTCGCCGTCTCGCTGGACTTGGAATATAGTCAGCACGGTCTTCCCCCTACAACACTACAACAGTATAAGACGCGTCTCGCCGGACTTGGAATTTCCCTACAATACTACAACAGTATAAAACGCGTCACGCTGTGATATGCCGACTCGTAGTCTCGCTGGACTTGGAATATAGTCAGCATGGTCGTCCCCCTACAACACTACAACACTGTGAGATATGTATGTAACAGTCTATGACATAAGGAGTATAACAGGCTTGGTATATAGCATCTTGTGATTACTCGTAAATGAACCACTTCCCTACAACACTACAACACTGTGAGGTATGTATGTAACAATTTGGGATAAGGAGTATAAAAGGCTTGGTATAAAGCATCTTGCGAAAAATCGTATATGAATAACGTCCCTACAACACTACAACATTTCAACACTACAACAGTACAAAAAGCGTCACGCTGTGATATGTCGACCTGCAGTCTCTCGGACTAGGAAAGACTCTCTCTCTATGGTCACACGGTTTTCCCCCTACAACACTACAACAGTATGATGCCACAACATCGTACGATAAGGTCCAAGTTGAAAAGATATGCTTAGATTGGCTCTGAATAGTCTCTTGTGCTGTTGTGATATAAACATTCCCCTACAACACTACAACACTACAACAGTATTCCACTATTACATCATTCAAGTCCAGGTTGTAAGGAAGCTGTTTGCCTCTTCTCCCGCTACAGTCACGCGGTGTTGTAGCGTACGATCATCCCCCTACAACACAACAACACTACAACATTACACGATAAGGTCCAAGTTGGAAAAAAATATGCTCAACTCTGAATAACAGTCTCTTGGAGTAATACCACGTGATCATCCCTCTACAACACTACAACACCATACGCTAAGGTCCAATAAGTGAAGGAAAATATCCGTCTCCGTACGGGTCTTTATATAACTCTATTTTTCTATGCAACTCCTACCTACAATCCTACAACCTTTCAACACTACAACCGTACAACACTACAACACTGTACGCTTAGATTCAAAAAGTGAAGGAAAATATCCGTCTCCGTACGGGTCTTTATGTATCACTATTTTTCTATGCAACTCCTACCTACAATCCTACAACCCTACAACACTACAACCGTACAACACAACAACACTGTACGCTAAGTTCCGATAACTGAAGGAAAATATCCGTCTCCGTACGGGTCTTCATGTAACTCTATTTTTCTATGCAACTCCTACCTACAATCCTACAACTCTACAACACTACAACCCTATAACACTACAACCGTACAACACAACAACACTGTACGCTAAGGTCCGATAAGTGAAGGAAAATATCCGTCTCCGTACAGGTCTTTATGTAACTCTTATTTTTCTATGCAACTCCTACCTACAATCCTACAATCCTACAATCCTACAACCCTACAACACTGTGGGGATTCTCGGAATCAAGATTGGTGGTTGTAGGACTGTTTATGATTAATTGTTTTGGTTAAATTTGTCAGGAAATAATGTAAGGGTCGAGTGAATAAGGTAGCAGCGCCTAAAGGGTCGTAATTTCGGGTCTCCTTGGCAACGGGACGTCATCCTCAGCAACACCCACATTCATCATCTCACACCTGTTGCTAATTGCTACCACCTGACCCCTACAACAGCCCCACTACAACCCTACAACCCTAGCAAACTTTGTTCGAAACCGAAACAGGAGCTCTTATAATGATTTGGAATTAAGACGTATTTCTACAACAACCCTAATACAACACTACAACAACGCTACAACCCTATTAAGCTGTATTATAGATCAACTACAACACTACTACAAGCTAATTGCTACCACCTGACCCCTACAACAGCCCCACTACAACCCTACAACCCTAGCAAACTTTGTTAGAAACCGAAACAGGAGCTCTTATAATGAATTGGAATTAAGACGTATCCCTACAACAACCCTAATACAACCCTACAACAACGCTACAACCCTATTAAGCTCCATTACAGATCAACTACAACACTACTACAAGCTGCTGCAATCCTCCCTAAACCATATACTACATCCCTGTAGTTTTGGTAAATAACATTACAATCCTATTACAACCCTACAACAACCCTACTACAACATTACTACAACCCTATAACCCTAGCAAACAGTATTAGAAACCAAAACAGGAGCTCTTATATTGAATTGGAATTAGGCGTATCCCTACAACCACGCTACAACCCTATTAAACTACATTACACACCAAATACAACCTTGCTACAACAAGAGCTGTTATTACGAATTGTAACTACCTACACCTACTACAACCCTACTACCACCTCCTTATACCATACTACAACCCTATAATAGCCCTACTGTAAGCAGCTTTACAATCCTACTACAACCCCTACAACTACAACACTTGCACCACCACAATAGATAACACTTTCATAACCCTCAACAACACTTTCACAGCCCTTGATAACACTTGATAGCATGTTGATAACACTACAACAACAGAGCTGTCACCACCACACTAGATAACACTTTTATAACCCTCAACAACACTTTTACAACCCTTGATAACACTTGATAACACTTGATAACATGTTGATAACACTACAACTACAACACTTGCACTACCACGCTAGATAACACTTTCACAGCCCTTGATAACACTTTCACAGCCCTTGATAACACTTGATAACACTTGATAACACTTGATAACACTACAACAACAGAGCTGTCACCAGACCCCTAGTTTGATTTCTGGGTGAAAGAGTTAGCGACCCCCCCGCTAAGTTTTTCATTTTTTTGATCTCAGCGGGCGGGGTAACAAGAAGAAGAATCTCTCAAGGGGGTCTGAAACCCCGAGGAAAAGTGTACGAAGATTATTTGATAACATATGATAACATGGAGATAACAGGTTGATAACAGTGATAACCTGACTTAGGTGTACGACGATCAATCGGGCCCGAAATTCCGAGGAAAAGTATACGAAGATTATTTAATAACATATGATAACATGAAGATAACGTAAGGGATAACAGGATGATAACAGTGATAACATAACCTAGGTATACGAAGATTATTGGAAGTTTCGGACCCCTTTTCCCTTGGCTTTTTTCAAACTTATTTTCTCACTTCTTTTTCTCACTTTTCCACAGGCAGTGCTTCCACTTTGCAGGGAAATTCCCTCAAATAGGGAAAATGGGGAAGAGGGAAAGGGGAAAATGGAGGGAAAAGTGAATTTACATATGTAGCGTTACTCAGTATCACAGAGGGGGAAAAGGGGAAACTGATATTCTCAAGCGGAGGGGGAAAAAGGGGAAAAAAGTGGAAGTACTGACTACAGGCCCTTATGCCGGTTAAGGTAACTGGGTATTAACCCCCTCTACTGCGGACACTCTTATAAAATACTTTTGCAGACTTGTTCAACTTGGAAATATACCTAAAAATCACAGAAAAATTCAAGAAACATTTTGATATAAGCAAACTTTAAAAAATCTTTCAAATTGATTTAATAAATGTGTCCGCTATAGGGAGGCAAGCGTCTAACCCCTCTACAGCGGTCATACTTATAAAATACTTCTACCCTCAAATTATACTTGAAAGTACTTCTAAAAATCAGAGAAAAATTCAAGGAACATTTTGGTATAAACAGAGTTTTAAAAATCTCTCAAATTGATTTAATAAAGGTGTCCGCTATAGAGAGGCAACCGTATAACCCCTCTACAGCGGACACACTTATAAAATACTTTTACCGCGAAATTTCACTTAAAAATACTTCCAAAAATCACAGAAAAATTCAAGAAACATTTTGGTATAAACAGAGTTTTAAAAATCTTTTAAATTTGATTTAATAAAGGTGTCCGCTGTAGAGAGGCGCGCCTTTTGGAATATGGTCCGTAGGCAAATTCCTCTGCTCCCGTTGCGCGCACCGCAAGTTTAACACTTCCTCCTCGCAAGACTTACCAGAAGGGAGGGTTCGCTACCTCCCAAAAATTTTTTTCAAGATTCTTAATCCAAGATTCATAATTCCTTAACATTATAGTAAGATTCATACTTATTATTATTATTATTATTCAAGGGGTCCGAAACTCCGAGAAAAAGTGTACGAAGATTATTTGATAACATATGATAACACGGAGATAATATATAGATAACAGGTTGATAACAGGGATAACATGATCTAGGTGTACGAAAATTATTGGAAGTTTCGGACCCCTTGTTATTATTATTATTAATATTATTCCTAGAAAAGTATTGTAATCTGTCGAATCACTGGACAGTACGTAAGACGTCTATTGATTCACAGAATCTGTCCACGCATTCAACAGATTCGCTACTTTACTATTAACCGATCATACATACTATCGCTAGTACCACTACTACTACTACTACTACTACTACTAGTGCTACTACTACCAATACTATCACTATTGCTACTACTATTCCTACTACTAATACTACTACTACCAATACTATCACTATTGCTACCACTATTGCTACTACTAATACTACTACTAGTACTACTACTAGTACTACTACTAGTGCTACAACTACCAATACTATCACTATTGCAACTACTAATACTACTACTAGTGCTACTACTACCAGTGCTATCACTATTGCTACTAGTAATACTACCACTAGTGCTACTACTACTAATACTATCACTATTCCTGCTACTAATACTACTACTATTATTATTATTATTAAAGAAGTTTAAGGACCCTGAGGGTTTACTGCATAGGGTCTGTTCGCTAGACAGCGTGGCACCTTCTTAGGCCTCAAGGCAAATACCTGGAAAAACTCATAAAAATTTCTAAAAATAATTTTTAACGAGAAATATTATTATTATCCTTAGTAGTAGTCGTGAAAATATTAATAATACTAACATTAGTAGTAGTAGTAGTAGTAGTAGTAGTAGTACCAAGAGTAGTAACAGTAGTAGTAGTAATATTAGTAATAAAAGTAGCAAAAATAGTAGTAGTAGTAGTAGTAGTGCCAACAGTAGTAGCAGTTGTAGTAGTAGTAGTAATAATAAAAGTAGCAGTAGTAGTAGTAGTATTAAAAGTAGTAATGGTAGTAGTAGTAGTGCCAACAGTAGCAGTTGTAGTAGTAATAGTAGTAATTAGAAGTAGCAATAGTAGCAGTAGTAGTAGTAGTAGTGTAGAAGTAGTACCAACAGTAGTAACAGTAGTAGCAGTTGTAGTAGTAACAGTAGTAATAAAAGTAGCAGTAATAGTAGCTCTGGTTGTTGTAGATTTAAGTTGTTGCACTGATAGTAATAGCATTACAATTATTATTATTACTATTATTATTATTATTATTATTATTATTATGTTTGGTTACCGTCTAGTGTTATCAAGTGTTATCAAGTGTTATCAGTGAATGTTGAGAGACTCCCCGTTGACGAATTCCTAGCGTGTCCAAAGGAAAATTCCATTCAATTCTTTCTGCCGTCAACTTCACTCTGCGCTCAAGTCTATTTGTCCACTTATTTATTATTATTATTATTTATTATTATTGTTATTATTATTATTGTGATATATTATTATAGATTATTATTATTATTATCTATTATTATTATTGTTATTATCATTATTATTGTTATTATATATTACTATTATTAATATTATTATTGTTATCGTTATTATTATTGTTATTATTATTATTATATATTATTATTATTGTTATTATTATTATATTATTATTATTATTATTATTATTATTATTATTATTATTATTATTATTATTATTATTTAATGTTGTTGACGGTGTGTGAAATCTGTCGAATCCTTGGACAGTATGCGAGGAGTTGGTTGATAAGTATCGTCTGTCCACTGATTCGACAGATTCACGTTTTACTATTATTATTATTATTACTATTATTATTATTATTATTAGGATGAATACTGGCTTTTGTCTAAAATCTGTCGAATCCTTGGACAGTACGCGAAGAGTTTGTTGATAAGTACCGTTTGTCCTTTGATTCGACAGATTCACTATTTCTTATTATTATTAGTGTTGACTTTGTCTAAAATCTGTCGAATACCTGGACAGTATGTAAGGAGCCTTTTGATACATACTATATCTGTCCACTGATTTGACAGATTCACTTTTTACTATCATTATTATTAGTAAGGTAAATGCTGGCTTTGTATCAAATCTGTCAAATCCTTGGACAGTATGTAAAGGGTCTATTGCTATATACTATCTGTCCACTGATTCGACAGATTCACTATTTATTATTATTCTTAACGATTTTCTCTGGTGACTTCAATGCGCGAATACCGAAATAACATTATATAAATAATAATAATAATGATTAAGAAGACGAAGAAAAAAAAGAAGTAAATCTGTCGAATCAGTGGACAGACGGCACTTATCAGTATAGGCTCTTGACATACTGTCCAAGGATTCGACAGATTTAATACAATACTAATAATAATCATCATAACAATCGATAACACACTGATAACACTGATAACAGTTGTATTAGTCGGGACAGTGTTTCTACTTTCAACTTCCCCTTTTTCCCTCTTCCCTTATTTTCCCCTTTTTATACTCTATCTTCCTCTTTTTCAGGGAATTTTCCCGCAAAGTGGAAACCCAATAGAAAAGTCATACAGTTGAGGACCGAATGACTATGTAGCTGAACACTAGCTTCCCTCTGAATCACTAGCTGAATAGTAGCTGAACTTGGTTCAGTTGCCAAAACCGAACCGTCTGAATAAGGGGTTGAACACTGCATGACCAAAGTACTTGAAAAATTCAAGCGTACAAATAACCGTGTGAAAGCGGGCCATTTTCACAATATCATCTAGCTGAATCCATGGTGGTCATGGACCATTCAGACGGTGATTCTGACGTTTGACTATGTCGGCGGATACGTAGACAGCAGTTGATATGATAATTGTAAATTACTGCATGGGCCATTTTCACACTATCATCTAGCTGAATCCATAGTGATCTCATTAATTCTGGTCCATAGTGAATAGTGGTCCATAATTCTGAATCCATAGTGAATCTTATAGTGATATTGATTAAATTAATTTCATGCATCATTCACACGGTGATTCAGACGTTTGACTATGTCGGCGGATACGTAGACAGCAGTTGGTATGATAATTGTAAAATACTGCATGGGCCATTTCCACATTATCATCTAGCTGAATCCATGGTGGTCATGCACCATTCACACGGTGATTCAGACGTTTGACTACGTCGGCGGATACGTAGACAGCAGTTGGTACGATAATTGTAAATTACTGCATACGCCATTTTCACACTATCATCTAACTGAATCCATGGTGATCATGCACCATTCACACAGTGATTCAGACGTTTGAATACGTCGGCGGATACGTAGACAGCAGTTGGTATGATAACTGTAAATTACTGCATCTGCATTACTGCTAGATGATAGTGTGATTTTCTGAATCCATGGTGGTCATGCACCATTCACACGGTGATTCAGACGTTTGACTATGTCGGCGGATACGTAGACAGCAGTTGGTATGATAATTGTAAATTACTGCATCTGCATTACTGCTAGATGATAGTGTGATTTTCTGAATCCATGGTGGTCATGCACCATTCACACGGTGATTCAGACGTTTGACTATGTCGGCGGATACGTAGACAGCAGTTGGTATGATAATTGTAAATTACTGCTTCATGATGAGGTTCTCTGCTGTGGTGTGTTGAGGCCTTGAGGTTAAGAAACGCCGATTCCTCCTGGTCTCCCAGAAAGTGTTGCAGACAGCTTGGCACCTTTCGATTGCGGTCTGCACACAGGGGAGTCCTTCCCAACAGCCTCTGGGTAACAGACCTTCTTCATCAGACCTTAATTCGGTTCCCCTACCAGCAGACCCTAATTCTTCCAGGTCTTCTTACCACAAAGAGCTGTCTTACTAACGGGGCGCTCTCTCTATAGCGGACACCGTTGTAAAATAATTTTAAAAGATTTTTGAAATTTTTTTTATACCAAAATGTTTCTCGAATTTTTCTGTGATTTTTAGAGGTATTTTGAAGTGAGTTCTGACTATGGAAATATTTTATACAACTGTCCGCAATAGAGGAGTTAGAAGAACGCCTCTCTTTAACGGACACCTTTATTAAATTACCTCTAAGGAATTTCACAACTTTCTTTACACCAAAATGTTTCTCAAATTTTTCTGTGAATTTTCTATATTTACTCAAGCGAATTTATCGTATGTAAATATTTTATACATCTGCCCGCAGTAGAGAGGTTGGTCTTCAGTCCATCAGTCCATACAGCTTATAGGACTCTATTCCAAAACGTGCACCTCACTATAGCGGACACTCGTATTAAATCAGCTGATGAAAATTTTGAACTTTTCTGGGTATCAAAGTGTTTCTCAGATTTTTTGAAGATTTTTAGACTAATTTTCAAGTCGATTCATTGACAAAATTATTTTACACGAGCGTCCGTAGTAGCGGGGATAGTCTACACAGGGCCTATTTGGAATAAGGTCTATACGGCGGCCTATTCCAAAACGGGCACCTCACTATAGCGGACACTTCTATTAAATCAGTTGATGAAAATTTTGAACTTTTTTGGGTATCAAAGTGTTTCTCAGATTTTTTGAAGATTTTTAAACGTATTTTCAAGTCGATTCATTGAAAAAATTATTTTACACGAGCGTCCGTAGTAGAGAGGATAGTCTACACAGGGCCTTTTTGGAATAAGGTCTATCATAAGCCGAAAGTATATGGTCTTGTCTTAAGATGGCGGCTTTATAAAGTTTTGTAGTTTTTTTTGGTTTTGTTATTCTTTTTTCTCTCTCTTGAGATGTAAATGTGTCAACGTGTAGCTGGCAGCTATTATTAGTTATCATAAAAGCCTAATGTGCCGACATTATAGGGCGGGAGATTTCAATGCATCAACAAGATATATCAAACAACAGGGAGTCCTCCCCAAACCCGCTTCGAAATAATTATAATATTTTATATTATATTATATATATTTATATATATTATTTATGCATATCTGTATTTATTATAATTTTTTTGAATTTTAATACAGATCAATTATTTAGTTTTACATTATATTTTTTAAATTTTGTATTAAACTGCTTTTATATTATATTATATTTATATATATATATATATATATTATTTATGCTCATTTATGTTTATTATAAATTTTCATTATTTATTTTAATTTTTTTAAATTTTAATACAGACTAATTATTTAATTTTATATTATATGTATATATATATATTTTTTATGCATATTTCTATTTATTATAAATTTTCATTATTTATTTTAAAATTTTTTACTTTAATTATTTACTAATATTATTTACTATTAATATTTATAATAATTTGCTAATTATTTACTATTATTATTAATTATACGATTTTTATACTTATTATTATATATTATTATTATATTGATTATAATAATTGTATTTATTATTTTATACACCCAGCGGAAATTTAAGGATGGTGGCTACATCCTGAACGATATCCGTAACACATCCTGAATATCCTGAACCACGTCCGCGATCGTGGATGAGTAAAAAAGAATTATATTGAGTATTGTGAATCTTGATTGTTGAGGGCACCATTAAGTATATCCTGAAAAGCGTTTTTTCAGGACGCTGTTAAGTACCCTGAACATGTATTGTTCAGGCATTCCAATGTCAGGGTCCTGAACACCCTGGAAATGGGGCAATTTCACTGCACTACAGTCCCGATTGGCATCCTGAAAATACCTTTTCAGGATATTTTCAGGATCCTGAAGCTATCCTCCATTTTCTGCTGGGTACATTCAATAATTTTGTTAGTATTGTTCATACTTGGGTTGTAAAACAAATCTGCTGAATGCTTGGACAAGTTGTGTAAAGAGCTAATTTAGGATACGCTGCTTACAAGTATCTGTCCACGGTTTCAGCAGATTTCCAGTTGTTATGCTTATTGTTGTTAGTATTGGTGTTTTAATCAAATCTGTCGAATCCTTGGACAGCACAAGTAACACGTCTGTTATGTATACGGTTTGTCCACTTATTCAGCAAATTGATTTCTAGTATTATATAGCTTTAACTTACTTGTATACATCTTATCTATTGCCATACTACTACCAACTACTGCTACTACTTTTACTAATGCTACTACATCTTCTATTACTACTAAAACTACTGCTACTACCAATAATACCACTACATCTTCTGTTACCACTACTACTTCTTCTCTTACTACTACTACTGCTACTCCTCCTCCTCCTCCTCTACTACTATTACTACAACTACTATTACTGCTACTACTACTACTGCTACTCGTCCTCCTCCTCCTCTACTACTACTACTACATCTTCTATTACCACTACTACTTCTTCTCTTACTACTACTACTACTCCTCCTCCTCCTCTATTACTATTACTACAACTACTATTACACTGCTACTACTACTGCTACTGCTACTCCTCCTCCTCCTTCTGTACTACTATTACTACAACTACTATTACTGCTACTACTACTACTTGACTACTTTTCCGGTTGATAGTTTGATAGTTAACCATACATACTAACGTATAAATACAACTTCATTAGCAAGTGTGGGAAAAACGCAAAAGCAACTCAAGCAAATTCAAATGTGAGAATTTCTTACACATGCCGAGTCCTTTTAACCAAAACTTAGGGTTCGAAACTCTCAAAAAATAACTGTTATCACCTTGTTATCAGCTGTTATCAAGTTATCAAATATTTTACGCATGTAATGTTCATTGCTAGTATCAGTATTATTTTAAACATAATTTAATTAATAAATTAGTACTAGTTGTAGCAGCAGTAGTAGTAGTTGTAGTAATAGTAGTAGAGGAGTAGTAGTAGTAGTAGTAGTAGTAAGAAAAGAAGTAGTAGTGGTAATAGAAGATGTAGTAGTAGCAGTAGTAGTAGTAAGAAAAAAAGTAGTAGTGGTAACAGAAGATATAGTAGTAGCAGTAGTAGTAAGAAAAGAAGTAGTAGTGGTAATAGAAGATGTAGTAGTAGCAGTAGTAGTAGTAAGAAAACAAGTAGTAGTGGTAACAGAAGATATAGTAGTAGCAGTCGTAGTAAGAAAAGAAGTAGTAATGGTAACAGAAGATGTAGTAGTAGTAGTAGTAGTAGCAGTAGTAGTAGTTGTACAAACGCTCACAGTTCAATCATGTTTAATAATACTGATAATAGCCATGAATAATAACAAATTAGTGAAATATTCGATAACATTTGAAGTGTTATCACTTGTTATCATCTGTTATCATCTATTATCACTAACTGAACACTTTCATGTTGATTTTTAAATTGTATTTTTGTATAGAAAAACCAACGGAAAAATTACACAATTTTCGATAATAATTAATCGAGATAAGAAGAAAACCGCCATTTTGAAAATTCACAAATCGATAATCGATTACTCAAAAGTAATCATCACCCAAAAATCAACATAATTTACAAATTAATAATCGATTATTCAATTCCAACACATTTTGAATCGATATTTACATTTATAATACAAATAATCGATTGAAATTTTCCCAATAATCGATACTTAGGTATCGATACTTAACTGGTTCGTCCCATCATTGTTGGGGAAGTAGGGGAAGTAGAATCAGATCGCATGGCGGGTGATACGTTAGTAGGTGTGGTAGCGATACCCATCAAGCTGGCAATACCACCACTACCCATACCCCTGATACCGGCAATCTGCATACTGTTGTACAGGTCGTAGGGCGAGGCGCTGGCGAGTAGCGGGTGAGGATGGTGAGGTATCATCAGGGCGGTACTGTGGTAGCAGTTGTTGGTACCGCGCTACCGGCGGTGGTAGCAACGGCCGGACCGCACATTCCGCTTCTCAGAGGTGACGATACCGACGGTATCGTCTCGGTAGCAAGCAGTCGGTCTACTGAGAAGCTGTGGTGGTTGATACCCTGCTTGACTGGGGTAGCAGCGGTAGCGGCAGGGTTGTTGACTAAGCCCGTCGCTACCAACCCGGGGTGCTGGTGATGCGGTAGCATACCTCCGTAGCCGTAACCAGCTGCCGTACCGTAGCGATACAGCGCTACCGCTGAATTGCACAGGTAGCAGCCAGTCCCGGCCATGAGGGAGTGGTATAGGGACCTACCGGAGTAGCGCTACCACCGAAAGGTAGCGGAGAGCCCATGACTCCAGGTAGTGTGGGAAAACCGCCGAAACCAGGGAAACCGAAACTTCGCTTGAAAGCCGCTAGGCGCGATCTATAATTAAAATAAATTAAAATATAATTAATTATATTTATTAATATTAATAATGATATTTGAATAATATAATAATATAATATAATATAATAATGTAGAGAATTAAGATTTACCTGGAAAATAATATATTTAATTTATAATAATTTCTTAATACTATTTAATAAAATAACTGTATAAAAATCCAGAAATATTATAAATACGCCTTGTAATAATAACATATTAATAATATTAATTAATTAATTAATTAAATTAATAAGATTTACCTAGAAAACTATTTAATTAATTCATAATAATTTCTAAATACTATATAATAAAATAAATATATAAAAATCCAAAAATATTGTAAACACACATTATAATAATAACATATTAATAAGATTAATTAATTAAATTAGTAAGATTTACCTGGAAAATAATATATTTAATTTATAATAATTTCTAAATACTAAAATCCAGAAATATAAATAATAATAATAGTAAAATTAGCCATGATTCATAACTAAATAATAAATATAATAAATATAATAATTAATGAAATGAATAAGATTTACCTGGAAAATAATATATTTAATTTATAATAATTTCTAAATACTAAAATCCAGAAATATAAATAATACAATAGCAAAATTGGCCATAATTTATAACTAATAATATAATATTATATTATAATAATATATGATAATATAATAAAGATATATCAAAGGACTTGAAATAAAATTTTACCTGGAAGCAGCAGTAGATCTTCTTCTGAGTTTACCAGTAGTTCCTCCGATGAAGACATCATCACTGGAAGGATCCAGCATCCAGTAGTTACCTTTTCCAGGATCGTCGTAATGTCTGGGTACTTTAACGAAGCATTTATTCAGACTTAGGTTATGTCTTATGGAATTCTGCCATCCTTGTTTGTTGTCTCGGTAGTAGGGAAAATTCTTCATGATGAACTCGTAGATTCCGTTCAGTGTTAAGCGTTTTTCAGGACTACTGCGGATGGCCATCATGATTAAGGCATTATAAGAAAATGGCGGTTTTTCGTTTTTCTTTTTGTCCTCGGAAGAAGATTTTGGATCAATTTCTTCGTCACCTGATTTGCTACCTTCATTTTTCGGCGACCCGGAGGAATCTTTAACTTCTTCTTCACCACTGCTGCTACTGCTTTCCTCAGCGCCCTCAACATCGAGGTCCTCTTCATCGTCGGTAAATTCAACATCTTCTGGTTTACCTTCTACGTGGTGGTGGGTAGCAGTTTCTGGTAGCAAAGACATGATGGAGAAAGGCATGGCTGGTTGTTGGACTAAACTCGGATGATGGTGCGAATCCTCCACTTTCACCATTTTGCACAAACTATTCAAATTAGACGAAGCCAGTTCAGCGGCTTTTTGTTTTTTTGCAAAATTTTTCAGCAAAAATTAACTTTTCAAGGCGAAAATTTTCACGGAATTTTTCTTTTCAAGGATATCGCACTTGATAGGTGAAAGTCAGTTAGTTTCAGCAGCTTTTTAATTTTTCTTATTTCCGCCAAAAATAAACCCAAAATTTTTTAGCAAAATTCGCAAATTCACGTTATTTGCAAAAAAATTTTTCTTAAATTTAAAGAAATTTCGCACGAGAGCAAAAAAAAAGTCACGTCTTGACAGCCGCTCAGCAAGCAGCTGAATGATGAAGCCGAGTCCTTTGAAGTCTCTTTTACTGGCGTGGAGACAGGAGGTGGAGCCACCCTCTTCCTCTCAACCAATGAGAGCCGAGGGGTGGAGCTACGGGCTCCGCGCAACCAATGAACGCTAGGAGGCGGAGCCATGCCGACCAATCAGTGTAGGGTGTTGCCTAGAGCAACCAATTAGAGAGCTGCTATTCTCTTCGTTTGCCTTTCAAGTTGTCAGCTGCGATATCTTTATAAGAGAATATTTTCTTTTTCCCACTGCGGTTTATGTCTTTATCTTTTTTGAAAAATAAATAAATTACAAATATATTATATATATTATTATAATAATAATATTATATTTTAAAATTATTTGTAAAATTTATAAAAAGTTTTTGGCGGCTGTGTTGTATATTTAAAGTTGTATAGGATATTGTGGGAAGTGTTTCCACTTTTTCAATTTTTCCCTTTTTCCCCTTTCCCTTATCTTTCCCCTTTTCCCCTTTCCGTGTTAGAATATATCCAAATTCTGGATTTCAAACCTTTACTCTCTTCTCTTCTTCTTCTTCCCTTTTTCCAGGGAATTTCCCCTATAAAAGGGGAAACACAGCTCGTGGGAAAAAGAAGAATACGGGTGGAAATTACAACAAAGGGAAAAGAATCCCTTGACTTTCCCCTTTTCCCCTTTCCGTATTAGAATATATACAAATACTAGATTTCAAACCTTTACTCTCTTTTCTTGTTCTTCACTTTCCAGATCCCCATTTCTCCCCTTTCTCCAGGGAATTTCCCCTATAAAAGTGGAAATACTGCTCGTGGGAAAAAAAGAAGAATACGGGTGGAAATTACAACAAAGGGAAAAGAATCCCTTGACTTTTTCCGCTTTTGAATCAAGTTGTCACACACAGCTCTGGCGGAGGGTCACAAAAGTATAGGACCTTATTCCAAAAAGACCTCTGTAGACCACGTCCCTCTCTACTACGGACACTCGTGTCAACGAATTTTTTCAATGAATCGACTTGAAAATACCTCTAAAAAACGCCAAAAAATCTGAGAAACACTTTGATACCCAGAAAAGTCCAAAATTTTCATCAGCTGATTTAATAGAAGTGTCCGCTATAGTGAGGTGCGCCTTTTGGAATAAGGCCGCCCTATTAGACCTTATTCCAAAAAGACCTCTGTAGACCACGTCCCTCTCTACTACGGACACTCGTATCAACGAATTTTTTCAATGAATCGACTTGAAAATACCTCTAAAAATCTTCAAAAAATCTGGGAAACATTTTGATACCCAGAAAAGTTCAAAATATTAATAAATTGGTTTAATAGAAGTGTCCGCTATAGTGAGGTGCGCCTTTTGGGAATAAGGCCGCCATATAGACCTTATTCCATAAAGACCTCTGTAGACCATCCTCTCTACTACGGACACTCGTATCAACGAACTTTTTCAATGAATCGACTTGAAAATACCTCTAAAAATCTTCAAAAAATCTGGGAAACATTTTGATACCCAGAAAAGTTCAAAATATTAATAAATTGGTTTAATAGAAGTGTCCGCTATAGTGAGGTGCGCCTTTTGGGAATAAGGCCGCCATATAGACCTTATTCCATAAAGACCTCTGTAGACCATCCTCTCTACTACGGACACTCGTATCAACGAACTTTTTCAATGAATCGACTTGAAAATACCTCTAAAAATCTTCAAAAAATCTGGGAAACACTTTGATATCCAGAAAAGCTCCAAATTTTCATCCACTGATTTAATAGAAGTGTCCGCTATAGTGAGGTGCACGTTTTGGGAATAGGCCCTATTGGGGACTGTGTGTATATCTTGTGTATAACAACACAGCAGCACCGAGGGCTATAGAAAAACCTTTGGCGATAATTTCTCCATAGAGAATCAGTGATGTGTTAAGAAAAGCGACTTGGTTCAAAGTCTAAGGTTTTCTAAACAACATTTATAATCCGCCATTCTTCTGTACAGCGTTTTGAACACACAAAAAAAGCTGCAAAAGTTCTTGACCATAAGCCGATTTTTCCGCCATCTTTGTATATATTCACAATTGTGGGGATATCACAGCGAAAATATTTTCACTATTTAATCTGATCATAGCTTATTATATTCACTTATGATTACCAATAATCCGCTTTTCTTCGATTCCATTCCGATTTCCGTTAAGGATCCTGAAAAGCGTTTTTTCAGGATGCTGTCAAGTACCCTGAACATGTTTTATTATCTTATTAAATTCACTTATGATTACCAATAATCCGCTTTTCTTCCGATTCCATTCCGATTTCCGTTAAGGATCCTGAAAAGCGTTTTTTCAGGATGCTGTCAAGTACCCTGAATATGAATCATTCACTTATTATATTCACTATGATTACAAATAATCCGCTTTTCTTCGATTCCATTCCGATTTCCATTAAGGATCCTGAAAAGTGTTTTTTCAGGACGCTTGTCAAGTACCCTGAACATGTATTATTCACTTATTATATTCACTTATGATTACTAGTTATCCGCTTTTCTTCCGATTCGATTCCGATTTCCATTAAGGATCCTGAAAAGTGTTTTTTCAGGACGCTTGTCAAGTACCCTGAACATGTATTATTCACTTATTATATTCACTTATGATTACTAGTTATCCGCTTTTCTTCCGATTCGATTCCGATTTCCGTTAAGGATCCTGAAAAGCGTTTTTTCAGGACGCTTGTCAAGTACCCTGAAGATGTATTATTCAGGCATTCCAATGTCAGGGTCCTGTACACCCTGGAAGTTGGGCTAATTTCACTATACTCAGAGTCCTGATTGGCATCCTGAAATTATCCTTTTCAGGATATTTTCAGGGTCCTGAAGCTATCCTTCATTTTCTTCGATCCGATTTCTTACCCGACAGAAAAATGATGCGCTAGCCATACGTCTGAATAACCCACTGAATGGTGCATGACTATCATAGATTCAGACAGGTGATATAGTGTGAAATTGGCCCACTTTCATACGGTTCGTACGCTTGAATTCTTCAAGAATTAAGTCACGCAGTATTCAAGCCCTTATTCAGAGGGCTCACTATTAGCAGCTGAAGTATGAGTTCAGCTACTATTCAGCTAGTGATTCAGAGGGCGGCTGGTGTTCAGCTACCTAGTCATATTCAGAGGGCTCAGTATTAACAACTGAAGTATGAGTTCAGCTACTATTCAGCTAGTGATTCAGAGAGTAGCTGGTGTTCAGCTACCTAGTCACATTCAGAGGGCTCAGTATTAGCAACTGAAGTATGAGTTCAGCTACTATTCAGCTAGTGATTCAGAGGGCAGCTGGTGTTCAGCTACCTCGTCATATTCAGAGGGCTCAGTATTAGCAACTGAAGTATGGGTTCAGCTACTATTCAGCTAGTGATTCAGAGGGCGGCTGGTGTTCAGCTACTCAGTCATTCGGTACTCAACTGTAGGACTTATTTTCTATCGGGTTACAGGAAAATGTAAATTTTTGGAATTATTTTGGAGTTTTCTGGAAACTGTAGTAGCCGAAGAAGTGGAAGGCTGCAACAGTTGTTACTGGAAATCTCATTAAGAGGATCGTCTTGAGTTTCAAAGAATTTTCTTCCAAAACAGCAACATGGATGCCGATAACTCTTATTTATTATTATTATATTATATTATATAATTATTCTATTATATTATTATTATATTATAATCTTTTATTATATATATGTATATATATTATTGTTATATTATAACGTAGTGTAACAAATTATCTTACACAGCAGGACGTCCAATAATGGTCTGTATATTAGTAAAGCCCAGCAGAAAATTAAGGATAGTTTCAGGACCCTGAAAATATCCTGAAAAAGGCATTTTTCATTTGGTAGCAGCAGCAGTATAAGTAGTAGCAGTAGCGTTGAGAATAGTCCCGGTCTGCATATTAATAAAGCCCAGCAGAAAGTTAAGGATAGTTTCAGGACCTGAAAATATACAGACACAACAGCCCTTATATACTCTAAGACACTGATAATACTCGATAACACAAATGATAAAACTTGATAATAATGATAACCCAGGAGAAAGTTAAGGATAGTTTCAGGACCCTGAAAATATCCTGAAAAAGACATTTTCAGGATGCCATTCAGGACTCTAAGTCCAGGGAAATTGGCCCACTTCCAGGTTGTTCAGGACCCTGACATTGGAATGCCAGAATAATACATGTTCAGGGTACTTCACAGCGTCCTGAAAAAACGCTTTTCAGGATACTTAATGGCACCCTCAATATTCAAGATTCACAGTTCTCAATATAATTTTTTTTGTATTCATCCACGATCGGACTTGGTTCAGGATACTCAGGAAATGTTATGGATATCGTTCAGGATGTAGCCGGCATCCTTAACAGGGTGTTCAGGACCCTGACATTGGAATGCCTATGCCTATGCCTAATTCTATGCGTAATGTAATGGAAGTGGGCCAACTTCACTACACTAAGAGTCCTGAATGGGATCCTGAAAATGTCTTTTTCAGGATATTTTCAGGGTCCTGAAACTATCCTTAACTTTCTCCTGGGTTATCATTATTTTCAAGTATCATCATTGTGTTATCGAGTATCTTCAGTATCTTGGAGTATATAAGTACTATTGTGGCTGTATATTTTCAGGGTCCTGAAACTATCCTTAATTTTCTGCTGGGCTTTACTAATATACAGACCGGGACTATTCTTAATGCTACTGTTACATACTTATACTGCTGCTGCTACCAAATGAAAAATGCATTATTCAGGACATTTTCAGGGTCCTGAAACTATCCTTAACTTTCTCCTGGGTTATCATTATTATCAAGTATTATCATGTTATCAAGTATTATCGTGTTATCGAGTATCTTCAGTATCTTAGAGCATATAAGGGCTATTGTGGCTGTATATTTTCAGGGTCCTGAAACTATCCTTAATTTTCTGCTGGGTTATCATTATTATGAAGTATTATCAGTGTCTTAGGGTATAAGAGCTGTTGTGGATGAAAGCACGTGCTTATTCATCCACATTAAGGATATTTTCAGGGTCCTGAAACCATCCTTAACTTTCTGCTGGGGCTTTACTAATATTACAAACCGTTATTGGGCATCCTGCTGTGGAAGATAATTTGTCCGTTGGACTTATATAGGAGGAAAAAAGTTGTCATAGACAGAGAGAGAGACATTGAGATGGTGGGAGATAGGGCCAGTGAGACACAAGGGCTTGCCGGGGGTATCAGCTTGTTCCTGTCAATCTTCATGTGGTCCTGTAGCCCCCGCCGCTTTTCTCACACAGCCACACAAAGATTCCACTACCCACCGCTACCACCACAACAACAGAAAGGCGGAAAAGTACCGCACTGTTTATAACTTCCATCTTATCCTCTATATAAACACTAGCACTCTCCTGTTTAGAGGATTTTCAATTATATATGTTAGGGCGTAGCGTTACTACTACTGCTACTCCTCCTCCTACTACTCATCTTGTAATTTACTATTACTACAACTACTATCACTGCTGCTGCTACTACTACATTCTTCTATTACCACTACTACTTCTTCACTTACTACTACTACTGCTACTCCTCTTCCTCTTGTACTACTATTACTACAACTACTATTACTGCTGCTGCTACTACTACTACTACATCTTCTGTTACCACTACTACTTCTTCACTTACTATTACTACTACTAGTACTCTTCTTCCTCTTGTACTACTATTACTACAACTATTATCACTGCTACTACTATTACTACTACTACTACATCTTCTGTTACCCCTACTACTTCTTCTCTTACTACTACTACTGCTACTCCTCCTCTTCCTCTTGTACTATACTATTACTACAACTACTATCACTGCTACTACTACTACTACATTCTTCTATTACCACTACTACTTCTTCTCTTAATACTAGTACTGTTACTCCTCATCTTCCTCTTGTACTACTATTACTACAACTACTATCACAATTACTACTACCGCTGCTATTACTACTATTACTACTACTATTACTACTACTACTACTACATCTTCTGTTAACACTACTACTTCTTCTCTTACTACTAGTACTGCTACTCCTCCTCTTCCTCTTGTACTACTATTACTACAACTACTATCACTATTACTACTACCGCTGCTATTACTACTATTACTGCTACTATTACTACTACTACTACCTTGTTCACTAATCAAGGTTTTCCCAAAGGTATTTCCCACGTGTTTTTAATGAATGAACCTGAAAGGGGAAAAGAGAGGGGAAAAGAGGGGGGAAAAGCTTAGTTAACAAACCTAATGAATCAATTATGCTACTACTGCTACTACCATTACTACTGCTACTAATACTACTACTACTACAACTACTATTACTACTACTGCTACCTTGTTCACTATTCAAGGTTTTCCCAAAGGTATTTCCCACGTGTTTTTAATGAAAGGGGAAACGAGAGGGGAAAAGAGGGGGGAAAACCTTAGTTAACAAAACTTAATGAATCAATTATGCTACTACTGCTACTACCACTACTACTACTACTATTACTACTACTACTACCTTTATCACTAATCAAAGTTTTCCCACGTGTTTTTAAATGAATGAACCTGAAAGGGGAAAAAGAGAGGGGAAAAAGAGGGGGGAAAAACTTTAGTTAACAAAACTTAATGAATCAATTATGCTACTACTGCTACCACTACTACTACTATTATTACTACTACTACTACCTTGTTCACTAATCAAAGTTTTCCCACGTGTTTTAATCAATGAACCTGAAAGGGGAAAAAGAGGGGGGAAAAGCTTAGTTAACAAAACTTAATGAATCAAACCACCACCACTACTACTACTACCGCTGCTATTACTACTACTACTACCTTGTTCACTAATCAAAGTTTTCCCACGTGTTTTTTAATGAATGAACCTGAAAGGGGAAAAAGAGGGGGGAAAAGAGAGGGGAAAAGCTTTAGTTAACAAAACTTAATGAATCAAATTACTACTACTACTACTACTACTACTACTACTTCTACTACTACTACTACTACTACCTTGTTCACTAATCTAAGGTTTTCCCAAAGGTATTTCCCACGTGTTTTTAATGAATGAACCTGAATGGGGAAAAAGAGGGGGAAAAGCTTTAGTTAACAAAACTTAATGAATCAGACTACTACTACTACTACTACTACTACTACTACTACTACTACTACTACTACTACCTTGTTCACTAATCTAAGGTTTTCCCAAAGGTATTTCCCACGTGTTTTTAATGAATGAACCTGAAAGGGGAAAAGAGGGGGGAAAAGCTTTAGTTAACAAAACTTAATGAATCAATTATGCAAAAATCGGTACTATTATATTGATAGTTTATGTAGAGCACATAAGGGCGTGAACAGCTGTTGTTGCTGGCTACTGTGGTGGATGACCTTTGACCTTGTCTTGGTTTGTTCAATAAGTTTCTATTGGTTTTTGAAGAGAAGTTGTAACGATGTGACGAACATTGAGAGAACTGCACTCATTGTTTTGCAGCTCGTAAAGCAATCACTGTTTTAAATGCATCCAGATGTTGAGCTCTTTTGTGTTGCTACTACAACAACTACTACTACAACTACACAACCCTCCCATAGTATGTGGGAATAGTGAGAGACCTATTGTCTGCTAACTACTAACACTACTGGTACTACTACTAGTATTACTATTTATTACTACTACTACTACTGGTACTGGTATTATCACTACTACTGGTACTACTACTACTAATGCTACTACTGGTGTTATCACTACTCTTACTACTGCTACTACTGGTACTGGTACTGCTACTACTACTGTTACTGCTGTTACTACTGGTACTATCACTACTACTACTGCTCCTACTACTGCTACTAATGGTACTGGTACTGCTACTACTACTGGTACTACTACTACCGCTGCTTTTACTGGTACTGCTACTACTACTGTTACTGCTGTTACTACTGGTATTATCACAACAACAACTACTACTACTACTGCTACTGCTACTACTACTACTACTACTACTACTATTACTACTACTGGTACTATTACTACTACTACTACTACTGATACTACTACTAGTGCTACTACTACTGCTACTTTTACTACTACTACTACCTTGTATGCCCAATAAATCGCCAACTACTTACTACTACATTGTTTGTTACTATTTATCAACACTATTCTTCTTTTACTTATAAATAAATTTATTATAATATTTATTTATTAATAAATTAATAATATTAATTTATTTAAAAAATTATTAAGATTTATTATTTAAGTAATAATATAACAAATATTAAGTTGCCAATTAAGAATATTTATAAGCTCTTGGGAGTTGTTGTAGACGAAGAGCCGCTGTTGTTGTATGTGTTGTATGGTTGTAGAGGCGCCAACAGATGAAGCAACAGTTTACGAACAAGGGGTCGGCAACTCGGCACAAAGTCTTTTACACAAACCCGAAATGCCGCTCAAGAATTATCTAAGATTCTTACTTAAGATTCGTAGTTAAGATTCTTGGATTGGTGTTGTTGCAGGGTATTGAGATTAGGACTACTACAACTACTACTACTGGTACTAGTGCTACTACTTCTACTACTGAATATACTACTACTACTTTATTTTTCTGATATAATAATATTACTATCGTTTCTACTACTACTGTACTACTACTACTCTTACTACTATTGCTATTACTACTACTACTATTACTACATCTACTCCTACTACTTATACTAATATACTCTTACTGCTTCTACTACTACTATTGCTACTACAATTACTACTGCTACTAGTACTGTACTACTAATATATACTCTTACTATTCTTATTACTACTGCTACTACTAATAATACTACTTTTACAACATCTACTCCTACTACTACTACACTACTAATATATACTCTTACTACTCTTACTACTATTGCTACTACTACTACTTATACTAATATACTCTTACTACTTCTACTACTCATCCTACTACTACACTGTTCTTGCTCCTCCTACTACTCTTGCTACTCTTACTACTACCACTACTACCACTGCTACTACTACTGCTACTACTATTAAGAAATGGCACACCCTTAGTGTGAGAGGGGTGCGTATGCAGTTGTTGCTTTTTCTTTGCCGCAGAAACTTTGTTTGTTGAAAGGCAATCCGCTTGTGGTGCGAAGCCAAACAAGCAAACTATCGGTCTGCTGTTGTCGCTGCTACTGTTGTTGCTACTTTGCTGCTGTTTCGTTTCTTCTGACAAACTATCAACTACTCACTTTCCCACATGTGTTATACTTTCTCACGGAGCTCTTAACAACAACACCGAAGGGTTGCAACAGTTAGTGCTACAACACTATAGGTTGTAGCACTAATATTCACTACTACTGCTAATAAAATACTACCTCTACTACCCAGCGGGAAATTAATGATTTCAGCTACATCCTGAACGATATCCGTAACACATCCTGAACATCCTCAACCACGTCCGATGAGTCAAAATAATTGTGTTGAGAATTGTGAATCTTGATTATTGAGGGCACCATTAAGTATCCTTAAAAGCGTTTTTTCAGGACGCTGTTAAGTACCCTGAACGTGTATTATTCAGGCATTCCAATGACAGGGTCCTGAACATCCTGGAAGTGAACCAACTTCATTGCACTAAGAGTCTTGATTGGCATCCTGAAAATGTCCTTTTCAGGATATTTTCAGGGTCCTGAAACTACCCTTAATTTTCTGCTGGGACTATTCTTAATACTACTGCTACTACTTATACTGCTGCTGCTACCACTACTACTGTACTACAGATACATAAGTATTGTATTCTACTACTGTACGATCGCTACTGTTGTTTTTAATACTGGCACTGCTACTACCACTGAACTACTACTAACATACTCCTTGTACCATTACTACTACTTCTATAATACTACTACAACGATGACCATAGTATACTACTATGCTACTATTAGGATTATTAACGCACATACCACTGCTACCACTCATGCTACCTTCCCTACTTCTACTACTATTACTACTATTACTACTACTACTACTACCACTACTACATCTGCTTTATCATTACTACTATTTATGTAATACTATACTGCTATGCTTACCATAATGTACTACTATACTACTAGGATTATTAACACACATACCACTGCAACTACTCATGGTACCTTACCTACTACTAGTACTACTACTACTACTACTACTACATCTGCTATACCATTACTACTACTTCTGTAATACTATACTATTATGCTTACCATAATACTATTATATACTACTAGTATCATTAATACAGATACAACTGCTACTATACTGCTACATACTACTACTTTTCACTTTTACTATTTTTCGCTTCATTTCTTACGCGGCACGTTCACACAAGGGGTCCGAAACTCCCAATAATCTTCGTACATCTGGGGTCATGTTATCACTGTTATCAACCTGTTATCTCCGTGTTATCATATGTTATGAAACAATCTTCGTACACTCTTCCTCGGAGTTTCGGACCCCTTGATGACTAATTACATTAACATAACTACTACTCCTACTACTACTCCTACTACTCCTACTCCTACTACTACTACTATTACTACTACTACTCCTACTACTACTACTATTACTACTACTACTACTCCTACTACTACTACTCCTACTACTACTACTACTACTACTATACTACTAATTTACTACACTATTATGTTTATTTACTGTTACATTAAAATCTAAATTTTAATAAATACGTATTACATTAATAATAGACTATTTGTTTAACTTAGTGAGTAGTTTGTGGTGCAAGTCTCTCATCGTGTCGGCCATCGTCTGCTGTGACAAGAAGCACTGCAGCTGCTAATTGGGAAAAGCTTTGGCAAATACGTAAACAAACCCTTACTCTGTTGTAGCAAACTACACGGCGACAACACACTACAACAGTTACAGTTTGTTGCTACAACTATGTCCTCTCCGTCTTTCCTAAATCTCATTCATAAAAACTGATTTCAGAATAATATATTACATAGTGTTGTAGCAAACTAAACAGCTACAACACACTACAACAGTTACAGTTTGTTGCTACAACTATGTCCTCTCCATCTTTCCCTAAATCTCATTCATAAAAACTGATTTCAGAATAATATATTACTCAATGTTGTAGCAAACTACACAGCTACAACACACTACAACAGTTGTAGTTCACCGCTACAACTACGTCCTACAAGAGTTCTAAATAAAACTGTTAAATTATTTGCTGGAAACACTGGAGCAACAATCGAGGCAACAACACACTACAACAGCTGTAGTCCATAACCACTACAACTCTATCCTACAACAGTTCTAAATAAAAATATTAAATTATTTGCTGAAAACACTGGAGTAACAATCGAGGCACCAACGCCCTACAACAGTTGTAGTCCATAACCGCCACAACAGTTGCAAATATAAATGTTGTCTTAATTGTTTGTTGGAAACAGAAAGCGAATAAGCGGGCCACTGGAGCAACAATCGAGGCAACAACACCCTACAACAGTTGTAGTCTATAACCGCTACAACAGTACCAAATATGATTGTTGTAATTGTTTGTTGGAAACACATAGCGAATAAGCGGCCACTGACAACACACTACAACATTTGTAGTCCATATCCCGCTACAACAGTTGCAAATATAAATGTTGTCTTAATTGTTTGTTGGAAACAGAAAGCGAATAAGCGGGCCACTGGAGCAACAATCGAGGCAACAACACCCTACAACAGTTGTAGTCTATAACCGCTACAACAGTACCAAATATGATTGTTGTAATTGTTTGTTGGAAACACATAGCGAATAAGCGGCCACTGACAACACACTACAACATTTGTAGTCCATATCCCGCTACAACAGTTGCAAATATAAATGTTGTCTTAATTGTTTGTTGGAAACAGAAAGCGAATAAGCGGGCCACTGGAGCAACAATCGAGGCAACAACACCCTACAACAGTTGTAGTCCATAACCGCTACAACAGTACCAAATATAATTGTTGTAATTGTTTGTTGGAAACAGACAGCGGAATAAGCGGCCACTGGAGCAACACACTACAACATTTGTAGTCCATAACCGCTACAACTCTGTCCTACAACAGTTGCAAATATAAATGTTGTCGTAATTGTTTGTTGGAAACAGATAGCGAATAAGCGGCCACTGGAGCAACACACTACAACATTTGTAGTCCATATCCCGCTACAACAGTTGCAAATATAAATGTTGTCTTAATTGTTTGTTGGAAACAGATAGCGAATAAGCGGCCACTGGAGCAACACACTACAACATTTGTAGTCCATATCCCGCTACAACAGTTGCAAATATAAATGTTGTCTTAATTGTTTGTTGGAAACAGAAAGCGAATAAGCGGGCCACTGGAGCAACAATCGAGGCAACAACACCCTACAACAGTTGTAGTCTATAACCGCTACAACAGTACCAAATATGATTGTTGTAATTGTTTGTTGGAAACACATAGCGAATAAGCGGCCACTGACAACACACTACAACATTTGTAGTCCATATCCCGCTACAACAGTTGCAAATATAAATGTTGTCTTAATTGTTTGTTGGAAACAGAAAGCGAATAAGCGGGCCACTGGAGCAACAATCGAGGCAACAACACCCTACAACAGTTGTAGTCCATAACCGCTACAACAGTACCAAATATAATTGTTGTAATTGTTTGTTGGAAACAGACAGCGGAATAAGCGGCCACTGGAGCAACACACTACAACATTTGTAGTCCATAACCGCTACAACTCTGTCCTACAACAGTTGCAAATATAAATGTTGTCGTAATTGTTTGTTGGAAACAGATAGCGAATAAGCGGCCACTGGAGCAACACACTACAACATTTGTAGTCCATATCCCGCTACAACAGTTGCAAATATAAATGTTGTCTTAATTGTTTGTTGGAAACAGATAGCGAATAAGCGGCCACTGGAGCAACACACTACAACATTTGTAGTCCATATCCCGCTACAACAGTTGCAAATATAAATGTTGTCTTAATTGTTTGTTGGAAACAGAAAGCGAATAAGCGGGCCACTGGAGCAACAATCGAGGCAACAACACCCTACAACAGTTGTAGTCTATAACCGCTACAACAGTACCAAATATGATTGTTGTAATTGTTTGTTGGAAACACATAGCGAATAAGCGGCCACTGACAACACACTACAACATTTGTAGTCCATATCCCGCTACAACAGTTGCAAATATAAATGTTGTCTTAATTGTTTGTTGGAAACAGAAAGCGAATAAGCGGGCCACTGGAGCAACAATCGAGGCAACAACACCCTACAACAGTTGTAGTCCATAACCGCTACAACAGTACCAAATATAATTGTTGTAATTGTTTGTTGGAAACAGACAGCGGAATAAGCGGCCACTGGAGCAACACACTACAACATTTGTAGTCCATAACCGCTACAACTCTGTCCTACAACAGTTGCAAATATAAATGTTGTCGTAATTGTTTGTTGGAAACAGATAGCGAATAAGCGGCCACTGGAGCAACACACTACAACATTTGTAGTCCATATCCCGCTACAACAGTTGCAAATATAAATGTTGTCTTAATTGTTTGTTGGAAACAGATAGCGAATAAGCGGCCACTGGAGCAACACACTACAACATTTGTAGTCCATATCCCGCTATACAACAGTACCAAATATAACTGTTGTAATTGTTTGTTGGAAACAGGCAACAACCGAGGCATATGCTTTAATTAATCTTAATTCAGTCAATGAAGTGGTTTGTTCCATGTTGGCTCCAAGCTTTAGTTACGCCAATTAAACCAATATCCTCAGCCGCTTGTAAATTATTTTCCCCATTCCCACTTAATGGACCACTTCCTCATTAACCGAAAGCAGCGCTAAAATGTCACAAATTCCCCATATGATTCAACAAAAGAGACCCTCCATTTCCTTTTATCATTGCCCATAATCAAAATCCCTTCATTAGAAACACTTCATATTAATAAAAAAGTAGATCTGGCAACGCAGCGTTTTGAGCAACGCACCAAAGCATAGACGACGCGAAATTTGGCCAAAAGTCATGCAAATCCTAGACTTTCCTTTTGTCATTGCCTATGATCAGAATCCCTTCATTAGAAAGAATTCATATGAATGAAAAGTAGATCTGGCAACGCAGCGTTTTGAGCAACGCACCAAAGCATAGACGACGCGAAATTTGGCCAAAATTCGTACAAAATCGTAGACTTTCCTTTTATCATTCTCCATAATCAAGATCCTTCATTAGAAAGAATTCATATTTATAAAAAGTAGATCTGGCAACGCAGCGTTTTGAGCAACGCACTAAGGCATAGACGACGCCATACTTAGCCAAAATTCATACAAAATCATAGACTTTTGTTTTATCATTTCCATATTTTATCCTTCATTAGAAAGAATTTTTATTAATAAAAAGAAAATCTGGCAACGCAGCGTTTTGAGCAACGCACGGAAGCATAGACGACGCCATACTTGGCCAAAATTCATACAAAATCGTAGACTTTTGTTTTATCATTTCGCATAATCAAAATTCCTTCATTAGAAAGAATTCATATGAGTAAAAAGAAGATCTGGCAACGCAGCGTTTTGAGCAACGCACGGAAGCATAGACGGCGCGAAATTTAGCCAAAATTCATACAAAATCGTAGACTTTTGTTTTATCATTTCCCATAATCAAATTCCCTTCATTAGAAAGAAATCATTTGAGTAAAAAGAAGATCTGGCAACGCAGCATTTTGAGCAACGCACCAAAGCATAGACGACGCGAAATTTAGCCCAAACTCATACAAATCGTAGACTTTTGTTTATTGTGTCGCTGAATCTAGTGGTTTTGACGCCATATTAAGACTGGCAAATTGGTTCAATCATCCAGGATCACGATTTTCCACGCCATTGGGATCTTTTAACCGCAGCTTTTTCCTTGTTACCGAATGTATGTACCCCGCAATGGCGCATGTTCTAACAAAAACAACAGATCTCTTTAGGCCCGTATACACCAAAAATAAAGCCACTTTGAGCCGGAAAATTAAGGATGTCGGCTACATCCTGAACGATATCCCTAACATATCCTGAATATCTTGAACCACGTCCGCGATCGTGGATGAGTAAAAAAAAAAATTATGTAGAGAATTGTGAATCTTGATTAATGAGGGCATCATTAAGTATATCCTGAAAAGCGTTTTTTCAGAACGCTGTTAAGTACCCTGAACATGTATTATTCAGGTATTCCAATGTAAGGGTCCTGAACACCCTGGAAGTGGGCCAGTTCCACTGCACTCATAGTCCTGATTGGTATTCTGAAAACCTTTCAGGATACTTTCAGGGTCCTGAAACTATCCTTAATTTTTTTCTGGGTTATTATTATCAAGTTTTATCATTGTGTTATCCAGTATTATCAATGTCTTTGGTTATAAGGGCTGTTGTGGATGAAGCACGTGCTTCCTTTGTTTTTCCAGCGTTGCCATACAAATGTGAAGGACTTTTGCGAAACTGCTGACACTTTGCAAAATTTATTGATAGTCAAAAACACTTCAAAAATCCGATAAAAAGACACTTTATACACCACACTTATTTAAACTATTTATCTGTTTTAAAATTGCAGCGGGATGACTTCCCGAGCTGATGTCGCGACAGATCTGAGTCTCGCTCTCGAGTATCGAGGACTTAGTTTCTCGCTGAGCATCCCGATACTTACAATTACTACTTTTAAAATATTAAAAGAAAACTACTTTATCTTAAAAACAGTAAAATTTTTGGTAGATTTGAAATTGTAACTCATATCGAAGCTGAACGACTCGTTCTGGGCTCGGAACGTTTCTCGAGATCTCGGGAACGTTTCCCGCTGAGCATTCTGAAATCAATTTAATAGTATTTTTAAATTTTTTGGATATTAAAGTGTTTCTCAGATTTTTTGGCGATTTTTAGAGGTATTTTCAAGTCGATAAACTGAAAAGTTAATTTACACGAGTGTCCGTAATAGAGAGGGGATGGTCTACAGAGGTCTTTTTGGAATAAGGTCTATAGGGCGGCCTATTCCAAAAGGAGCACTTCACTATAGCGGACACTTCTATTAAATCAGTTGATGAAAATTTTGAACTTTTTTGGGTATCAAAGTGTTTCTCAGGTTTTTTTGGCGATTTTTAGACGCATTTTCAAGTCGATTCGTTAATAAGGTTATTTTATACGACTGTCCGTAGTAGAGTAGATAGTCTTTTTTCGGTACACAAGACCTACAGGGCCTATTCCAAAAGGCGCGCCTCACTATAGCGGACACTTCTATTAAATCAGTTGATTAAAATTGTGAACTTTTTTGGGTACCAATGTGTTTCTCAGATTTTTTGGCGTTTTTTAGACGTATTTTCAAGTCGTTTAACTGAAAAAATTATTTTACACGAGCGTCCGTAATAGCGGTGATAGTCTACAGAGGTCTTTTTGGAATAAGGTCTATAGGGCGGCCTATTCCAAAAGGCGCGCCTCACTATAGCGGACACTTCTATTAAATCAGTTGATGAAAATTTTCAACTTTTCTGGGTATCAAAGTGTTTCCCAGATTTTTTGAAGATTTTTAGACGTATTTTCAAGTCGATTCATTGAAAAAATTAATTTACACGAGTGTCCGTAGTAGAGAGGGGGTGGTCTACAGAGGTCTTTTTGGAATAAGGTCTATAAGACCGCCGACTGTGAATCCTATTCTTTGCTATGGAGTTTTTGTGTGTATGTATGTGTGGGTTGTTTTGTTTATGGGCATTCTTGTTAATCAAGAAAAGTACTTGTGTGATTCTCATTTCCCAAGTAAAAAGCCATTTGCGATTAGTATTTACCATTGTTCAGCATTTTTCCCTTCAAAAAAGGGAATTTCCCCTTGCGATTTGTATTTATACCATTGTTCAATATCTTTCGTTCATTGTATTCTTTCCTCTATTATATCCTCAATAAAGACAAAGATTCTGAAATTTAAACGTAAATTTAAAGAGGGTTTTCCCCTCTTTTCCCCTGTTTTCCCCTCTCATTTTCCCCGTTTCCCTCGTCCTTTCCTTAGTATACCTTAACTAAATAATAAAAATACAATGAATAAATTTCATTTTCCCCTTGTTTTCCCCCTCTTCCATACATCTTCCCTTTCTTAAGTACCATTTTCCCTTAAAAAAAGGGAATTTCCCCTTTCAATTAGTATTTACAATTGTTCAGCATCTTTCATTCATTGTATTCTTTCCTCTATTATATTCTCAATAAAGACAAGGATTCTGAAATTTAAACGTAAATTACTATATCCATATGCTATTTCGGTTTTCCCCTTTTTACCCCTGTTTTCCCCTCTCATTTTCCCCGTTTCCCTCGTCCTTTCCTTAGTGTACCTTAACTAAATAATAAAAATAAAATGAATTAATTTCATTTTCCCCTTGGTTTCCCCCCTCTTCCATACATCTTCCCTTTCTTAAGTACCATTTTTCCCTTCAAAAAAGGGAATTTCCCCTTTCAATTAGTATTTACCATTGTTCAGCATCTTTCATTCATTATACTCTTTCCTCTATTATATCCTCAATAAAGACAAAGATTCTGAAATTTAAACGTAAATTGCGATATCCATGTGCTATTTCGGTTTTCCCCTCTTTTCCCCTCTCATTTTCCCCGTTTCCCTCGTCCTTTCCTTAGTATACCTTAACTAAATAATAAAAATACAATGAATAAATTTCATTTTCCCCTTGTTTTCCCCCCTCTTCCATACATCTTCCCTTTGTTAAGTACCATTTTTCCCTTCCAAAAAAAAAAAAGGGAATTTCCCCTCAAAGTGGAAGTACTGGTGTTACGGTGCTTCATCGTTGAACGTCTTCGTGACGGGGGTTCGCCTGATAGTGCGACACATGCAACACACCTGTTGCTGAGGCTTTTAGAGTCAATTCAGGGTCCTGACTTGGGCCGCATATCGCCTGGTGAGGCTTTGCGGCATGTCACCGCCTCAGCGGGAATGCAAAATATGGCCGCCAAATGATGCTTACCACTACGAAGGCACAACAAGCCTTCCAGCGCAGCAAATTACATCCACCTCCTTAGAGCGGACACCTGTATAAAATCAAAACTTTATTTAAATTAAATTCTGATTATACCGATGTGATGCTTGAATTTTTTGAAATTTTTTGAAATGAGTTTCAAAGCTGGGAAAGTTCAGGATTTTTTAATATAGTGTCCGCTATAACGAGGTCCAAGCAGAACGAGCAATAAATTAAACCCACCTCCCTAGAGCGGACACCTATATAAAATCAAAACTTTATTTAAATTAAATTTTGATTATATCAATGTAATGCTTGAATTTTTTGAAATTTTTTCAAATAAGTTTAAAAGCTGTAAAAGTTCAAAATTTTTAAATATAGAGTCCGTTATAACGAGGTCCAATCCTTACAGCGCAGCAAATTACATCCACCTCCTTAGAGCGGACACCTGTATAAAATCAAAACTTTACTTAAATTAAATTCTGATTATACTGATGTGATGTTTGAATTTTTTAAAATTTTTTAAGATAAGTTAAAAAGCTGGAAAAGTTCAAGATTTTTTAATATAGAGTCCGCTATAACGAGGTCCAAGCAGAACGAGCAGCAAATTACACCCACTTCCCTAGAGCGGACACTTTTATAAAATCAAAACTTTACTTAAATTAAATTTTAATTATACCGATGTGATGCTTGAATTGTTTGAAATTTTTTGAGATAAGTTTAAAAGCTGGAGAAGTTTAAGAATTTTTAAATCGAGAGTCCGCTATAACGAGGTCCAAGCAGAACGAAAAGCTATTCCGTGAAAACTTAACGATATTCCACTCAAACTGGTATCGTTCTTTTTGCTTAAAAATTAGATTTTTTAATGAGGTGACCTTTGACCTGGAAAAATTTTTAAGTGTTTAAAATCCGGTGTCCGTTTTAGTGAGGTTCAGGTAATTATAATAGAAACTAATGAAGCTGGAAATAACGGTCGCCGAGTTCTTTGGTAAGAGAAAAAGTAACAGAACCAAACCAATAAATATGATTTATGAGAATCCGAGAATATTTCTAGTGATTTTTACGATTTTTCTGTCGTTTTATTAAGAACCTTGAGCGCTGATTAGTATATAGACCTTATTCCAAAAGAGATCTCTGTAGACCACTCTGTAGACCAACTCTCTCTCTACTACGGACACTCGTACCGGAAAAAATTTCAAAGCAATCGACTTGAAAATAATTCTAAAAATCTTCAAAAAATCTGGGAAACATTTTGATACCCGGAAAAATTCAAAATATTAATAAATTGATTTAATAGACATGTCCGCTATAGTGAGGTTGGCTTTTTTGGAATAGAGTCCCTCATTCATGGAGTCCAGTATGATGATATCAAAAGTTTATCACCATATTATGAATTTTTTTTTAAAGTCTTTATCTATATGCGGGTTTTATATGAAATGATTAGTCCCTTTGAACACCGTACCGAATGCCATATGGAAAGATATTCCCTTTAAATGAGATATAACGTATATCCATGGTCTAGGCGTTTCTAATCGATGACTGAAAATTTTCTTTTTCACCGCATGATACCATTCGAGGAATAATATACATGCTTGTATGTATCTCAAGACACGCATTGATCCATCAGTCATGCATTATTAGCACCATCACGGAACGAAGATCCACGATAACTCGTCCCGAGGACCCCGAGTCGAGAAATCGAGTCTAGTCGAGTCATCGTTGCCCTCAGTGCTGAGTTATACTTTCAAGCTATTTTTAAAAAAAAATTCTTGTAAATGTGTACTGAGATATTTAAACTTATAATTTTAACAAAATGTAGTGATGGTTGGTTTTTGTAAACGCTCAGCGGGGAACGTTCCCGAGATCTCGATAAGTTGTCCCGAGACTGGAACGAGTCGTTCAGCCCTCGACTTTTAAATCCACTAAAAAATCCTACCGGTTTTTTAGTTTCAGTGAATTTTTAAAATATGTTTTTGATGAAAAATAGTGATGGTAGGTTTCAGAATGCTCAGCGGGGAACATTCCCGAGATCTCAATCCCCATTTTCCCCTCTTCCCTTATTTTTCCCTTTTTCTCCCCCGTACTAGAATATAAAGCGTACATCCAGATTTTTCCTTTTCCCCCTATTCCCTTATTTTTCCCTTTTTCTCCCCGTACTAGAATATAGAGCGTACATCCAGACTTTTCCTTTTCCCCTCTTCCCTTATTTTTCCCTTTTTCTCCCCGTACTAGAATACAAAGCGTACATCCAGATATCCCTTTTCCCCTCTTCCCTTATTTTTCCCTTTTTCTCCCCCGTACTAGAATACAAAGCGTACATCCAGATATCCCCTTTTCCCCCTCTTCCCTTATTTTTCCTGTTTCCCTCCGTACTAGAATATAAAGCGTACATCCAGATATCCTCCTTTTCCCCCTCTTCCCTTATTTTTCCCTTTCTCTCCCCGTACTAGAATATAAAGCATATACATCCAGATATCCCCTTTTCTCCCTCTTCCCTTATTTTTCCTTTTTCCCCTCCGTACTAGAATATAAAGCGTACATCCAGATATCCCCTTTTCTCCCTCTTCCCTTATTTTTCCCTTTTTCTCCCCCGTACTAGAATACAAAGCGTACATCCAGATATCCCCTTTTCCCCCTCTTCCCTTATTTTTCCCTTCTCAGGCCCAATTTTCCCCTTTTTCAGGAAATTTCCCTGCATAGTGGAAACAGTGGTAAGTACCTACCAAAAGACTTACTCTGCATAAGCCGTGGTAGGAAGATTCAAACGTCTTTGCTTCGAGTAAGCGGTGCAGTGTTGCCACTTTTCAATCTTCCATTTTCCCCCTCTTCCCTAATCTTTCCCCTTTTTCCCCTCTTCGTGCAAGAATGTACAGAGTCTAGATTTCCTCTTTACTCTCTTCGTCTTCCCTTTTCAGACTCCATTTCCCCCCTCTTCCCTTATCTTTCCTCTTTTTTCCCCTCCGTGTAAGAATGTACAGGGTCTAGATTTCCCCTTTACTCTCTTATCTTCGTCTTCCCTTTTCAGACTCCATTTCCCCCCTCTTCCCTTATCTTTCCCCTTTTCCCCCCTCCGTGCAAGAATGTACAAGGTCTAGATTTCCTCTTTACTCTCTTCGTTTTCCCTTTTCAGACTCCATTTCCCCCTTTTTCAGGGAGCTTCCCCTACAAAAGTTGAAACACTGAAGCGGTGGTAAGTACCCCGAGTCAGCCAGGGTCAGCACTAGTCAACAGTACTACTTACCTGAACTACTGAATTTTCATACTGTGGTTAATTATTACTAATCAAATATTCAAGACTCAAGTGACATTTGACTGAAACAAAGATTTTTCAGTCATGCGAATAACTTAACGATCCGAAAAATCAAAGGCTTGTTCTTCACAAGAGGCCAAGCTTTTGTCATTAGAAAAAGTGATAAATCCATAAACACACTAGTCCCCCTGTTCAAGGGGTCCGAAACTCCGAGGAAAAGTGTACGAAGATTATTTGATAACAAGTGATAGCACGGAGATAACATGGAGATAACGGGTTGATAACACATGATAACAAGTGATAACATGGAGATAACATGGAGATAATAGGGTTGATAACAAATGATAACGCGGAGACAACATGGAGATAACGGGTTGATAACAAGTGATAACACGGTCTACGAAGATTATTTGATAACACATGATAACACCGAGATAACATGGAGATAACAGAATTGATAACAAGTGATAACACGGAGATAACATGGAGATAACTGGGTTGGTAACAAGTGATAGCATGGAGATAACGGGCTGATAACAAGTCATAACAAGTGATAACACGGAAACAACATGGAGATAACATGGAGATAACAAGTGATAACACATTCTAACACGGAGACAACATGTAGATAACAGGGTTGATAACAAGTGATAACACGGTCTAGGTGTATAGGAAGATTATTTGATAACACATGATAACACTGAGACAACATGTAGATAACAGGGTTGACAACCCGTGATAACACGGTCTAGGTGTATACAAGATTATTACAAGTTTCGGACCCCTTACCCCTGTTATCACATGTTATCAGGATTTTTCTTTCTCTGTGGTGATTTTTGATCTTTGTTGTGATGCCCTGTTGAATCTTTTGTAATATGCAAAAGCGCGGGGTAAGAGGGGGGTCGGAAACTTGTCATAATCTTCGTATACACCTAGGCAGTGTTATCACCTGTTATCAAATAATCTTCGTACACTTTTCCTCAGAGTTTCAGACCCCCATAGCACCGGGTCGTATATACCTAGGCGGTGTTATCACCTGTTATCAAATAATCTTCGTAGACTTTTCCTCAGAGTTTCAGACCCCCATAGCACCGGGTCGTATACACCTAGATGGTGTTATCACATGTTATCAAATAATCTTCGTACACTTTTCCTCGGAGTTTCAGACCCCCATAGCACCGGGTCGTATATACCTAGGCGGTGTTATCACCTGTTATCAAATAATCTTCGTACACTTTTCCTCGGAGTTTCAGACCCCCATAGCACCGGGTCGTATACACCTAGGTAGTGTTATCACCTGTTATCAAATAATCTTCGTACACTTTTCCTCAGAGTTTCAGACCCCCATAGCACCGGGTCGTATATACCTAGGCGGTGTTATCACCTGTTATCAAATAATCTTCGTACACTTTTCCTCAGAGTTTCCGACCCCCGAAACTTGTAATAATCTTCGTATACACCTAGATGGTGTTATCACATGTTATCAAATAATCTTCGTAGACTTTTCCTCAGAGTTTCAGACCCCCATAGCACCGGGTCGTATACACCTAGGTAGTGTTATCACCTGTTATCAAATAATCTTCGTACACTTTTCATCGGAGTTTCAGACCCCCGAAACTTGTCATAATCTTCGTACACACCTAGGCGGTGTTATCACATGTTATCAAATAATCTTCGTACACTTTTCCTCAGAGTTTCAGACCCCCATAGCACCGGGTCGTATACACCTAGGTAGTGTTATCACCTGTTATCAAATAATCTTCGTACACTTTTCATCGGAGTTTCAGACCCCCGAAACTTGTAATAATCTTCGTATACACCTAGGCGGTGTTATCACCTGTTATCAAATAATCTTCGTACACTTTTCATCAGAGTTTCAGACCCCCATAGCACCGGGTCGTATACACCTAGGCAGTGTTATCACATGTTATCAATGTTATCACCTGTTATCAAATAATCTTCGTAGACTCTTCCTCGGAGTTTCAGACCCCGAAACTTGTAATAATCTTCGTATACACCTAGATGGTGTTATCACCTGTTATCAAATAATCTTCGTACACTTTTCCTCAGAGTTTCAGACCCCCATAGCACCGGGTCGTATACACCTAGGTAGTGTTATCACCTGTTATCAAATAATCTTCGTACACTTTTCATCGGAGTTTCAGACCCCCTTAACACTGCCGCCGGTGGGGGTAAAGGCAAAAGGTTGAAGAGGCTCTTGTTTTAGCGTTTTCTGCTAAAGCCCGCAATATTACAACAACAAAACAAAACACAACGACCTCGACCTCTTCCATTCAATACAACAATCGCCATTCATTCACTATAGACTTTCATCTCGCCTTCCATCTCATAATTTTATTATATATTAATTTTAATTAATATATATATTAATTACAAATATAATTAATAATTAATTACAAATAATAAAATTATATATTTGTAATTAATATATATTACAAGTACAAAATATAAGTACAAGAAGTACAAGTAATATAAGTACAAGAAGTACAAATATATAATTTCATTATATATTTGTACTATTTATAATAATTAGTGCGTTTTATTTGAGTCTAAAATGTTTTATTAGTTTAATTAAATACGGAATATTTCAATTATGTGATTTATTTGAGATTTATATTCAATCCATAGACTTTCATCTCATTATTATATTATAATTTTTACTATTTATAATAATTAGTGCGTTTTTCCCGACTGAAAAGTCTCATAGAGTATGTAGAATTTTTAGTCGAGAATTATTTGAGTCCGGTATATTTTATTACTTTAATTAATACGGAATATTTCAATTATGTTATTTAATTAGAGACTTGTATTCATTCACTATAGACTTTCATCTCGCCTTCCATCTCATAATATATTTTATTAATTTAATTGTTATAGGGAATATTTCATTTATATTATATTATAGATTTATTAATATTATTATATTTATATTATATTATATTTATATTATTGAATATTATAGATTTATTCAGTCCATAGACTTCCATCTCATAATTTTATTATAATTTTTATAATATATAATAATTAGTGCGTTTTATTTGAGTCTAAAATATTTTATTAGTTTAATTAAATACGGAATATTTCATTGATGTGATTTATTAGAGATTTAAATTCAATCAATAGCAAGGGGTCCGAAACTTCCAATAATCTTCGTTCACCTAGGTCATGTTATCACTGTTATCAGCCTGTTATCTATATGTTATCTCCGTATTATCATATGTTATCAAATAATCTTCGTACACATAGGTCATGTTATCACTGTTAACAGCCTGTTATCTATATGTTATCTCCGTGTTATCATATGTTATCAAATAATCTTCGTAGACTTTCCCTCGGAGTTTCGGACCCCTTGATCCATAAACTTTCATCTCATAATTATATTATCCCAGCGGAAAATTAAGGATGTCGGCTACATCCTGAACGATATCCGTAACACATCCTGGATATCCTGAACCACGTCCGATCGTGGATGAGTAAAAAAAATTATGTATAGAATTGTAAATCTTGGTTACTGAGGGCACCATTAAGTATCCTGAAAAGCGTCTTTTCAGGATGCTGTTAAGTACCCTGAACGTGTATTATTCAGACAATCCAATGTCAGGGTCCTGAACACCCTGGAAGTGGGCCAATTTTCACTGCACTCAGAGTCCTGACTGGCATCCTGAAAATGTCCTTTTGCAGGATATTTCAGGGTCCTGAAACCGTCCTTAATTTTCTGCTGGGGGGTCGTACTATTTTTTAATATACTATTTTACTATATAATTATATTATATATCATTCTAAGATTTAAATCGTCCATTTGCTAATACAGTGATACCAACCTACATGTGCGGGACACTCGACATTCATGCTGGTGGTTATTAAAACTGCTGTATAGTCGGACACGCGTCTCTTTTGTACTTTCAATTGCCTATACGGTCACATACTCACAACGAATCCGTGATTCCGCGTAAGATATTCATAACATATAACAATAACAATTAACTATTCATAAGTTGCCGACCCCCCTTATTTGTGGGGGCGGGTGGGTTGATAATAGTGGGGGGTCCGATGATAACACGGATAACAAAGATCCCGCTGTGTCTTACCAAAAGAAAGGTCGTATGTATTTCATTTGTATCATATAAGCTTACTATTTGCTCACGTTATAGGACGCCTCGCTATAGCGGACACCATTATCAAACCAACTAAAAGGAATTTCGAAATTTTCTTTGCACCAAAGTGTTTCTGAGATTTTTTTGAGATTTTTAGAACCACTTAAAAGCGAAAATTTTGCATAGAAATATTTTATCAAGGTGTCCGTAGTAGAGAAGCTACTCTTCAATGGCCTTTCTATAGCTTTTCCCTCTCTATAGCGGACACCATTATCAAACCAACTAAAAGGAATTTTGAAATTTTCTTTGCACTCAAATCTTTCTCAATTTTTTCTGTGATTTTTAGAATTATTTTCAAGTCCAAATTCCTACGTCAGTATTTTATACAACTGTCCGTAGTAGCGGAGTCAGTCTTCGGTAGCCTTTTGTGCCTTAATGAGGATGTTGCTTATTGCAACATGAGCCCCCCGCCCCCCTTCAAGCCCCTTATGGGAAGTTTCCCCCCACTGGTCCAACCTCACGTACTGTCCCCTGACACCCCCCACTGGTTGACAAAAGCCCAATCTGGTTATCTTATGCTGATGCTGCTGGTACATTGCCTTGTTGTCATTATTAACACACATCACTCCAGAGTTTACCCCTAATCACCACCATCATCCACCCAACCCCCTCCCACCTACCTCCCACAACCCCCAAAAATTCCCACTGCTTTCCTATTGCCTCCCACTTTGCCCTACCAACTCCCCACATCCTCCCACCTTCACCCACTACCTCCCAAGCACGTCCCACTGCTTTCCTATTGCCTCCCACTTTGCCCTACCAACTCCCCACATCCTCCCACCTTCACCCACTACCTCCCAAGCACGTCCCACTGCTTTCCTATTGCCTCCCACTACCTACCACGGTCTCCCACTACCTCCCAAAAGCTCCCACTGCTTTCCTATTGCCTCCCACTTTGCCCTACCAGCTCCCCACTGCCTCCCACTACCTCCCACCATCTACCACGGCCTCCCATGCACCTCCCAAGCACCACCCACTGCTTTCCCATTGCCTCCCAACACTCCCACAACCTTCCAACTACCTCCCACTACCTCCCAAAAGCTCCCACTGCCTTCCTATTGCCTCCCACTTTGTCCTACCTCCTCCCAACACCTACCACCACCTCCCAAGGTCTCCCCACGACCTCCCACGGGCTTCCCAACACCTCCCACTACCTCCCCACCACTTCCCACCATCTCCCAAGGTCTCCCCACGACCTCCCACGGGCTCCCATGCACCTCCCACTTTGTCCTACCTCCTCCCATCACTTCCCACCACCTCCCAAGGTCTCCCCACGACCTCCCACGCGCTTCCCACGCGCCTACCAAACAAAGGGGGGCGAGTTAAATGGAGATAGGCATCATTATTTTCCATATTGGCTACAACACAATGGATGAATATCAAATGAATATTCTCTATAGAAAAGAATAGCGTGGGACGCTTTGGGAAAATAATTTGGGGAAAAAGTTTCAAATTTTTAAGTCTATATAACATTCCTACTAAACTAGTACTACTACTACTACTACTACTACTACTACTACTAGTGCTGCTGCTGCTGCTACTACTACTACTGTTAGAAAATTAATAATTTTGTCTACCTGTTATCAACTGTTATCTACCGGAACACCTGAATTTTGTCTGAAAATATTTATAATACTTGTTTCAAATAACAATAATATTTCAAATTTTTCTAAGAAAATATTGACCAAAGTGTTTCGCTGGAAAATAGAAAGAGCTCTGCTTTTGCAGGTAAAAACGTGTGGAAGGGAAAAGGTGTGCCCTTGTAGGCCTATCGGCTTATAGGCCTACACACTAAACACAACCCGCTATTATCCCATGTTTATTTTGGCACCAAAACCCCCCCCCTAACTCCACTCATAAAGCTTATGTGATAACACTTGATAACACTTGATAACAGTAATATATGGTCAGTTATATGTTAACTTTGAGAAATAATTATTTTTGTTGTTCTATTTTTAGTTATTATTATTGATATTATTATTATTGATATTATTGTTATTATTATTATTGATATTATTACTATTATTATTATTGTTATTATTATTATTGATATTATTACTATTATTATTATTATTATTATTATTACTATTATTATTATTATTATTATTATTATTATTATTATTACTATTATTATTATTATTATTATTATTGTTATTATTTATTATTATTATTATCATTATTATTATTATTATTATTATTATTATTATTATTATTATTATTATTATTATTATTATTATTATTATTATTATTATTATTATTATTAATAGCTCTAAGAATCTTTGGTAAGAATCTTTGTGATTCTTGAGTATATCCCATAGTGTTTCCACTCTTCAGTTTCCCCTTTTTCCCCTCTTCCTTTATTTTTCCCTTTTTCCCGTCCGCGCTATCCCACCAGAACATTAAGGATAGTTTCAGGCCCCTAAAACTATCCTGAAAAGGACATTTTCAGGATGCCAATCAGGACTCTGAGTGCAGTGAAAATTGGCCCACTTCCAGGGTGTTCAGGACCCTGACATTGGAATGCCTGAATAATACACGTTCAGGGTACTTAACAACGTCCTGAAAAAAAAACGCTTTTCAGGATACTTAATGTTGGCCTCAGTAATCAAGATGCACAATTCTCTACACAATTTTTTGTATTTATCGACGATCGGACGTGGTTCAGGATATTCAGGATGTGTTACGGATATCGTTCAGGATGTAGCCGACATCCTTTATTTTCCGCTGGGATAATAGAAGGGTGCATTTCTAGATTTCCCCTTTTCCCTCTTCTCTTATTGTTCTCTTTGTAGACCCCATTTTCCCCTTTTTCCCCTTTTTCCAGGGAATTTCCCTCCGAAGTGGAAACACTGGTATATCCACAAAGAAGCCGCATCTGATGAAATTGTCACTTTTTTTGTCAAAGGATGTGAAACCGAAAAATGTCTTGTTATCACCGTGTTATCACTGTGTTATCAGCATGTTATCACCATGTTATCAAGTCATAAACCCTTTAGTGCGGACCAAGGGGTCCGAAACTCCTGAGGAAAGGTGTACGAAGATTATCAAATAACATATGATAACACGGAGATAACAGGTTGATAACAGTGATAACACGGTCTAGGTATACGAAGTTTATTGCAAGTTTCGGACCCCCTTGGTGCGGACTTTTAAATCGCTCGTCGTCAGTTCAAAGTTATCCGGGAATGAGTGATAACACGGTGATAACACCTTGATAACATGTGATAACACCTTGATAACACGTATAAAGGGGCTGAAGGGACAATTGCCACCATGATAGACCACACACAGTAGGCATTTTTGCTGGAGAAAAGGAATCTACATGCTTCAGCATTTGACAAAAATTTTCTACAAAAATTTACATAAATTCAAAAATATAATTTAAAAGACTAAATTTTTATTATATTTCCAAATTTATAATAAAATATATTATTAGCGATTTATTATTATTTATTAATTGTATTGAATTATATTTGTAATGATTTAGTAATTATAATAATCATCTGTGTAATAATTATTTATGTTTATAATTATGTTATTATAATATCTCATTATAGTTAATCATGATAATAATAATTATTATTATTTGTATTACATTATTATTTGTAATAATTTAATAATTATAATGATTATGTGTATAATATTTATTTATGTTTATAATTATGTTTTTATAATATTTAATTATAGTTAATAATAATAATTATTATTATTATTATTTGTAATAATTTTATAATTATAATAATTATTTGTATAATAATTATTTATGTTTATAATTATGTTATAATGTTAACATACGAGATATTATGTTATTTTAATATCTAATTATAGTTAATAATAATTATCATTATGTTTAATCATTATTTGTTATTTAATATTTACATAATTAATTTAATTATATATTAATTTGACATAAATTTAATCAACTATTTATTATTATTATTATTATTATTATTATTATTATTATTATTATTATTATTATTATTATTTTTATTTGTATTAAGATTCCTACGGGGAATATTTGTAAGCACAAAAGGTTATACAATTAATTAAATTATATATTAATTTTCAACTATTTATTATTATTATTATTATTATTATTTGTATTATTATTATTTGTATTAAAATTCCTATGGCGAATAGTAAGCACAAATGGTTATACAATTAATTTAATTATATATTAATTTAACATAAATTTATTAAAGTATTTATTATTATTATTATTCTTATTATTTGTATTAAAATTCCTATGTGGAATATTTGTAAGCACAAAAGGTATGTGAAGTGTGTCAACACCCTTCAACTGTTTATGGAAAACTTCTGGTCGGGGTTCTTGAAGATTGGCAGTTGCTGGTTTCTCAACTGTACGTGTTGTACACTTTTCAGGGTCCTTAACAGTTGAAATCCAGTGAATGTGTCGCTTTTCTCACACACAAGCAAAAGCGGCTTAGGCCCAAAAAGGTCACCAAAGACCAGCCCCCACCTCTTGGACGGAAACTTTAAATACGTTTATGCACCAAATGTAACTTTAAATACATGGAAAAATTGCAAAAAAATCGAGAAATATTTCAGTGTAAAAAAAACTTCGAAATTATTTACGGTTGATTTTATATAGCTGTCCGCTATAGAGAGGCGCGTCTAATATGGCCGAAGTTGAAGACCGACCCCTCTACTGCGGACAGAAAATATAAATATTTTTTTGCATAAAATATAATTTGAAATACATTAAAAAACTGAAAAAAATTCGGAAAATATTTTCGTGCAAACTAAATTTTCAAATTTTTATCGATTGATTTTATAACGGTGTCCGCTCTAGAGAGGCGCGCCAAAAATGATTCGGAGCCAACCTCTCTACTACGGACGCACAGTATAAATACACTTATGAACAAAATGTCGATTAAAATACATGAAAAAATTGCAAAAAATTCGCCAAGTATTTTGGTACCAAGAAAGCTATAAAATTCTTATTAGTTGATTTGATAACGGTGTCCGCTATAGAGAGGCGCGCCAAAAATAATTCGAAACCCGACCTCTCTACTACGGACGCACAGTACAAATACAATTATGAACAAAATGTCGCTTAAAACACATGAAAAAATTGCAAAAAATCCGCCAAGTATTTTGGTACCAAGCAAGTTATAAAATTCTTATTAGTTGATTTGATAACAGTGTCCGCTATAGAGGGGCGCTACGTTTTGGCCTATACCCTATACCCCGTCAAGACGGCGGGAAAAAAGGTATCAACTTAAGCCCTTGTGGAATTTCCCATATACAATAACACTAAGATACCCCAATCCCGTATACAGTCTATATCGATTGATATATATTTGTGGGAGAGAAAAGGGCTTTGCGGTATCGTGGTATCGTCTCTATGGAGGTATCGGGTATCTTCAAAACGCTACTTATCAGCTTCGTTAGCAAAGAGGGAAAGATGATTAGCGTTGAAAAACAAGCTTATTTGACACCGTATATAGGCCCGTAACTTCTAATCACAGTGAGGGGAAAAAGTCAGGGGAAAAAAGAGGGGAAAAAACTGCTTTGACAGCACAAAAAAAAAGTGGCAGGACTGGTTTGTGTGTTGGAAATTGTGCTTAATAATCATGTATGCAGAGACTGAAGAGGCCAGGAGAAGAGGTGACAGCACTTAGTGCATTTAATCGTCCTCTTACATCGCTGATGGCCAAAACGTGACATTCAACAAAGCCTAAACCCTCCACACACTAGCGTTACATACAAAGCTTTCTATCAATTTAGCAAAAAAATTATTATTATTATTAGTATTCCCAAACCAAAAAAAAACAGAATATACGATACACGGGATTAGTATTTGCTATTTTTTAGTCTTATTAACTTATTAACTTGATGATAAGCACAGCGAAAAATAATCCTTGCCTCCATTGCTGCGACTACTACGCCATCTAGCGGTGAAAAATGGAAGATCAATTTAGCAAAAAATTATTATTATTATTATTATTCCCAAAACAAAAAACCAGAATATACGATACACGGGATTAGTATTTGCTATTTTTTAAAGCTTTATTAACTTATTAACTTGATGATAAGCACAGCGAAAAATAATCCTTGCCTCCATTGCTGCGACTACTACGCCATCTAGCGGTGAAAAATGGAAGATCAATTTAGCAAAAAATTATTATTATTATTATTATTCCCAAAACAAAAAACCAGAATATACGATACACGGGATTAGTATTTGCTATTTTTTAAAGCTTTATTAACTTATTAACTTGATGATAAGCACAGCGAAAATAATCCTTGCTTCCATTGGCGCGGTTACTTACGTATAACGCCATCTAGCGGTGAAAAATGGAAGATCAATTTAGCAAAAATTATTATTATTATTATTATTATATCAGATTGCCAAACAAAAACACCAGAACACACGATACACGGGATTAGTGTTTGCTATTATTTAGCCTTATTAACTTATTAACTTGATGATAAGCACAGCGAAAATAATCCTTACTTCCATTGCTGCGATTACTTACGTATAACGCCATCTAGCGGTGAAAAATGGAAGTTTTTTCCTGAACCGAACCTCTCGAAATTTAATTTTTATGGTACTAATTAGTTATTTTTATTAAAAAGGCTATATTTCAAGGAATTAGTTAAGTTAATTAAAATCCTGCTTCAATTGCTTTATTACCATAAGTAACGTCATCTAGCGGTGAAAAATGAAGGTTTTTCTTAACCGGACCTCTCGAAATTTAATTTTTATGATAGTGATTAGTTATTTTAATAAATATTCTGTAGTTTAATGAAATAATTAATTAAATTGAGATTAAATACGATTTAATGTTTAGTTTGTGGCTGGTACAGATGTCTTCATTACCGGTGAACCTACCCCCAAGTGGAACAAATTGAATATAGATTTTTTATAATAAAAATATGCGGCATTTTAGAGCTTTTTATCAATTATTTTGCTTTGTATTCATTAAATAACACATTATTCATTTTAGTATGAAACCACGGTGTAACATTTAGTTTAACTTCTGGCCGCTAGATGACGTTGTGGCGCGCGCCTAGCTCAGTTCGTCGCTGAACGTTCGAGTGCCAGCATCACGCCTTCTTGATCTGAATCTAGCAAATTTACATTTAATTTTGCGGCCTTCGCCAAGCAGACTTATTAATTACCCACAAATAAGTGAAAAACATTTGTTAATAGTTAAGTAAAACGTTGAACGGTAAGGCCGGGGCTGAAGCTCAGTACCCGATGTTTCAGCTCTACTTTACGCAAAACAAATAGGATAATGACAGTAAATAGTAATAGTGCTAATAATAATTTATTTTAATGACGAGTTTACAGGCATAATGAAAGTGTATAGAGATATGAATTTGTTATAATCGTCACTATTTGAAGATAGCCATTACTACATACTGCTAACTTTTACATAGGGATTATTCGTTCATGTGGCAGTAACCGGTTACCAGTAACGAATCCTTGGCTAGTATTCGGTTACTTGCTTACGAATCCGGCTTCTTTTCATACACCAAGTACAGTGTTTCCACTTTTAATTTTCCCTTTCTTCCCTGTTCCCTTATTTTCCCCTTTTCCCCTCCGTGCTAAAATACAGGCTGTACTTCTAGATTTTCCGTTGTCCCTCTTTTCTTATTTTTCCCTTTCCAGACCCCATTTTCCCCTTTTCCAGACCCCATTTTCCCCTTTTCCAGACCCCATTTTCCCCTTTTCCAGGGAATTTTAGTGAATCAGGGAATCAAAGTATTTCCTCTTTGGAGGGAAATTCCCCGGAAAAGGGGAAAATGGGGTCTAAAAAGAGAACAATAAGAGAAGAGGGAAAAGGGGAAATCTGGAAATACAGCCTTATATTATAGCACGGATGGGAAAGGGGAATAATAAAGGAAGAGGGGAAAAGGGGAAACTGAAAAGTGGAAATACTGGGCAGATCGTTATTTAACAGTGTTTTCTTGTGCAAACTTCTTAGTTTCACCGGGAGAAAGAGTAATCGTTGGAGTAACCGATTGCAGGGAAATTCCCTTAAAAAGAGAAAATGAGAGCCTCAGAAGGGAAAACGGAAATTTCCAAGTAAGAACACGTGGAAGTAGGTTTTTGAGCTCTTGTGCAGAGCCGAAAAAGGGAAAGAAAGTACACGTTTTAAAAAGGGGAAGAAAAGGGAAATCAAGTTGTATCAGACGAAAGGGAAAAAGGGAAAACAGAGCCATCTTGACGGGAAAACCCAAGACCCAAGATGGAAGGACTGCCTGCTCGTGTCATAGTTTACGAAATTGCCAGGACCATCAAACGTGTCCTGACGAAAAATAAATTTACAAATAACCAAAAAACTAAATTCGCAACCATTTCCACTTCAAAGAGTACAGGTAAAAGCATTCAAGGTTTAAAAAGTCCTGAATGTATGTAGTAGCTGTAGTATTGAGGAGGGCCCATGCTAAGGCCAAACAAAACTATCTGATGAACGGTTGTGTAATACATTAATTTGCAAGGTTTAGTCTATTATATTTCAGTTAAACGTATCTAAAAATTTGTCTGTTTACAGAGCACCGTGTTGGTGCAGAAGACCTGACTATGGCAATCCATCCCGAGCCTGGCCGTCATGCGGCACCAGCTTAACAATCGCCAACTCAAAGAAAGGTACAAATATATGGTTTCACGTAAGCATTGTAAGATTTATTGCCTTGATTTGTAGTATATTTGTAGATTTCGAGGAAGAGAAAACTAAGGTACTATGAGCCCGATGAAATAATAGGCTACTCTGACCTGTTCAGCCGAGATGTAACGGGATTTGAAAATAGTTGCACGCTGCACTGTCAGTAGGGTAAGCAAACAAAGTATCCTACAGAAATTCTTCTTCAGGTTGGTTTCCAGTGCCTGACGAATTGGCGTTCAATATGGTTTGCATTTACTGCATGAATCGCTTTTAGTTAAGAAGAATTGGCACACCTTCAAAGTATGGGACCTGTAGTTGATGAAACTCTACTACGGTTATTCAAGCTGAAGGCTAGGGTTACATAATTTGGTCCCTTAAAATTTCATCTACAGCAGCTTCATCACTTCAGCAGCTTGCATCGGGAATGAATGATCTCTGTTCTAAGGGTTCAAATTGCTGGGTAGTTTCATCGTTGCCTTCAGGCTGTTGCAAAATGGGCTCTGCGTGTTGATGGGGTGTAGGGGTTGATCCACAGAAATGGTTGCTCAGGAATGCTCTGTGACGTCAAAAATTCTGATATCTGGGTTGTCGGGTTCTGTTGTTGGAATTGATGGTGCGCATTGTGCGTCATAGTTCCCATAATGGTTTTCAAGAAGCCAGATTGTTTCATCGTCGCCTTCAGCTGCTGTAGACCAGGTCCAGTGGTATCAGTCCGTGCAAAGGTCGGCCTAAGGACACGTCCTGCTGCTGGCGACACTCTTATATTTGGGAGATCCATGTCAGAGAGACTAGGTCCCGATCCTGAAGGAAAAACTTGAATCCCTTGGTCTGCTGATAGATATGCGGTCGCGTGACGGCGATCCCTGCCATCTGGGAGTCCCTTGTCGGACGGATGTCTATCCATGGGTACGTCGTGTTGCTGGTGACATTGTCGAACTCGGGAGTTCCATTTCGGTGAGATCGGATTCCGACGTTGAGAGGAACGGATGAATCCGTTAAGCTACTGGTGGACAGTCGGTCACATGACAGCGAACTCTCTACCCCCCACTCCCCCCACCTCTCCTTCCTCGTCCAGGTGACCACCGAGCCCTCGTCTATCCCTAGGACGGTGATCGGGACCTTCACTACCAGCGGGCGGGGGTCCGGGACCACGCACACATTAATTTTCGCTTCTAGAGCCATGCCCCAGTGCTAGTTCCTAAAGAGAAGTAAATAATTGTAAATGTTTAGTTCCATGAGTGTCATGATACTTCCCTTTATTTACCTGGAGATCGAAGTCCGTGTCCTCTTCCACGTCGGGTGGCCCTTCTGCCTGCTGGGGCTGGCACTACAACCATAGGAATAAACGGTAGACCACATTAATCAGGTTAGAAAAATTGTGAGAGTTACAGTTACACTCACGTTCCGGCAATTCCTTGTTGTTCTTCGGTCCTGGCCTGGATCGAGTCGCGGCGTCATGCATTCAGATGATTATGTCTTTATCGTGCCTTTGCTACAACCACAAACACCTGTCAGACGACGTAAGAAAAGAGTTATTAAAAGACTTTTGCAAACCTCACGTTCGTTACGTGCACCCAAAACTTCGTCAAGCATATGTGATGGATATCGCGGAAAATCCTCGGGGTCTGTACCGTAAGTGGTGTTCGAAGAATCGATGAAATTATCCTCCATAAGGTTAGGTTTTGGCGAGTCGGTTTCAAACTTTGGGTCAGGCTGAATATGAACTCGAATCTACATTTTCGTACAGTGGTAACATGATGCAGAGAAGAGGTGAGTGAAAACTAAATAATTCCGGTAGGGCTGCATCCTATACAGAAATTTGCCTGCCGTAATCCTGCCCGTGTTTTATGTAATTGTTGCTCAGGTTAACCGGGCATCGCCGACCAAGTACTGCAGACGTATGTGTCTCGGACGGTGCCTGTCGCTGCTGTCTGAGTTCTCCTGATCCATTCGGATCTGGTCCTCGAATTGGAAGAGTCGTTCTGTAAGAAGTTTAAGTATGTCGGGTACAACCCATTTCTTAATCTCTGACTCATTCATGAATCTCCAAACACTAGGGTGAAGCCCTCCAGTGAACTGCGGAAATCTTCTCTTGAGGGCCTCAAAATTGTTATTAGTACGGATTGGACAGTCAAACACCCCAAAGTTGGCAACACGGGCCCGTGCCACTTGTGTCTGCTCAGTGTTATCCGTAATAATGTTGAGAGACAGTAAGGGAACCCGCGTCAGTAAACCTGGCAGCAAACGATTTTGTGAACGGAGTCCAACTGCAGATCTCTTTCAGGAAAAAATGTGATGGTAATACACATGCGTCCCAGCCTTTCGCCATCACTATCAGGTTTACTTCTACGCTGAACAAGCCCTAAGCGGCGTCATCGCCTCAGAGTGCCTTGGCATCTAAATATAGAAAGATTATTTTATCACCAGTGGTGATACGATGGAGAGCATGCGCAAATATAACTACTTGGGAGTAACGAGACCAACATCGTTTGCGACGTGCATCTGGAATACGGCAGCAAGAGCCCGACGTAAGGACGAGTAATCGTCCGCAGTAATCCAGGAAGGCTCAGTCCCGGTTTTATCTTTAATGAACGTTAAGGCCCCTGTATAAGCTACCTCAGTTTTTCGGATCATCATTCTACAGCACGCGAAAGCGTAAGCCTGAAAAATTCAGTGAACTAGTAAACTCCAGAACTCAAAAATATGTTTGAAGAGTCGTGGCTCAATTTGAAAGTTCCATCCTCATGGACAGATTCTGTAGGAACCTATGTATAATAGCCTCGCAAGCAGGCGAGATGATTACAAGGGAATTTCCTTCAGAACTACTGAAGTACTGCTTGTAGGTGCTCCCCCGTGGTTGTAGAAACCAAATCAGTGAAAAATGTTGGCTCATGTTAACGTAAAAATACCAACGAATAACATACGTGTAGCGGTCAGAGGTTTGCAAAGTGGCGTCTGCCTCTTGAGCATCGGTTGGTATTCTAGGCACCCCATTTGCCCAGCAAATTCCATCGGTGGCCTGAGATCATGGAATGTAAGGTTAAAAGCAAAGTGCCTAAAATCAAAGTAATTTAAACGTGATTTGCTGAACTGCAAATGACGGAAGACCTTATGAAATGGGCTGTGCCCGCGCCGGGCCCAAATTGTGCGCTGAAGCAAAAACAAGCTGACCATATACGTCATGGACATCCACAACATGGTTGTGACGCCCTCTTCGTCCTAACCAGTAATGTGTACCAGTGAGAATCCTCTCGCGACACGCGTTGAATCGCAGCACTCCAGATGAAGGGATATTGTTTTTTTGGATGAATCAGTACAGTAATTGTAACCTGCGATACATAGCTTTGAGGCTTTATGTCCGGATATATTTACAAAGCAAAATTTGAACTAAGCCATAATTCGGGGCTAGTAAAAAACTTGGCAGGCGTTTTTTATGTTCCACATAAACCTGTGGTGAATAGATGTGGAAGAACTTTTAGAGTGATGTTTAGGTAGGCTTGTCCGGAAACAGAATACGTGGCACAAGCGGAAATGAGTTGTTCTTTCCATTTAGTACAGTTTCGTCGAAGGATCTGAACTGAAATCCGCCAAACCATGGGATCCACTACGTCTCCCAGGTATCAATTGCAAAGGAGAATCTCCAAATTGTCACAAGGGGCCTCCGATGCGTATCGGTAAGACGATTTAAGGATGCTCCGAGCCAATACATGTGAGGATCGATCGCAATTCCTGTAAGCGAGACGGGAACACCCCCTAGACGGTGCATTGTCGTATCATGCAGTTTAACTGCATATGGTTCGTTTTTTTAATCCGTGCCGGGCATGAAGCCTCTTTGACATGTCATTAGGGAATAGAAGATCCCCCATTTGTCGATCAATCCACTGCTATCTCTGTTTCGTAACTTTCAAAGCAACATGCTGTTAACCATGACACAATGATGTAAACTTGAAAGAAACTTCGTCATTCAAACTCTGGACCCACGTACATATACAATCAGCGCCTTCCCAAGGTGATTTCCTGCTTGAGACCAGCCGTCGTGCCTTAAGGCGAGAGATTCTTCTGGCGTAAGGGGTATTTTATTTATAAAGAAGGCAACATCTTCCAGATTTCTACAGTAGGAGGCAAAATAAGATTCAGTGTTCATCGAGAAGGCCCCATACTCCGCTTGAATATGAACTGCAAGATTTGGTGTTCCTAGGACCAGGGTACTTACAACCTATGCCTGGTTCAGTGCAACACAACTTGTAACAAAAGCAAAACGGAATTGTATTATTTGGTTTACCCCATTCTCATGGTCGTTTGAATTCAGTTGTTGATTAGTGGCACGAATCGCCCGAACACGAGATGCGTTGACTGCTGGTTTCATTGCTTGAGCAAGTATTAAACTGAACTGAGAACTTAACGCCGGAGATGCGATAAGTTTGGTAGTGCTCTGCCTAACATTTTCGAAATGCTCCTCTCGAGGTCTTCTACGAGCCTCGTTTTGTTGAAAAAGCTCAGAGCCCCAGTCAGTCAACTTGGAAGAAATGAAGTTTCGGCTTCGAACTTAACCCCACTGCTAACGGAACTTGGCCCATGCCAGCTCACGAGGAACTTCTCTGTACTCGTCCTGCTGGCACATCATTAAAAGTTCGACATGTATTTGCATGATAGCAAAATCCTGAGCGACGAACAGTGTAAGTATATTTTCCTGTCTTAATAAAATCTGCTAGCCCCATGCTTTAACGAGGTTTTCTGTAACCCAAATATGATGCGGAAACTTGAATAACATTGTGTGTTCTACACAGAGAAGTTTTTTCATGAAGTGCATACTGGTCCTTTATATCCAAAACGGTGCAGTAGTAGTTTCTCGCAAATGTTAAAGCAGAATTATGATACTCTCTTATTTCTGACGTTAGTTTTGGCTAAGCAAATATTCACTCCACAAATCACTGGTGGATGGTTCGTTGAGTTCAAAAAATACGAGTTCACCAGTAGTCAACTGTATTTTGTGGACAAAGCAAGTTGAACTATCGTGCCATGGGGAATACGATGGAAACTGACCGCTTTTCCTTGACATTCAAACGACGTGCAACTGTCACCGCTGTGGCGCTTCTATCGTTCGGAATAACGTCTCTTCCTCCATGTTTTCACGTGGAGCTTCATTAACACGAAATGGAAGTATGGCCTTGGTCTTTGTGCAGTAGTAGGGTTGATTGTGACACACAAAAACAGTTACGATGACGGTTACTTCCATATAAAAAGAATGTTCTCATTACAGCCAGTGATATTCTTCGACAACCAAAGGGAAAACCATGTGCAACAGTATCCATTAGGTTTCCATAAGAGGTTTTATCCAGAATATTTGATTCATATTGTGAGGTGGAATTTCAGTCCCCTCTGTACACTGTACCAATTTTTATTAGAGCACACGTATACTTTGGCGCAATCTTAGGTCGCTGCGAGCATTGACCTAGAGGTCAGTATCATAGCACCTATTTACCTGGTTCTAGTGTCCTCATTAGAAAAATGATTATTAAAAAAATCCTCATAAACAAAAATGTTTAGCTATTGTCAGTGAAGCTGTTGGTGGAACTGTGTAAGTGGAACTATGCTGGTAGAACTGGGCTATGTCCTCTTATGATCTGGGACGAGCCCCAGTTTACTCGGTACAGAAGGCCGGTCGGTTTGTTAAATCACTTCAGTTCACTTCAGGTTCTTCCGGACTCACCTAGCCCAACACTGAGAAGTGTCCGGACGAGCTGCCGATTTACCGAGGCCGATTCAGCACACACGAAACTAGGGTCCTGTTAAGGTATCAGTGTGTAACTGCTGTGAAGCGTAATACACTTGTTAACCCTTAATGCCGTGTCGGGAGTGACGCCCAGTATTCACCCTAACCAATAAAAATCACGTCACAATATGGTAGAACCATCATATTGAATATAACAATGTGTCTCCCAGTGAAATCCTTTGTCGGGTTCTTGCAATCCTCAACTAGCTCAGTGATTTCGGTGCAGAGTAGCTAGTGACAGGTAGCACGAGTAGGCAACTCACCCGGCTCCTAAAAATGCACACATCCTCTGACTTTTTGACGTCTTTCGTCCCGCCAATTATTACACCAACTTCCTGTGCACTTTAATGCGATGAATACGTGAAGCCGTTACATGTTCTTCTTTGTCGTAGTAGATGATGTATTCTTCCGTGGCAAAGGAAGCTCCATTCAGGTTTACAGCTCTCGGCACAAGCTTGGCTCATCTACTCCAAATGTAGCTGAGCATCAACATTGTACTACACAAAGTAATTACAAGTTTCAGCAGTTTGCCGTCTTTCGAATTAGCACGTATTAGTATTGCTCCCACGTGAAGAGATATTATCCCGTAGATAGTCATCAGATTAAAATCTAGAAAAAATAAAATTAAGTTATTGACATGTTATACTTTAGATCAAATATAATAATATAAAATATTAAAATATAATCGTAATGAATAAAATAATTTAGCTATTGTTAATAATTAGATAATAAAAAAATATAAACTATTTATATATCTATCAAAAATTAAAAGATATAAAATATTGAAATAGTGTAAATGAAAATTTGTCGAAGGTAATCAATGACAATAATTAAGTAGCTTACCACATTTGTAATGCAGTTTATTTTTTTGTTCAGCACGACAGGCGCTTTACCCCCGATTTATAACACAAGTCGATAGACCAATGCAAGTGACTGCGAGGACGTTAACAAGGGTTGAGAGACAAATCAGTATGTATTTCCTGATAAAGCTGTAAGTTGACAGTTATAATATGTGTAAACCAATTACAAAAATGGTTTATCGTGTTTGATGTGGCAAACTTTAGCTGTAATAGGTCTTTGAAGAGATCCTTTTACCGATAATGTGCAAGTAACTGGAGGATTTCGTTTTTGTATGTTCGAACTAGTCCAGTTGTTTCTCCCCAACAGCCAAGACAGATGTACCGGAATATCATCCTTCCGCATGGTGAGCGGTTGCATGAAATTCGAAGAACTCTCATCATACCCTCTGATCGCTAACCCGCATGATGCCTGATATTTCAGAGAAGTCATAATCGCCAGCAGTGCTTCCCTGTTATCATTTTTGCTGCTGTCTAAGCTGAGTGTTGAGTAAGGCATTGGCGCGTCATGCGTCCAAGCCCTCAGTGAAGAGACCGCAGCCAAATGGTTAGACGTCAAGCTGTGCTCTTTGAACTTCTCCAGTCATTTTCTCCAGCGTTGAAATTTATCAATTATATCAGAAGATTCTCAGAATTCAGTTACTTGAATCTTAGAGCTGTAGTAGCATGAGTAACTCCGGAACCAGTGAACCCGACAAGCCCTAGAGTCTTTGTCTCTGAGAAATGTGAAGAAGGTGGCGGGTGAAAGGGTGTTTCCAGAAACAGCCGGATTGTTGGAAAAAGTTTTACATTACCTCGCAGACCAGTAATGGGTGTGAGCAAATTGTCTTCAGATACCGCGAGAAACTCCTGATGCGCGTTTAGTTTAACTTGCTACGAAGCTGGAGCACGAAGGCAGAGACAGAAAGAAGCAGGGCAGAGAAGGAGGTCATGGTTCCACTAGCGGTTTGCGCTGTGCGCGGCCTAGGTTGTCGAGGCACCATTTTCCCTAATTAAGAGCTAGGGATACTACCCATAATGAAACGGACTCGGGAGCGACCGCCAGAATATCAGGTGGGAGCGTCAGCGGGGAGTTGCGAGGGCCCATGACCAGAGGAGTCAAAAAGCTTGAACACCGGCCGCGCCCCCCAGGAGTCGCCCCAAGGGCCGAGGCCCCGGGGCTCCAACAGCTTCCCCAGGGTTCGCGACGGGCAATAAATCATAATCTAAATTCCCTGGACATGAACACCGTGTAAATCTGGCATCCCTGTCAAGCAGCACATCATGGCCAATCAGACCATGGGATATAATTCCATAATAACGCCTTGATTAAGGAACCCATACTCTTCTTGGACCAGACTCCACGGTAAGAAACCGTGATTGACCTAGTCCTGATATGCTGGTTTTCGACCCCCGCAATTCGGGTATTTGCCATAGTAATTGGAATATTTCAGGCATTTCCGATTGTGCGATAGATCGAGGGTCTTTGAGTCGTTCGCACTTATATGTTGATAGTGAATGCCTGGTTGTTATGTGGGCCCACCCCACCAGATCTGGCTTTAGGACCCCTTTTGAGGTGGAGAGGCGTGGCTCCCACAACACTTTGTAGCCCTGTAGGTTCAAAACACCCTACCAATACCTCTACATTTTCGTGTACTAAAAATTGATACTTTTAAAAACCCGCTAACACCCTAACGATATACAAACCACCTAAAAAGCTAAATCGATAAATGCCTCGTGCTGGGCTGATCTCAAGCGACAGAGGTAGTGTGTTCGACACCTTGCACCTTTGGACAAATGCTAAAGGGAATAAATTCACCTTTAAATTTTCAGTAAAAACCATTTAAACAATAGATAAGAGAGTCAATTAAATTGCTTTGTATTTCTCATCAGGTTAAGATTTGTCACCAAAATAAAATTTTATTTTGGGGTCGTAAAAACCGATTAGAAGTTGGGGACCAGGACTAAAAAACCGTAGTAATTGCGAATAGTAAAGAAATAAAGATGGTCCTGCGTTGTGTTTAGGGTTAAGTAGATTTCCAAGATACTCGATCAAAGTTGAGGCAGTTTATTTCTCACGATCGATACAAGCCGATATTTAAGATCGATCGTGAAGACTAGTTGTTGACTGATTGAAGACTTGGCTACTAGCATGGCTACTTGGGGGCCTTTTTTATACTGCGGGAGTAATTAATCATTGTGACAGTGTTTCTAAGAATGTGGCAGAATGTTCGAGAAGATTTCGAAAGGTTTTGCAATGTCACAAGAAAAGATTGCGCAATACACCGAATGTTCTAGAACATCTGACACGAGAAAAAGATTACGACATTTCTAAGAATACAAGGGTTTCATAGATTTCTCTACACGAATATTGAAAGTATATCACCGCAATAAATTTGCAAATAAATACGTTTTGAAAATTCGTAATTCCTGGCCCCGAGTTAAAATTCACTTAAACGCGCTACACTAGTGGACGAGAATAAAACCTCTTCACTGGCGCAGAGTGAACTAGGAACTTCAGCAGTTTCTCGAAAAAAAACAAAACGCAGCAGCCTACTTTGTCAGCAGCTCTTTTTTCTATAGCCCAGGATCTTTGAGTATACTCAAAGCTCGGGATATAATGACTGCTAAACGGAATCGACTGAAGCCTGAACTGTTTGATAAATTGTTTATTTTGAAAAGAAAAAGATTTGTCTTGGACTAGCTATGTGCTTTGCCGGTTTTTCATTTAATAGCAAAAGTAATCATGATGTAATTGTGCAATTATATGCTTATTTGTTGTAATGGTAATGAATTACTTCGCCCGTACAAGTATTTGTATTTCCAATAAATTACTTTTTCTACCAAATAATTTCAGATGCAATTAATTATTTTTACAAACGCAAAAACACAACACTGGTTTGTTTTGAAGCAAAGGCGACTGTCCAGCAACCAGATCAACGAGAGATATTTTTAGGACTTGAGACCGGAACAGTCGTCTTAATCTCCTGGGGTGTAGTCCAGTTTATCTCCTTGCCCGCCGGGGCCTCAGAAAAGGTTGCTGCCAGCAGTCGGGAATGTTTACGCGGTGCGAGCCTTGAACCAACGTAAGGCAACCTAAAGAAAGAAAAACAATAGAACTGAGGAGGAGGCCCTTATAGCCCTTTGGGACCGTGCCCGGCTTAGATGGAGACGGCACCATTTTCCCCATTTAGTTTGAGCTGGGGATACCACCCGCGAACAATGCGCCACTGGGAGCGACTGCCAAGGAAACAGAATGGGAGCGAAATCGGGGTATGCGGGTCCAAGACCAGAGGAGTACAATAACTTGAACACCTGCCTCGATCCTTCGGGTCGCCTCCAGGAGAACCCTGGAGCTCCCACATGCTTCCCAAAGGCTCGAAGCTGGCCATAGATCAGGATCAAAATCCCCTGGCCATGAAGCCCGCATAGATTGGCACCCTCTATGCATAATAACGTCCGTAAGGAGGCCCAGAAGGCCTTTCGAGATTATCCCTGCCCCGATCAGGGGGCGTCACGCTCCTTCGGGACCAGATACCACGGTACGAGACCGTAATTGACCTGGTCCAGATGTGCAGAGCATGGACACCGGTGATTCGGGAGATTTGCTCCCTGATATGATGACCTGAGTATCTCATACACTTGCGGTTGTGGTGCAAGTCGAGTGACTCGGAGTCGTTCCGCACCTGTATGTTAGTTGTGAGTGCATGAGTTTTCATTGGACCCACCGCCACCAGGTCCGGTTTAAGGACTCCTTTAGAGGTGTGGAGGCGAGGCTCCTACAACACTGTGAAGCCCTTGCGGGTTAGATGATTAGCCACAGTGCCCGCCACCGCATCGTGGCGCGATATGATGAGGTCCGTGACCCTTCCGCAATTGAGCAGGATGTAGGGGAGGGTCTCCGGACAGGGGCAGCCCGCCCTACAAAGAACGGGCTGGCCCGGACGCCCCTACTCCCGCGAGTGCGGGTTGGGAGCGTTCCCGCTCGGAGGTTGGCGGCTTTAGTGAACTGCCACCCCGGGCGCCGCCGGAGGCCCCTCACCCAGTTATGAGCGGTGGGGATCCCTCCAGCCTCTCGGAGGCCTTTACCATCCCGAGAGGTATAGAGACGATCCCGCCAATCAACGCGCAATGTCGTCACTGGACTTAATTGGCTGGTCTTTATGGATTAAGCAGAAAGTCAGACCTCGCTACAATTGTTTTGAAAAAGAATGAGCCCACCAAGGACTCCACGACAGCGTCCCCACATTGTGCTAGGGCTGTAAGCCGCGCCAAGCGCCAGGCTGGTATTACCGCGCGGAGGGATGGGATGCCAAAACCCCCATCCCGGACCCGTGCGTGAAAGAACGCTGTGCAGTGTCGTGGGGCAGGTGAAGCCATTTCTTGATCCAACACCGGATCATCCTGTCAAGAGCCTCAAGAGCACACCCAGAGTTATGGCTAAAGAGCAGTACATGTGAGAAGCGAGAAAGGACGTATTCTCTAGGGAAAACAAGTCTCTGCTTAGTTTTCAGGGGTTCTCTATCGACTCTCACCAAGACCGACCCGAGGTCAGACTGGTTTAACCTCACCACCTCCCCAGTCCTCATATCAAAATCGAGTCCCAGATATTTTAGAGTGTCTAGGTTTGATAAATTTGGAATTTTCGCCCCTTCAGTTTGGAAGGCCCTGTCCGTCGTGACCTTGCATTTCTTGGCCCGGCCCGCGGCCTCCAGCAAGAAGGCGTTGCACTTCCCGGGGTTCAGCCGCAGTCCCCTCTTGCCCAAATTTGGGCTGTTATATTGAGGGCCATTTGTAGGCCCTCTGGTGGAGAGGCCAGAAGCACAAGGTCATCAGCGAATATAACCCTTACCATCGTGTCGTCGTCGAAGAGCTTGACACCAATGAAGTCGGGTAGATTTGCGCTGATTTCGTCAATGACCATGTTGAACAAGATCGGGGACAAGGGGTCCCCCTGCCGCATGGCTCTTTTAACCCTTATAGGGGGTGAAAATACCCCTTGGTATTGAAGGTGCGTGGTAGAATCCCCATACAGGGCTTCCACTTACCGGATGAGGCCATCGGGTAACCCGAGACGCCTCATGGCACGAGCAATAGAGGCGTGCGAGACCGAATCAAACGCCTTTGCCACATCCAAGAAGGCCATAAAGACACTCCGGATGCGACTTCGGGCGGATTCGAGCACGGCCTACAGGCAGAGGGAGTTTGCACCGATCCCGTCTATTTTGGTGAGAGCCCTCTGGATAGGATCGACCATTCCCATGCTCGAGATCTTTTTGGCCAGGACTGCGAGAAAATTTCTTAGTAGCGCGGGGCCGACAGATATCGGCCGAAATTCGTTCGGCCCGGTTGGAGATGGGCATTTAGGAATAAAAATAGTTCGAGTTCGGGTCAACGTTGGAGGCGGGACGGACAGGAGGAGAAAGGTGTTATAAAGCAGCGCACGAATCAGTGGCGGTATGTCCCGTACCTGTCTCGTCCTTACTCCATCGGACCAGCTGCTGAGTCCCTCATTGACGTCGAAGTGACGTCCTCGACCGTGATGACCGAGAATTCACACTGTCTCGCCAGCGGAACCTCTTCTGTATCTGGCACACTAGATGTGCCGAAGAGATCTTTCCAGTAGGAAAATATCTCTTCCTTGCGTACTCCGGTGGAGCCGGAGGAGGAGAGAATATGTTAGAGAGCGATGCGCGGGGATCGTTTATACTTATGCTGCAGAGCAGCATAATCCCGCTTTCTCTGTGACCTCCGATCCCACCGTATGGAGGTGTCCACGGGCTTCGGTGGCACGAAGACCGGTCTAGTCCGATCCTCAATTTCCCAGAAGGGAAGAGCCTTGAGATGTATTTGTCAATTCGGATGGAGGATTCAGGCAGTCCATCCAATTCCTGCCGACAGATATCCACAAGCAGAGTCGGAAAGAACTTTCGCTTCCAGTACTTGTTCTGGGGAAGAGCCCCATGCTCCGTCACTAAGAGAGCGAGGGATTGAATTTGGGCTCGGAGGCTAACATAATAGTTGTTCATTGCCGGGGCGGAGTCCAGCTTCTCTTCGAAGCCCTCCGGGCCACTATGGGCACCGGGGGTGGAGTCCAGTTCATCTCCTGTCCCTCCGTGGCTGTGGACGCCGTCACCGACAGCAACCGGGCGACTTTGTCTTTGTATATGGCCCGTGGCCTCCAACTCTTAACTGCCTCTTTCGTTCGTTGCAGTGGACATAGTTCCATTATGAGATCGTTGATATTGTCAGGTTGCTGGCCATGATGTTCAGCCAGAATGGCGACTTCCGTCGCTACGAGCGTATTCCCTTCTTCCTCAGTCCAGTTTCTCTTATTAGTGTGAATGATAATGTCGGCGTTGGCATCGGATGGATATGCTCTCTCCCTATGTTGTCCTAGACTGATCTTCATGCCAAACGCCCGATGATAAATGTTACATGGATAGGTGGATGGGTCGCTCACGACAGCTACCTCCGGGGCAGCATTCCACCTCGGTGTTCCGATCACCGGATTTTGACGATCGTGCTTCTGTAGCTGTACTGTTAGGACCCCGCAGAGGTTTCCTAGCCCCATGTAGGGAGTGTCCCAGTGCAGGAGAAGGACAGTGTATTACCACGCCATTCCATGAGGCATAAGCCCGTTACACCTTGTGTGCTGCTCTGTGGGAGCGGTCATATGCAGCGGACTACTGCACATTGTAACCCACCCGTTCCATGGGGCATGATCAATTCACGACATGATCCGCCCCTTTAGGGCAAGGTCCTACCCTCGCCCCACAACTCGGTGTTCTATCCTACTGGGTATCCTTATCTCTGTATCTGGCCGCTCGCCTCCGTCCCTTAACTGCTTCCCTTGATTCTTTGCAGCGGACAGTTCTCCATGACCAAATCATTAATATTCGGAGGTCCCTGGCCATTAGTTTTAGCCGGAATAGCGGCGTCCTTCGCCACCAAAATATCCTTTTCCATCAGTCTATGTCCTCTTTTCAGTGAATAAGCTGATATCTGCGTTGGCACAAGATGGGTTTGATTTTTTCGTTGTCCTAGACCAATCCTCGTATCAAACGCCTGGTGACTGATGGTGAAAATAGAGGGTGGTTCGCTCGCGGCAGCTATTCCTGGGCCGCATTCACACCTTATGATCAGTCCCTTGGAGCAAGGTCCTACCCCCACTGCCCTGCCGGCTGCGAGTGATTGCCATGTTCTTAGCCATTGTTTCGACTGTTCGATCTGGTCGGCTGCGTGCTAATGGACACCGGTCTACCCAGGGATCTTCGACGTTTCGGCCACAGTCCACTCTTTCACACCCCGGATTGGGTGTAGGCCTGGCACCGTCGGCTAATCGACTTGCCGAGTCCTCCCGGACTCCCTCGGGCTGCCATTGTAGTCCCGTTTTTTTCAGGGACTAAGCCACTGTGGAAGCCAGTTCCCACCGTGACGCTACGTGGAGGCGACAGTCTCCCAACCACTTAAGAGAGTCATAGTTATCAGTCGTCATTGTCACACTCATCATTAAGCACACCCGAACCACGTGGATCTGCTGCATGCGTGTCACTGGATTTGTTAGAAGCGGCGGGGTCATTTAAAGGCTTGAGCAGCCTTACTATCTACTGACAGGCAGCATATAAAGCATGACTACCGGAGGTCTTAGAATAAGCAAAGGGATGTCTCCCCTGATTTTCTACGCTGAATTAGGCCAGCTTCACAAGAAGTCTGCAACTTGATTCTGAGTGCGCTTTTGTTTACTGATTGTTTATCTTAAAAAGCAAATTTCTAATACTAAAATCAAGTGCGCTTACCCCATATTGCGACGAACTTTCTCTTAAGCAGGTAGCGACTAACACACAATGTGCCAACAGGCAACCGATTAACTCGAGTAGAAAACCAGGGTTATTCGGCAATAAGTTGCCAATCCGAAATACTCTAGAACTTCAGGGTAACAGCGTTGTAAGAATAAAGTTTCAAGCACGCTTGAAGTATTCCAGGTTCATTAGCTACCAAATACAACTTCACAAACTAGTGAACATGTAAATGACGTTTCCAGTGAACAGAATACTCCGGTTGGCAGGCAGGCAAACTTACCGGAAATATCACACCGTAAATTCTCTGAAAAGAATACAAAGTTGTTTTAAGAATATCGTGCTACCCGGCCCCCCTACTTCCTCCGCCACTGTTATTAGGTCAAGATGCTGGAGTGCTCGAAAAAGGCTCTCGGCGCGAGTGGACTTTTTTTAAAATCTGATCGGCCTCCTTCAAAATACACTCCTGCAAGAAGGGTTAAGTTGTTTCTATTACGGGGAGGGGTTTTTTTAACATAAGAACCTCAATAAGCGACAAGAGTTGTTAGAATTATTTCACTAACTGGTTTCGGTTCGATGTTGCAGAGTGGCTGCTGCTCAAGTATCAGAGTCAGCCCCACCGCGTCAAAACTCTGTGACAAGGGTGCTTTCATCCCTGGCATGGGATTTTTTATTAGATATGGTAGGTCGAACATATATTATTTTCCCTTTATGGTAAAAATGCGGGGTGTGAGGTGATGTCCTCAACAGCACTGCAGAACTCGAGAAGTTCGATCCCTGGTCGCTTACTATAACGCGAACGTCTCCGCAAATCTCAGAGATATTGTCATCGCATTCTAGTAAGTATTTTTTTTTTTAATCTAGTTGCAGGAAGACCAGTGGTACAAAACATGTATCTATTCGGCATTTTCCAGTTTCCTTGCAGGCTTGAGGCCATAAAACCATTAGAATCATGTTTTTTTATGTCTCTTTTAATTATCGTATTGGCATTTCGTACTGTAAAAAATGGAACGCCCGGTGCACAACTTACAAATCGATTTGAACAAAAATTGCTTATAATTATAAACTTGCTTTTTATTCTGGTTACCATAGTAAAATAAGTTCAATACATTAGATAGGAAGTTTTAAATTCGCGTGTTTACATGATACGAAAAATGAAAGCGTTACATGACGATCGTACTCAGACGCGTTGGGCACTACGTAGTTCGCGGGGTCCGTCAGCGGCGGGGCCACTTTTGTGGCGAAAGCTTAACAATGGGGAGATAGGGCGAGCTGAACTACCGTATGAATAGATTATACCGTGGTCTTGAGGCTTTTTGATACAATTCAGCACACCGCCCGTTTGCCATACTAGCTTGCTGCCATTATTTCGGAAACCGAGTTTTATCTCTTTCTACAGCCTGAGTTGCTCTTGACAGAGCTTGTGCCGTGCCTCGTGTTCACCTTTGCAGTTTGCACATCTCAAACGTGCTTCTTTGCTTGGCCTTGTTTCGTGGTTTTGACTGCATTTTTCACACACTGTCGATTCGTATGAGCAAAATTTTGTGACGTGCCCGTATTTTTGACACTTGTAACATCTTCGCACTTCATGTTTGGGTCAAGCTTGACAACTTTGTGTGACTTGATTACTGAGGAAACCTCGACCGCAACTAAAAAGACGCTCTCCACTGCTAGCGTCCTTGAACAAGACCTTCACATGTCCAGCTGCTGTGCCCGGTTTCCTGTAAGTCACTTTGGTGTCATCCAAATGGCCCTTACGTCCGGATTTCTGAAACAGAGCTCATTTCTTAGGTGTTCAGCATCTATGACGGGAATTGACAGATCTGTTATAGGAAAAATGTGTTAAAAGAGTATTCACTTTAGCAAAATGTGTCAAACTGGAAGAAACTACGACACCTGAACGCAATAACCACGATGTAAGATTTAGAAGTGGACGCACTGGGTCCACGTATAGCGCGGCCAGTGTGCGACGCCAGCCAGCAGAGGAGCTGCTTGCAGCCGGGTGCCATGGTCCCATGGAGCCCATGAACATTGTCATGCGTTTACGCTATTTTCCACCATTATTTAGTGAACAAATGATGATCTCAAGGTATTCTTTGACTTAATAAAGATTAGTTCATATATTTCATAAATTAACACTGAATGACAGATTGTTTATATTTATGTTTATGTTTATGTTTACTTCATCTCGGCATAGGCTAAGAGCCTATTGCCACATAACACGGTTATACATCTAACACTGATAAACATAAATGAGAAATATTTTGTGACTAGACCTACTTTTCTACGACTATTCCCCGACTGTGCTACTCCACCACCATAACAAGAAAATGAAAAAAACTATCGGCTGCGATAATTAAAAGAGAAAAAAGAAAATGAATTTACATGCATCTAAATTAAGTGCGAGGGGGTTTCACTATTTTACAGTATGTTGACAATAATCGGTGGAGGGCATTTAGAGTTGGCATGGAAATGAGACAACTGTTTAAAGAGATCCTAGCAATGTTATTTTTGGATTATTTTCTTCCGTTCTTCAAATATTAGGGGGCTGGCTAGAAGGGCATGGTTGATTTTCGCAGTCATTTTACGCTTTGTACAGAGTGGCGATATAACTATTCCTACTGCATGCAGGTTTTGAGGGGCAGGGAAAAAGTTATTATGGACGTTTATGTCCAAAGAAAGAAGAAGGAAGGGAGGGTCGCTAGGTCTATAGTGGGTTTACGCAGGACTGGATTGAGATCGGTGTAGACTTTTCCCCACTGTGGAGTTGGACCAACCGTCCTGCCATCGGTTCCAGGAGTAAGTTCCACTGAGTAAGTCCCTTCGCTGAAATTTGGGTTGCCGTGTCCGGTTTAGCTCTCTTCACAATTCTGTCCGCGATTTCGTTAACTGAAATCTCACTATAACCTGGGACCCACATGAGAGAGATTCTTAATCTATCAGATACCTCAGATATTGTCTCCCAACATTCTTGGACGACCTGATCCGTTTGCCTCCATGTCCCAGAGAGAAGTTGAATTGAAGAGAGGGAATCGGCTGCAGTGAGAACCTCTGATTAGCCCTGTACGCGAGCGTATCCGATTGCTCGCGCTATTGCAATCAGTTTCCCATAGAAGTTGGACGAATATTTTGAGAGGAAATGTTGGGGATATCTCCCGTTCGCTGAGTCGCAATTCCTCTGGCCGACTTCGGAGCTAACCAATCTTAAAAGTGTCCATGTAGATCTCGGGAACTCTCCGTGAATATTCATGGAGAAAGTCAACAATTTTACTGAAATTCCTCTTAACCCACACTTGTTTGAGCATCAGTATTCTTCTATATAAATTTTCAGGGTACACTAGAATAATGCATGAAACATGAGGGGTCAAAATTTTTCATACAGTTTAACATTACATTCGAGAATTTTTATGGCAGGTAATTTAGGTTTCTTTCTTAGGTATGGCTTTTGTTATTTTACTTTCCGATACCATTCATTCATTGACGAGCGAGGAACTGTTATCAAAGGAAAACATAATTAAATATAATTTGAGGAACTTTCTGAATTCGGTGCTTAATACAGCACGCAACAGGCAGTTCTTTCCAGCGACAGCTCAGTCATGAGCTGCTCGAACGAGCACCTCGTGTAGATTGCACCGCAAGTAAATTTCGATTGGATAACCGATTCTTCTACCATGAAACATACCGAAACATAGGCGATCAACAGAGAAGCCCTATCGTGTCAACGTCACAGTGAAGCGGTTGGACCGGTCGACTTTTTTCTTTAATATATGAAATTAGCGATGCCTTGGATTCACTGCATTGCAAACTCATTTTGCACGAATCCAAAAGGAAACCACCAAATGAAAAATTATTTCCGCCCATCTGCGGGGATACCTGATTTTTTCTGGTTTGGATTCCCCCCTCTCAAAGACATTCCATCACACGACTTTTCTAATATTGTTTGAATTGTGCAGCCTTTTTCGTGTTTTCTTTGAACTTCGTCGATTAGGCAGTCTTTGTATGAAATTTAAATGTGGACCTGGTTTTCATTCTCCACGTTGGCGTTTCTCAGTTTCGACAGAACTCCTTTGTCAATTTCGTCCTCACAAAAGAGAAGATCACTCAAACGGGAGTTTTCATGGAGGCCATCCCGTGGAATGCAAATCCACACCCTGCTGATTACCTAAATAATTTTGGTTTTTATTGTTCGGATAAGTTCTTGTTTTTCATTACGTGGTCTGTAATCTGATTTAAATCCAGGCACAAAACTTGTAGGCTAAGTGAGTTTGAAAAAAATTGATACATAGGAAGATTAACTGTTTCCTTTCATGCTGTACGGGGTCATTCATAGAATTAGGTCGAAGACCAAGGTCGTCATAATTTCATGTTAGTGATCTAAAATTACCCGTACGAAAAAGTGTCTACTTTAGAACCAGGTTGTGGACTAGTTCGGGACTGGTCTAAAAGTGGCTGAAAAGTGGATAAAAGTGCTCCATGAACTGGTTCAAAACCAAGACTATAAGTGGGCTAATTTGGAACCTTTCCGCCGGGTTACAATCTAGTTTTTTTCTAGCGAGTATCTCAGTTTTAAATTGGATTCGGTCAAGTTTCTGATTGGGTTGTGAACTACCTTTTCTCTACTTTCTTACTAGATAACGTACCAGTTGAAAGCCAGATTTTTTCCGGTTTCTGCATGGTATTTTCAATGTAGGAGATTTTTATGGAAAATTGTGCTTGTAGAAGTGAATTCAAGCTTTTTTGTTTTCCTTATAAAATGTTTATTTGAGAAAATCTTGAATTTATTTGAAGCTTAAGCCGAACTGTAAGGAAATGACGTTTTTCAATTATAATAAGAATAAGTAAGAAAAAAAGATAACAAATCCATGAACATTAGATACACTTAATTTGGGCAAAAAGAACAAATGGATCAAAATAAACAATCAGTGTAATGAATTATCTGATTAGTAATAACTATTAGTGACAAAAATTTGGCAGCTGGATTGATTAGTCCGATAAATCGTCTAGATCCTCGCCCCTTCCGTTGTCAGAGCCCTGCTGCCCGTCCGAGTCGGACTCCGAACTGCTGCTGTCCGGCTTAGCAACAGTTGCAGCAGCTCTGTTTTTGGTTTTCCTCCCAGTTCCCGCTGAATCTTACCAGGGGAATTTTTTTTAGTAGGTTAAGGGTTTTATAAGTATTTGGTACACACTCATTTTTATCTTTGGCCTGAAGCGCTTCAGTCGCGCGCTGACTTTACTGTTGACCTGGGGCTCTGACCACCCGGCCTTCAGGTAGAAATATTCTGTAGAAAAGAATAAGCAAACGATGCATTTATGATGCTGGCAATCACTGTAGCTATGATGCTGTACCGCAAGTGATGCTCATTTTCGCCTTGTCCAGCTGAGGCCCGCCACCACATGTTCCTTTAACGCTGGCCGTTTTGAGTGTTGAAAGAGGGAATACCGCCTTCAACACTCTAGTCATCAGCTTACTCAGATCGGATCCCGAAGCAAACTCAAGCCCTGACAGAGTTACACCTTTTCTAAAGATGGTCTGAAGCTTTTCCTGCGTTACAAATGCACTAGTAATATTCGTAAAAACTCTTGGAAGGCGAATAATGCTGAAACAAAGGTTACCTTTAATTTCTTCATTTCTGTCGACGCAGGGTTTCGCCCGACGTCTTGGCAGTACCTCTTTAAAATAGCAAGATCTGCAAAACATCATAATTCTAGAAAACCACGATTTAATTTAAGAAATAATACGTTAATATACCTGATGTTGCGTTGTCCACCTTTTATAGCAGTTTTGATATTTCATGAAACATTTTTTTGAGTTGTGGCTCCGCATGTTCCCTTACTGCTTCAGCGACTGCTTCTTTCAGCAGCACCTTTAGGTTCCTAGGCTATCCGGTTATTTCAAGCGAAGGCTGCTTTGAGGGCCCCGCCTCTATCGGTGCTGGACTGTCGGTCTGCTGTAAATATAGATGCTGGTCAAAAATTGTCAACATCATGTTTGTATTCAAGGCAATTAATTGCTTCAAATTTACATTTTAAAAAATGTGCAACTACTTTTATGCAACTGTATTTATGGTTGTGAATTGTTACTGAATGATTCGGGTATTAGGAACTAGGATAATAAAACATCGGAGTAAGAAGAAGAACAAAAGAAAGGTATAACAATCAAATAATAGCAATAGCAAGTTAATTGCAATGAAGAATACCAGGTGAAAGTTAAGAGTTTTTACATTTCTGCGGGGATCGTCCCTATCAACTCCGCATTATGAGACCGGCAGACCTCCACCGCATTTCCTACAAATGGTTGGCTACCTGCAATTACTTAGTAATTTTGGGATTTATTTGTTGGAGTTGTGAACGTTAGTTTACTACAGACCTGGATCGTGAGTAAAACTCGGCCTTCAAAAACTGGCCATCCACCGGGGGCGGTTCCGATCTGTGGTTCCCGTGCTGGATGTACCCGATTTTCCTCGGGTTCTGAAGCATTTCCTTGTCAAGGATGAACCGGGTCTTCAGGACCGACTACTCTTTCGAGCGCGTCGAGTACACGAGGGCCCACTTGTCACTGCTAAAATCGTAACATATTTTTAACATGCAGAAGTTTCAAGTTGCCTTTGCATGTTCTGTTATACCTGTTCGACGACGGTCCTCTTTCGCTTTCCACCATTCCGGCGTCTGGCTGGCTTCGTTTGGAGCTTCTGCTGGAAACATAAATATATGTGTATTAATATGTAATATAGTGCTTGTACACGTACGAAGTATTATATTTAAAAAATGACATATCTGTATTTAATTTATATATTGTATTACGTATCTTTCTTAATACATAATGACCTTTAAGTGATTGCTTCTTAGTAATAGGAAAAAATTGCGAAATAACAATAATTGTTGTAATGTAACTATGCTAATAATATAACAAGATATTTTACCATATTGTAATATTAATACTGTATATAATATTACTAATTAGAACCTTCGTAGTGAGCGCAAGCACAAAACGAGTGTCGCGAAATCCTCGCTCAATTCCAAAGCTCGGAGTGAACAATTCCGAGTCAGGGAAATCTCCTCCACAGTAATTCTCCTGGAGTTCAAAACGAAGCGTCGACCATTCTCATAAGAAATCTTTATTTTCCTCCAAACTCAGATTCTGTTGGAACCATGCTTGAGGATCTTTGGAATCGATACAGTAAAATATACTCCAACATCCTGCTGCTGGGTGATTTTAACGCCCATCATCCTTCGTGGGGATCAGCTACAACAGACCCGAATCGTTTGCACCGTGCCGGAGAAGAACTATATCAGTTCCTGACAAATCACAGTGTCATACTACTTAATAATTTGGATCAACCCACTTTCCGCAACTCACGGAATCGGACATCCCTGATCGATCAGCTGTTTCGTCTACTAGTTGCACAAGATTCATCAGCTCTGTTCCAACAGAACAACGCTCCAGATACTGTGCAGGATCTGACCATGACCCCATTTTTGTCGTACTCCTATTCACGGTAAACCATATGTAACGAACAACCAGGTTCAACTTCCGCCATGCAAACTGGGATTCGATAAAAAATACAACCGAAGAACAGATTAGCACTGCACAAAGAACTATTTCAGCATATCACCACCGAAGCCCAACTGAATGCTGCTTCTGATCTGTTCATGCAAACAGTCACTGCAGTGATTGTAGAGCATGTTCCCTGCCGAGGACTACGTCGAGCAGGGAACCCATGGTGGACAGAAGAACTCAACTACCTCCGACAAAAAGCAGCTCGTTTCCGAAATATTTACTGCAGAACCTTTCTTGAAAGCGACAAAATCCGCTGGAAAGAGGTACTAAATCTATTTAAACAAACTCTTCGTCGCCAGCGATCACTTTTCTGGAAAACAACTCTAGAGAATACACCAACGAACCGATGCTGGGACCTGGTCAAAAATGTCCGAAAGAAATGATACCGACTACCACTGAAACAAATATCATTGAGCCCTGCAACAGACAGGTCTGAAGATACCAAGCTCACCTTCATAGGAGAAAAGCTTTTAAACGGCAAACCCATCGGCGGCAGAAAACCAGCTCAATACACCACATCGAGACAGCCAACTGCAGCTCACTCCCTTCCACCCATTAGAGAAGACGAAATGTCTTCCTCAGTACTCAGACTGCATCCGCACAAGGCGCCTGGATTCGACGAAATACCGGTAATATTTTGGCAGCGAACGTTAGATGAAGTAAAACCTTTTCTGCACTCGCTATTTAACGCCTCTCTTCGGTTATCACACCTCCCCGATACCTGGAAAAAGTCGTAGGTAATTTTAGTGCCCAAACAGAAGAAAGAAGATTCCAACCACTTCACTTCGTTCCGCCCTATCGCCTTGTTACCGATCTTGTCGAAGATTCTAGAATCTATACTTAGTCGCCGTTTTCAATACATCCTCGAAAACTCCGGGACCCTTCACCCTCAACAATTTGGCTTCAGAAAACAGTGATCAGCTGAGGATACATCATACAGTTAACCCACGAAATCCATACTGGTTTTGATCACGGACATATAACAACTGCGCTATCACTAGACATAAAAGGAGCTCTCGATAACGTCCGCCATCAGGTTTTAATCGAAAAGATAACAGCTGTACCACCAAAAGGATACGCTTCGTGGATCACAGCATTCCTCCGAAATCGAAGTTTTCAGATAGCTTACGAAGACGTCACCAGCCAAGAAATGGCTTCCACGAAAGGCGTCCCGCAAGGATGCCCACTATCCCCAGTTCTTTTCATTATATACATTAACCAAGTTCTTCGAAGCCAACCCTGTCGTCGAGTGAAACCACTCGTTTTCGCGGACGACTTCCTTCTCTACATTTCCGGCAGAACTGCCCGCTCAAACTGCAACATCCTTCAGAACAGCGTCACTCGTCTGGTCATACATCTTCGGAAACTCGGATTACAACTAAACCCCGCCAAATGTAATCTCATTCGTTTCTCTCACAAACGTATCCTCGAAACAACTCCAGTGACAATTCAAGGATGTGCAATAAAACCCGCGGACACTCTGGCTTATTTAGGCGTTATATTTCACCGAAAACTATAGTGGTCTCACCATACAACAAACGTACAGAAGAAGACTTTTGGGGTCCTTCACGCCATTTGCAGCATCATGGATAAAAGAAATAACCTGCCGATTTCGACAGCCCTGCACGTTATCCAAGCAATAATAACACCCATGATCCTTTACGGATCGACTTCTTTCTCAAGGTTGACTCTCGAAGACCTAAGACGTTTATAACAAATTCAACGCAGCGCTCTACTAATGATATCAATGTTTATTTGATTGATGTTTATTATATCTTCAAAAGAAAATGTGTGGTTACAAATTTTTAAAAAATTGCGAGCAATCAAAACATTTCTGATCTGGGAACACAAGTTGATTGGATTCTTTGCAACATACTGAAGAAAGTTTGGGTTCGCTTTCGAATTTTTAGCATAACTGCCAATCTTTCAAATCGATTCATGGTAAAAATATTTTTTCGTCTGACCTAGTCAAGATGCTATTTGCAATTGATTATCAGTTACACTTCGCTCAAATGCATTGACTCGGTTAGATTGTCTTGTCGTCTCACGTAACAGGAAAAAGCCAATTAAATTTATATACTATTTGCATCATCTGACACTTCTTATAGATCATAACATATTCTTAATACTACATTATTAAATATAATTAATTAAATACCCGTTTTTAGTTGATAATTATTTGGTTTGATCCTTAATGACAAAAAGAAAATAAACGTTTTATAATTTCTATGTATTTTTATTTCAATCAGTTTTTCGATCTAAAATAATCGAAGCACATTTCCTTGGTGTAAATAAGCAATAAAATGATGAATATAAGGGATCGTTTGATAACACGAAAAAACATACCGCGAAACGACTGGTTCAGACGAATCTTACACTATTCGAACGAAAATTTGGAACGTAGAAAATTAGAAATCAGTTCGGTGATAATTGTAGTTAGCGCGAAACTTCCAACGAAATTGGCCAATTATACTCCGCCCAAGAGGTTGGGCAAGTCAGTTTTCGTCACCAATAGGGAAAGAGCTTGTTGGCCGAGACCGAAACCGAACTTCCCTGGACAGGCACATGGTCATTCCAAAATTAAAGGCCTCTGTAGATGAATTAAGTTAGTAACCTACGTATTACATTATTACAAGACAATCTTGTACGCCTATACTGCTCCTCCTGCAGGTGCGTGTACAACTGTAGAAATACTCGTTTGCTTAAAGAAGGAGACTTAGCTTTACTAATCTTCAATGTGTGAAAAACTCAGTTTTCCACTGTTCACACTTCGTAAAGAAAACTTCAATAATTTGGATTAGTCACGTCAGTGTGTGCACTGCACCCTCTGCACCCCCTCCCCCAATTTCCGCCCGTGCTTAAAGACTTCCCTATTAAATATATCGCTGATATTTTTGTGCGTGTTTTTGCAGAAATAATGTACTGAACCAACGTGATACGAAAACCAAGTTAAATGAAGAACCAAACACACCTCCACCCACAGACAATTTTCTTTTATTTCTATTTGATCAATATCAGCCACAAAATATTCTGCCTACACATACACAGCAGGTAAGATGTTTCAAATGAAGAAAGTCCATTAAAAAGAGGATCCAGATAAAAGGGGGTCGATTGAGGGGTCTTGCGGTCAGCGTTATCCAGGGACTGGGTCACACCAGGTCACAGGATCCGGGTCTCGTTAGCCAGCGTTATCCAGGGACTGGGTCACACCAGGTCACAGGATCCGGCTCCGTTAGCCAGCGTTATCCAGGGACTGGGTCACACCAGGTCACAGGATCCGGGTCTCGTTAGCCAGCGTTATCCAGGGACTGGGTCACACCAGGTCAAAGGATCCGGCTCCCGTTAGCCAGCGTTATCCAGGGACTGGGTCACACCAGGTCACAGGATCCGGATCCCGTTAGCCAGCGTTATCCAGGGACTGGGTCACACCAGGTCACAGGATCCGGGTCTCGTTAGCCAGCGTTATCCAGTTTTCCAGCTCCTTGTCCCACTGCACGTGATTTGGTTATGCGTTTCCCGTGTGCTCCCATTGATGTCAGGAAGTATCTGTAAAAGGAAGCTATGAGACAATTATTTAGGACACCAGGATCTCGTCAGGTAGAAAAAAAACATCATTGGAAAAAAGAGGGTACAGCATGAGAAGGCTAAAGGTCACTTTTGTTTAATTTATGCAAAAATTATGACCTGAAAAAAATCCTGAAACCTTCCTCTACTGTACCCATTTTCTTTGCATGGTTGTACAACTTACATTGCTAGCAAAATATGTAAACAGCGTTTTTGATGGTTGGGACGAGCTCTTATTTGTGGTCGGCGAGCTAGATGCGGTGTCTTAGTATAGCGGGACACAGTTAACAGAAGGGAACTTAACACACCTAGAAAAGTAGTGGCATTAAGTTATTTGAAACCAGAAATCACTGAAAGCAACATTTTCTTACCACAGTAAATTGTGATGGTTTAAGTTTACGCAAAACAATGACTGAAGGAAAAGAAGAGTAACAATGCGCTTTCTAGATTTCTCAAATTTTCCACTTTTAAACGAAAGACGCGGCAAATTCAATCTTTCACAAAGCTTGGTGACACGCTAGTGAGGAATGAGCGCCGAACATCGTTGATCTTGCGTTTGTGCTGAACGTCGTTCGAACGTTGGTTAAGACTGGCCAACAAATTTACGAATTTCACCGATTCACTAGTATTCACTGTAGTGTTTCTTTTTAACAATTTTTTTACCTTTCTCATTGAAATCGTTTGATTAAGTCTATATTTTAACTAAGCTCTTGCACTTACGAATGTACGAGTAAGACTTGTACGAGTGAATGCTGAAAGTGTTCTGGAGTAGATGGGTAGACGAAGGCCCTGAAACCAGTGGTGACATCGCCAGCAGCGACATGACCAATGATACATTTACCCTCTAGCTTTTTTGGGTGATCCCGACTTTCACTTTTGGGGAAAAAAGGAAAATCTATGCAATCATTCCAGAATCATCTTTTATATCACACCCAGAATCTGGAATACTCACCTTAAAAACGTTTTATCATAATTTTATGAGTCTCAGTTTATTTCGTTCTCCTTCGTGACGTGCTCATTTTGTCACAAGACTTAAGTGTCGTTTGTTTTCGTACATGGAATTCACCTTTAGTGAGATTTAAGTTGTTTTGAGAGCCTAGAGCAAAACTTAACACAGAGGGCTTTTTAGCGCATATCGTAAGACACTATGGTGTATCATGACCAGGGTCTCCAGAGTACTGGGCCCTCGGGGCAGATTGCCCCTTTTGCCCTCTCTCCCCCCTTTTGGGTGGCTTCGCTCTGCACTGTGTGCTGGATTGTAATTCATTAATGATTCAAGCTGAAGCGGTATAACGATAAGAAAAAGAACACAGGAACTCAAAATTTTCTGCTTTCATATGCTATATTTGTAATTGGTGCTACAGATGAATATGTACGGAAGAACATCCTTCCCCCTTTTGCATCTATTCTGGAGCGGCTCCCGGCTGCGAAGTTCGTTGTAGCTTCACCTTCGCTCGTTCACGTTTTCCCAAACGTTTCCGTCTCCCGATCGCCGATCCTCCTGTTGCGGCAGCTTCGGATGACGATCCTGCAGTATTCTCCATTGGTAACACTACCGGTCCTGGTTGCCCCTCCAAGACCCTTTCTAGCTGCGATACTGCCCTCTTCTTGGCCCTTTCCTTCTTACCCAAGTTCGTCGGTCTACGAACCTCAGAGTCTCCTGATGCATTAGAATGCCCTCCAGGCATCTGTTGCTCGGAGGAAGACTCTGGTCGGTGTCCAGAAAACATGGGGCGGGAAGGCTGCGTTTCAGTACCTGAAGACGGACCTGTAAACCAGGATTGCATTACTGTTATTGCATGAACAGATTATAGTTCCGAATAATGACTCACCTTCGAAGTACTGGACCCGTATTCGGCGAAGCTCTTCAATAGATGTAGGCGGGGACTCCTCGGGGAACAGAACATGCCCCGCAAGAATCCCGTCTGGACCTTCTCCCGGCCCTTCAAGGTTTGCAGCGGGAACAAGGGATTCCTGCTGCACGGGCCCGAATGGCTGGGTAGTCTCGTCGAGGGGATCGGAGATGACGACAGTTTCAGCTCGTTGCGGGAGTCGAGCCGAAATCGTTTCCTGAGTGCGTCCCGTGACCTCGGGTCCCTGACTGTTTGCAGCAGGGACAAGGGACTCCTGCTGCACTGGCTCGAATGGCTGGGTTGTCTCGTCGTCATCTTCGATCCTCTCGACAGGTTCAGCTCGCTGCGGGACTTGGTGCGAAAGATCGTCCCCGTGGGGGTTTTCTGTAAGCCGGGATGTCTCGTCATCCCCTTCCGGGTATTCAATATTTGATCCAGGGCTTGAAGGCTGCTCTGAAGGGCGATTCAAGACAACCTGGTATTGCTGGTCGCGTCTTCTGCTTCGGAGTTCGATGTCCGATATATCGGAATCAGATGTAGAGGAGATCAGATTAACTGCATCAGGTTCTTGCGGAATGTCCGCCGAGCGGCGGCGATCCCCCCTGCCCCGTGCACTCCTTCCTCGCCGTCCTGGAGGCCGACCGGGTCTTCGCCTATCTCCAGGTGCCCGACTGGATTCTCCTCTCCCAGAGGGTGGGCGTCTAGGACCACGCCCACGACGACTATTGCTCCTGGAACCACGTCCTGACGACGGTCTCTATGGAAATTTCAATGTTCTTAGTGTTTCCTTCCGTAACATGTTGTAAAACTTTTCTTCTTTACCTGGAGCTCGAAGTCTGAGTCGTTCTCTGGGTCATCTGCGTTAGCTTCCTGCCGGGGTTGGTTCTACAGGGATTACAGATAGGTGAACCAATTACTAAAATTAGAAAAATCATGAAAGGTTTAGCTACACTCACGGTGCGACGATTAGTTAACGTCCTTCGATCGTCGCCTGGGTTGGGTCGCATACGGGCAAGGATTGCGTCTTCGTCACGCCTCTTCACAACAAGAAATCACTGTGAGAATTATAAAGAAAAAAAAACAAAACAAACTATCACAAACCTGATCGTCCGCCGAACCCAAAACTCGTCCAATCATGTGAGCCGGGTATCTCGGGAAATCCTCAGGATCTGTCCCGTAAGTGGTGTCGCCGGACGAATCACTGAAGGTATCTTCTTCCTGTTCCTGTTCAGGTGCGGCTACCTCGAACATCGGGTCGGGACGAATATTAACCCTGAGCTGAATTTTAGGATATTAATGTTTAATAACAAACTGAAATAAAGATTGAAATACCGGCAAAGGCCCTCTTCGCATCATCCGAAACAGAAATTCGCCTACCGTAAACCTGCCCGAGTTATACTTTATCGTCGCGTTGGTTATGCGAATATCGTCGAGCAAGTACTGCAGACGAACCTGTCTCGGACGGCTCCTGTCGCTGCGGTCAAAGTTTTCCTGCTCTATTCGGACTTGGCTCTCAAATTCGATGAGTCGTTCTACAAGAAGTGAAGACATGTTGAGTAACAGTCCAATTTTACGCTTTTACAATCCTACCGAGGAATCTCCAGAAATTGGGATGATAGCCCCCGGCTATCTGAAGGAATTTTCTGTGGAACGCCTCCAAGTTGTTATTCGTCCTGATCGGGCAGTCGAACATACTGAAATTGGTAGCACGGGCCCTTGCTACCCACGTGTGCTCGACGTAATCAAGGAAACGTTCAGAGGCGTTCAAGAGATTGGCGTCCGTGAATCTAGAGGCGAAGGATCTCACAGAACGAAGTTCAGTTGCGATGTCCCGTATAGGAAGAAGGGCGATAGCGACACACAGCCGCACCAGCCTTTCCCCGTCACTGTCAGGGTTGCTCCTCAACCCGACGAGTCCTAAACGGCGTCCTCTTCTCCAGAGAGCCTACACATGAAACAATGATAGGTTAATTAGCTGAGTTGGCATCGTGCGAGAACATGCTTTTAGTAGCTACCTGGGAGTAGTGAAACCAGCATCCCCTGCGGCGAGCCTCCGGGAATACGGTAGCAAGAGCGCGACGCAGGGATGACTCGTAATCTGTGACTAGCCAGGAAGGGTGAATTCCGGTTTCATCCCGAATGAACGTGAGGACCTCAGTGTAGGCAGCTTCGGTTTTCCGGGTCATAAGGGCATACGCGAAAGGGTAAGCCTGAAAAATTCAGTGAACCACATAACTCAAGAACAGTTATAAAATAATAAAGCGGTACCTCGTCGTCGAAGACGTAGTGAAAGGTGAAAAACTGTTTGAACGGACGCGGCACAACTTTGAACGTTCCATCTAGATGGAAAAGTTCTACCGGAAACCTTTGCAATACAGCCTGAGCCGTAGGCGAGATAAACACCAGGGAATCCCCCTCAGGACCGCTAAAACATCTCCTGTAAAAAGCCTCGCCCGTAGTAGTGGTGCTAAAAGCAACACAGACGAAAATTTCAACGAATGTTAAAAAATGTACGTATGTACGGATAACTTACCTGAAACGGTCATGGGTTTGCAAGGTGGCGTCGGCTTCCTGACCACTTGCCGGTATCCTCGGCAGCCCACGCCGACGAGCATATTCCATCGTAGCCCTCACGCCCTGGAAAGTAAGGTCGGACTCCGGGTGCCTAAAATTCAATTAATTGATTTAATCCTGGCTTTCCATAATGCAAGCGACAAAAAGAACTCACCGTTGCCTTTCTTCCTCGAAAATTTGAGAAAAGGGCTGTGCCCCACGCTGGGCGCGGATCTTGCATTGATGAATCAGTAGTTGGTTATGGACGTCGTGGATATCGGCAACGTGGTTGTGGTCCCCAGTCCGTCCAAGCCGAAAATGGTTTCCCCGGAGGATCCCCCTTGCGGTACACGCAGGATCGCAGCACTTGAGGTACAGTGACCTTTCATGTCGATGATCTATGCGGTATTTGTAACCTGTGATAAACAGCTAGTGAATGTCACGACATACGATTTAAAACGAGGCACACACGTGGAACCCAAATGTTGTCTTCTTAGAAGTACAACCTTGGCAGAGGCTACACACCTGAGTTAAAATCCGCTAAAACATGGGATCCACTACGTCTTCCTGGAATAAGTTGTAGTGGAGCCTGCGCCTGCTCTTCGTTCTCACGCGAAGTTCCTTCAGCAGGATTTGGAATTGCGGCCATGATCGTTGAACGCAGAATTTCTTGTGACAGATAAAGTAACAATCTAGGTACATTTACAGATACTTAAATGGGAAACATGGCACCTATATCGCGGCCAAAATAATTTAACAGTAGCAAATACCAATAGAGTGAACTTGGTAGTAAGAGCGAGGAATAATGCTATAACGAAAAACCTAGAGACTCAGAGAAAACAGAAGACTTAGCAAGTAATAATGCTAGAGTTATCGAACTTGACGAAATGCCATGGATTACTGACATCCGAACTGGTCAAAAATCTAAAATCAAAAGGTACCGAAATGCTAACTTACCTCAATGGTTGAGTAACTCAACTGACTCCTTAACCTTAGTTTACCGAGCTTTTATAAGTCTTGCTCGTTTCTTGCGACCTTACGAGTCACCTTCCAAGGTCATGGACGTTTGAGGTTTTGGCGTGACCTTCAATTCTGTTTCAGCGAAGCAGGAATCGAGTTAATTTGTGCTCAATTTTGATTGTAGAAAGTTTTATGGAGCAACACCCCCGGTGGCCTAAGTTTAATTTCCTTGGTTCAGTTATTGCCGAGGAGCCATCACTCAGAAGGAACCTCTAGGGAAAGAGTATCCCTAAGGGATGCTGCAGAGGAAAGTTAATAGGTTCCATTCGTAGGTCATACGATTTGAAGGTAGAAGAAGTATCTGACCCTTGATTCTTGTAAAGAAGTTATCACATTTACATATCTTGGTCCCCGTAAAAAATGAAGATGATTTATTGAGGAAGTATGTGAACAAGATCGAACTGTTTATCAAACAAAGTAATTCAAATGAGAAGAAAATAAAGGGAGTTGAAGATGTGTAGCAGTCCACTCGCAGTCCAACATTCCAAAATTTTTGGCCTCTTCCTATAGAAGATTTCGAATATCAAACCACGTATAACTTTAGCTTCAATGCAAAGCATATATAAATGATTTAACAAAATAACGTTGATAAATCTTGAGTCGTTAATTATGCTCTAGACTTGTTCGGAATTCTTAATTCAAACAAGAGGGTCGTTCATGATTTGTAATATGTTGCAATAAGGTTTATATAACATGCTGTTAACAGATAACGATGCGCACGATGCTTTTCACCATGCTCAGGTGGAACAGCCTGTAGATAAAGAATAAAGAAAAAAAAACACATCGTCGACATCTACCACCAATTTTGCTTAATTACCCGTAAATTCCGCCCTCAACTGGTGACTCCTCCTTTACCTCGCAACTCCGCCCACTACGGCTTGTTTCATTCGCACTAATTGAATTTCTTATTAAGTATATTATTTGTTTTCTGTTTGCATTTTGCGCGAAACGTTTTAGTGCGAAATTGATAAAATAACGGTTTCGCGGTATGCATTTTCGCGTTATCCAGGAGACCCGAATATAATGACATTAAGGATTTGAAAAAAACATTTAATTGTTAATAGTGCAAACGGCGGAATATCTGTGTGGAAAAAAAAAGAGATCATAATATTATCTTATAATTTGTTTATTAAAAATTTACCACAATTTGTATATGACTTGCTGTCAGCAAATTCTGACACATTTGGTATCCTTCATGAATAGAACTGACCGAAAAACCCAGAGAAAGTAATGACGATGTGAACATAAGAAAACTTAACAAAATTGAAATTTTTTTCCTGTAAAGATTAATAGTTAATAAAGTCATCATTTAATTTTATATTACAATTTTCACAGTTACTTACACCCAAACAGCATTTTCCATTTTTTTGCATTTTAATGAAACATACAAAAATAATGTTGGTTACAGGAACCCAAAAACCTTCGCCAACGGAAAGTAAATAAGTGTGAAAATTTATTCCGCGCACGACGCACTAAACAGAAAATATTTTAACATTTATTGGTATTTTTTTAAATAATCGTATTACCTCAATGATGAAAGAACTTAAGCTTGTAATTAAAATCAACATAAGTAACCATGGGGTATAAATCCAATGGAAATCGTGTAAATCCGGAACTTGAGTAGCTTTGTCCATCATCTGTCTGTCAACCATTCCATCATCTGATGTCTGTTCTACGTCAACCGTAACATACTCTCTAAAATAGAATTAATAAATTACACGTAATTAATCTACATAATTTCTCACCTTTTGACTTCCGGCATTATGACTTTCTGCTGCAAAACTGGGATAGAACTATAAAACTGAGCTAACTTTTATACTACGCAAAAATTTCCAAGGAGCAACGTAAATCACTACTTTTTTAACAACTTGAGTATAATCTAGGATGAAAATTACAATACAAAGTTGGTATGAAATTAACTTTATTATTTAATCTATTGAATATTAAACATTATTTAACTAGATTAATCATTAAGCGAATGAAGCTTACTTATCATTTATTAGTTTTAATCTAGAATGTAACCCACTTTCTTGTTTATGATAGTAAAATGAATGAAAGAACTTAACTGTTCGATTAGTACTTTTATTTATTTTCCATCACCAGTTAAAAGCCATAGTTGATAAAACATTGAAGCAATGGTTATTAAACGTTTGGTTGTGCTTTTCCATCAGTTAGATCTTCTGTTATAAGCCTTACATATTAGATGAAACATTAAAGCAATGGTTGCGCGTTCACGACATTTATATCTTCTTCTATTTTTTAATTTTTAATTATTTAGTGCGAGCAGTATGAGCTGTTGGTGTGATTTGAGTTGAGCAGTAGGTTTAAATATAACCTCTTGTCTTGACTTAACCACTGCTGCCCTCTACACTCTGAAGGAAAATAAAAATTATCAAATCCTTTTTACTTATTTATTAAATCTTCAAAAGAAAAATGTGTGGTTACAAATTTTTAAAAAAATTGCGAGCAATCAAAACATTTCTGATCTGGGAATACAAGTTGATTGGATTCTTTGCAACATACTGAACAAAGTTTGGGTTCGCTTTCGAATTATTTGATTGTTTTACGTTCAGCTTCCAAACAATTGCAATATTCAATGGGGTAAATACAGCGAATACAAGCGTTGAAGGGACAACGATCGTGGTAAATTTCACGAAGTAATGTCTTCGCGTTGTCATCGTGCACAACTTTCAACTGACCGTGGAGCGTTGTAAAACGCTTCAGAAACTGTACTCGTTAACTTAAGATTCTCCTATGCTGTCTGGTAAAATATCTTTTCGAGTCGGGATACGAATGTAATTCTTCTAAGTGAAGCTGCTGAAGTCGTTTTAAGTTTTCGAGTTTATCACCCAGCTCGTTGATAGCTTCAAAAACTTGATTAACTATAGTTCTTACTTCAAATAGATTTTGATGATTCAATCGTCTCATGGCCATTGCGTCTTTTACCGGGGTAGCGACAAAGAGTTGAAGTGAAAGCCAAAACTAATCTGAGTCGTTTCACACTGAATTCTGCTTATAACTAGTAAAGCTTCATTTCCCACCAGAGGGCTTAAGCTATCGATCAACTTAAACTTGACCGCCGGAGAGTGTTTGATTTTTAAATTCAAGTGTGGCTGAAATAAGTTTCACATCATACATACTATTGTTAATTTGCAACCACAGTTTTAACTCTTGCACAGAGGGGGTATTGAGATGTGTAAAGAATGGGTTTTGAACATTATATTCCCGCCCACTTTGAAGATGATGGAGTTCTGTCATAAAGAGGAGTTGTGATACCTGATCATTTATGTAACTGTTTTGCAGAAAATTTAGCAAGAAAGCCACCGACCCTTCTTTTTCACTACTCTTTTGTTTCTTATGGGGTTAAAATTTGGAGTGTGATCTTCTGCTGGTAGAGGGATGACAGGGAGTGGTGTAATCAATATTTCTGTACTCAGTTTGGCGTTCGAAGGAGATGAATTTGTGTTTCCACGACTAGAGACCGCTTCAAGAGTTGGTGTATTAGCATGAACTCCCTGATTACTTTCAGCGAATTTTCTTTTAGAAGGATCTGGTGTCGCTAAAACAGTAGGATTGCTAGAAGGTGAATCTCCTTTGCTACGCGAAACTGGTGGTGGTGGTGGAAGTGAACCATCGTTTACCCTTCCACGAGTTATATCACTTCTTGGGGGAGGATCTTGTGTGGTTGGCAGCTTGCTTTCCTTTAAATCTTTGGATGGTAGTGTTTTCTTGTCTTCCGAAATACTGTTTACATCCTGAAGTGGTTTCCGGGTATTTTCGCTTGAGAACTGACTTTCGCGCCCAGCTGGAGGGGGTTGAGATGTGTTACCATTACTCACATTTGCACGAGATGATGCAGTGCTAGGAGAAGGGGAATTGCCTGCTGGTGTTTTCTTGTCTTCAGTACCCCTATTTACATCATGAGATTGTTTCCGATTATTTTCGCTTAAGGTTTGACTTTCGCGCCCAGCTGGAGGGGGTTGAGATGTGGTACCATTACTCATATTTGCACGAGGTGACGCGGTGCTAAGAGGTGGGTGGTTGACGGGGGGTGACGGTTTTGAGGTAATAAAACTTCTAAGAGCTCGTAGACTCGTGGCTGAACTGTTTGCAAAGCTTGTTATTTCTTGAGCGTGAAATCCCATTGTAGCTAGCAAAAACCCGCTGAAGTTAAGTCGAATATCTTTGGGAATAGCGTAGCCAGAGGAAAAACTCGGGGTGTATTTTTTAGTAAAGACCAAAATTTCATTCTCCGATACAACTCTTATTTGTATAGGCAAAAGTATTTTAGCTTCGTGCTCTTCTAATTTTGCATTTAAGAAGGAGATGAAAGAGTTGATGCTTTTGAGATGCTCGTGGTCTACCCTTAAAGCACCGGATGACCCCCTTTCACTCCTGAACTCAACCCAAAGACTTCTATCTGTTTCTACCGGTGCGTCTGATAACATTCCATCTTCTGGCGAGATGGAGTAAACTTCTTTTTCAATCTTTTTCTGCACTTGAAGTGAAAAACTCTTTAAGCCAACTAGAAGAGTTCTATCAAAGTTGAATATTACATTTGGCAAGGATATGCTGTATTCGCGGATTTTGCTCTCACGAACACCATCGAGTGTAGGTGAAATATGAAGCAAAAATTGTTCAGATCGGTCAAAGGTCATCATGTTATACGTTTAATGAATGACAACAGACTAAAAGATTTAAAAAAGTTGCAACTGGTCTTATTTTAAAATTGGGAAGCTTACTTTGATAATATGTCAAAAGTTTATTTCACCGGATGATGGTGTTAATACAGAAGCTATTTTGGAGTGGGAAAATCAGAGCAAATGGAAAGATCGGGTGGGTGATTATGTGAAGTTTTATAGATCAGAGGGTGGTACTTTTGTGAACATCGAAAACAGTAGATAAGATTTTGATCGCAAAGAGCAAGATCTTTTGAATCAAACAGATGTGGGACTTGAGATGTTGTGTGTTGGATATGGAGGTTACACCAAGTTAAAGGATGATGGCAGTGTTTGCAGCGGTCAGTTATATCTTTAAACAGTTTTGGCGAATAATAAATTGTGAGAGTGTTTATCATTTTGCTGGTCCAGGTAAGGTAATCTTCAATGTGGGGGTTATAAGCCTTTAGAAGTGACTGTTTGGCTTGTTCTATTCCCGGTTTTATGTAAACCTTAAGCTTTTCATCTACTTGCCAAGGGCGAATAATTGTTCGACCATAGCTTTCGAGAACGTTTATGAAGAGTTTGTTAATGACACTGTTAGAAAGATCCTTGAGTAAAATTTCATGGACTCGCTCGATGAAACCAATGCCGCAATGGTTGTTTCGACAGACAAAGCAAAGAAAGTTTTCCTCAACCTTCTCGTGACAAGCACACTGGTAGAGACAAGAAGTTGCCGACTAAATTGAGAAAATAAAGATAATAATAATTATGATTTACCCATTGATTGGCTTAATGAATATTACCATATCAAAGAAAATTCGATGACGTATTCCTGTTGAAGGGGTGTTCGCAAATGACGCCAAAGTAACAAAGAGAGTGGCTTGTTATTGGGCTTAAAAATGGCAGCGGGGCCTAGGAGAAATAATCATAAACGGATGTTGGTGGACCTAAGCCAGTCACCACTTCATTACGCTTGATAAGCGCTCGAGCTGAGAGAGTCAATCACCATGAAACTGATGTCGCAAGTCTAAAATCGCCTAGACTGGTCGGGGCTAATCATTTGTTGGTTTAATTTCAAGCACTTTGTAGAAATTGATAGGCGCTAAAGCCCAAGCCTAAAGACGCAATCACCATCCAGTGGGTGACGCAAGTCTAAACTAGCCTAGACTTGACCAAGCTAATGATTTGTCGGTTTTAATTTGAAAATGACAGTGCGGTTGGAAGAAGAAATGATAAAGGGGGATCGTGAAAAAAGACATAAAAAGCGAGCGAAAGTAAGACTGTAGAACTAAATATGGCTGGAGACCTAATTGCACTTGAAAATCCTACAAGACTTCACTTGTACACCTAAAACCATTTGCACACCCGATTGTGCACCTTAACACAGACGTAAACCCTACACCCGTAGGAGACTCAACACCTAAACCCAATCAAATACCCATACACGTGAGAGACCCCACGTCTACACCTGAAACCACACTTGATAAAGCTACGAGACCCCACTTCTACACCTAAACCCAATTATGCACCTCAACGGAGGAGAAGCCCCTACACCTGTACATGACCCCACATCCTAACCTAAAACCCGATTGCATACCTGAACGTGTGCGAGACCCCACGTCTACACCCGAACCTATACTCTATAAACCTACAAGACTCAACTTCTACACCTAAACCCGTTTCAACACCCAATTATGCACCTGAACACACATGGGAGTTATCACACTTGTTCGAAACCCCACACCCAAACCTACACCTCATCACACATCTGAAGACTCGCGAGACCCCACCTGCACACTTGAACCCATCCCTGATATCCTACTAGACTCTACTTCTTCACCTTAACCTGTTTACACGCCTAAAACCACAACCAAAAACCCGCGAGACACCACTTCTAACACCAAATCAAATGAATCTGTTACTAGGCCTAATACTAAGCCTAATTCTGAGCCTGAATCTGCACAACCCACAATGGACCTACACCACAAACCCTACAGCGCCCTGATGCAAAATCAACAAAACCACAACCACCCTTCCACCTCCCACACTTCCCACCATAACTCCACCTGGCACCAGGTGATGCCACCACCCACCGATACCACCCACTTGCGGTTTCACCAGGTGACCTAGGGTACTACTTCTACTCAGGAGTTTCAAAAACATTTCCGAATATTGCCCTCCTGGTTGAATTCGGGATGTTGCCAGTAAGCAAACAAATAGAACTGAAACGCCTCCGCTACGGTCTCCGACTTGCTCTTCATCCTACTCTCCTGGTATCTACCTTCCTGAACAAACCTGCTGCGTCACGGCACCGAAGATACCAGTCGCCTTTATCAGTTATGTTATAAGACTTTGGACGAGACAATCAACATATTAAGAAACGATTCAGACACAGCGCCCGCACCATGGGAAAGACAAAACTTACCCATCACTACTATAATACACAACACTAAAGAAGAGGCACTTGATTACTTCTACCGCTCACCCTCAGACTTGCTCTGGCTGCTGTACACGGACGCTTCAAAATCTGACGGTAACGTGGGTTTCGCAGTAGTGTCAGCGGATCATCTTCATGAACTCACTGGCACACTAATTCAACAGTGGACTAGCTTCCACGGTGAGTTACTCGCTGTGACAGAAGCAGTCCGCTATGCCATCATTAGGCAATGGCCCAAAACTACAATTATCACCAACTCTCGTTCAGTCGCGCAGCCTCTCACAAGAAACTTTCGTTATTCGCGCGATATTCTGATAAGAACCTGTTGGTGGGAGAGGCATAATCTTTGTAAAAAGGTCGAGGTATCTTTTATTTGGTGCCCAGGTCATTCAAATGTTCCAGGTAATGAACTCGCAGATCAGATAGCTAAACAAGCGCGACATTCGACCCCAAACCACCATACAACATCCTCACCGTTCGGCTACATACTGGAAAAAGCAAGGAAGAAAGTATGGGACGGATGGCAACAAGAATGGTCGCAAAGTGACAAAAATCTCCGCCAATACAAACCGCAAACACGGGGAACGACCTGGACTACAAGCACCGTTCTACCTCGATCCGTCGTAAGTTCTATGATTGCCCTGCGTAGCAACCACTTCCCTACTCCAGAATACCTTCACCGAATTAATAAAGCTCCATCAGATCAATGTCCCTTCTGTGTGAAACCTGCAACAATTGCTCACATCTTACTATACTGTACCTCAGTAAGCTCGGAACGTCGAATATTAGCTACACAACATAGTAGCCTAAACATTTGGCCTATCACAGCAACAAAATGTCTAACGACAATAGAACTGTTTCCAACCTATACAAATTTTTTTAAAGTGTACCATTCTAAATATCTTAAATAGTTTTCGAGTTAATTTCAAAAGAATGTTTTTGTTATTGTAGTCGTAGTTTCGTTGCAACAGTCTTATTTCAAAATGTCATTATCCTGTTTAACTATTTTCTATTACGATTTTTCTATTCACGATTGTATTTTTATTTTATTTTACTTCAAGTAGCGTATGTAGTGTTGTAGTTGTAGCTGTCATGTAACCTTTGTATTTTGTTTGTGGCAATGGGCTTTCCAGCTTTAGCCGAGAATAAATATTACTAATTATTTATTTTATTTATCTTCATATCGGCTAAGGTCTTCGACATTTACTAGGGCACATGTCACTTAGCGACGTCATCTTCTACGTGACGTCATCAATTCCCGCTCGCCCTCAAGGATAAATTGTACACCAAATATTTATCTAATTTCTCTTTGCAATCTCTAAAAAAAAAGTTACCGAAACTATTCAAAATAATTTTTGTAAAGTTGAGAAAAGTACACTTATTTCCTTTCCTTTTCTTACGTTTTCACTTTAGGGGCAATCTACAAACTTTCACCTGTTTTCCCGAGCATTGCAGCCCTTTGCTTTTTTCCCTTTCGTCTCATTACGTGACCCACTCCACCAGGAAGTGACCTCAGCCCTTAACCTTCCGATCACGACACAGGTACATACAGTATGCGGACAATAGCCTATGACCAACTGTACGCTGCGAAATGTTACAAACCATCCTGTGGGCGCCAAAACTGGGCCGTCCGCTTGACAAATGGCAGTTTTGTCGGAATCGAGAGGATTGCTTTGGTTGCAGACGGCAGCACCATGCATCCTTTCTTCTTACGCAAAAAAACTTCAAAACGTAATGGGTTATAGGAATTTTCTATGAAAGCTTAACAGATTTTGATTACTCAGATCTCTCCACAACCAAGTACACGCTGCCCGAGGCAATTAATGCACCTAATCGAAAGCACGCACATTTTGATTGTGCATCAGCGAGAAATTTCGACAACATGTGTGGTACTAGAAAGTGACGGCTCGAGGCATGCTCTAGCAGCGATGCCAAATCCCTATGAGTTGGACTAGAAGGAACTGGAAAATAGGAGGAAGAGAAATCGTTTGTTACGTACTATCGACTCATACTTCAGATTCGTTTCACCTTATTTGTAAAGTAAAACTTTATTACAAGGTGTTCATAACTTACCCAGTGTTTGGTAGTGCTTACCTTTATGTTCACTGCCTTTTTAAATTGTTATATCTGTCAACTGCGTTCACTTTTTGCTCCAAGAGAATAAAAAAACAATCTTAATTGACTTACTTCGTTGAAATCTATCTAGAAACTAGACGGAATAAAATCTAGTAAAAAACTAGATTTGCGCCCACTTTTGAACCCGGTTTTGAACCAGTATTAAACTAGTTTTGTGAAACCTGGTTTTGAACTGGATAGAAGCTAGTTGAAAAGTAGGCACTTTCTCATACGGGTACAACTACTACAATTACTGAGATCAGTAGTCTAGGTCGAGGGTCAAAAGTTTCGAGGTGAATGTCTTGAAGTCCAGGACGTTTCGTATTCCTCCTTTGAAAAATAAGTAGAGTTGTCAATACACGAACATCTATGTCAATTTCAAGTCTTTTACAATAGACTATAAATCTAACGTTCTAGTTTTATGCGTTTTTTGTTAAATTTCTCATTACGTACATCATTCATTCAACACAGAAATGTTAACAGCACAGCATGTTAAGTATTTGATGATCGAAAGTAGCGGAAAAATATTTGTTATGTTATGGACTTCGTGGGATCATGCACCCAGCTACAAGCAGCTACTCTAGTGGCTGGCTTTGCACATTGGCCGCGCTTCGGTATAAGAACGGTCTGTTGGTCTGTTCACCTCTAATTTTTTCGTCGTGGCAAGAGCGACTCGAAGGAAAACCTAAAACGAAGAAATCGAACCTACTGCTTGTGTTTTTTATTCGTAACGAGAAAGCACCAGATAGTTTTGTCAAGTCTCACGCAGGAGAGCAAAACTCGTCCGATCTCTTCTAGCTCTTGAACGAGCACCTGAAATAGGTTGATACAGCAATAGATACGATATTAATATTGAAATATCGAACATTCCTGGTTACATCCCAGGAAGGAAGGCTTTAACTTCGGATTCACAGGATACAACTTATTTTTGTGCCCTTAAATGTTTTCTAACGTGGTTGTATTTGTTCACTTCGGTTCTTTTTTTCCGGCGTCATTCGGTTAGTCACACTCACATGGGCTTCAGTTTATTTCTTGGCTGTGTCGGTTATCCGACTCATTAGTGAAAATAAATTCCGGCATTTGGTAAATTCGTTAACCTTAACCGTTTCGAATGCAAAGAATTCTGCACCGTTTCTTTTAAGCACTCTCTGTATGAAAAAAGAGGGTATTGGCGCAACTCGATATTTCTTTCCGAGGACCAGTGAAAATGGGGTTCTAAAATAACGAAGTCGCGAAGATTTTTTTTTGTTATTTTTTTTTATTTAAATATGTAATAAAAAGGGCGAGATGAAAATTATTATAATAAAGGAAAATTCGATAAAATAATATTCGTTGGTACCGTGAGACTGGTCTGAAGACTAACATGATCGTGCGGGGGTCATTTTATAACGTCGTCTCCAAGATCATCTGAGTCGAAGGTCAAGTCAAATCTTCCGGGTTCAGTGAGCGAGGCAAGTTTCAAAAGGTCATCACAAAAGTCGTTGAACTGTCAAGGTCGTAGTCGTTCGGTCAACAAACACAGTCTCTAAGTCTTGTGGGAATTCTACGGGTTCGTCTCTGTGGTGAAGTTATTCCACACTGTACAAGAGCTGGTCCTCGTGCTTGTGAATTCATTCCGGTCTTCGCGAAACTATATTTCGATGGATCGCGTTAACACTTCGATTCTCCGGTCGGATCACGTCAATAAATAGGAAGATGAAAATTAAATTAGTTAACCCGAACTTTCATTTGTTACCTTTTCAAGCAGGTTTTAGTAATTCATTTCCCAGTTTCTTATTCTGGTTAATGTGCTAACAGTCAATAAATCGTGAATGAAATGTCAGAGAAACAAGTTTTTCGTATGTTCACTGGCTTTAAAACTATTTCAGAATTGATGCCCGCGTAATAAAAACAATGACCAGTACGCGTTTCATATAAAAATACGGTTTATTAATTGACTTTGACCCGACCATTGCTCTGATTAAAAAAAAAACAGTGCAGTTTAGTAATGTGTCACAATCATTTGACATATATCAACAATCGGAAATGTTATTTTTTCATTTATATTAAATTAAACCGCGCAATCATAACAGCGATGTTAGCTTACCATAGCCATGAAAAAGACAGAACCATAATTTGAAAACAGTTCGCACATCGGCCGGTAGAGACAGCGCTCGTCAGGACCATGCAGTCTAAATAATATTGGCTTTTACTGCATTTCCCATGATTTGTTTTTTATAGTATAGTAGTATTGCATCTGAAGTGTCGTTTGGCCTCTCAGCAGGGTTCTGAAAACCGTAAAAAGTGGATTTATTTTACCTATTTGATATCAAGAGCTCACGCACTGTTGGCAAACTGTTGGACATGTCAAACGAAAACCTGCTGGAATCGACAACTAAATTTCTCACGTGTTTTCAAGTCATACGGTTGTTATCATAAAACCCTGATTAATTATGTATCACTATCATCACTATTATTATTGTTGTTAAATATCAACATTACTGTGTTATCCATGTATTGACAATATCTTAGCACTAAATCATTACCATGCTCTGCTTAACGAAGGTAGCCAAGTCAACTGGAAACAAAATTGATGATTTTCAGAAATTTTTGTCGTCGGGATAGAATATTTAAAGTACCAGCAGAAGCCACTCCATTAAAATCTGATTCAAGAGCCCTTCTGTGCTCAAGAAAGCGTCGCATTTTACGTTTAAACATATATATCGCTGCTGAAGGCGTAACCATGGTAAACGTTTCTTTAAAACGTACCGGCCAAACAATGAGATAGCAAAGTATTACTAGCAATATTTGAGCTTAGAAATTAAACATAGACTTCGTTAATGTGTAACTGAAGTAGAGCGTCTCTAAACTTATGAATAGGTTAGAATATCATGAAATATCAGTGGGCCCCACCAAACAATTATATAAGTAGGAAAGCTGCGTTCTTATTGTGTTAACCGCAGACCAAGGAATCTATAAAGACAGGTCTTTGTGGCCACCAGCGAGAAGTATACTAAAGATGGCTCTGCAGTCGAAAAATTCCACCAGAGGTGAAGCGTACCTTAATTCACGTCATTTGCAGCCGCCATTTGGGGACTCAGCTTACCGAACCCCTAAGTAATTTAATATTCCTACTGTTTTACCGTTTATTATTTTATGATTTAGTAGTCGGAAAGTAATGAAGAGTAGTAGTAATAATCATAACATTAATTTTGAGCTAGTTATAAATCTGAAAAAAAAAAGAATTCTCACAACCTCCTAAATGGAAATTTGCCGGCCGCAACTTGCCAGTCGGGCTCCCGTGCTTTGAGATAGATCCGTCCATATAGATTCCTTGGTCTGGGGTGTTAACAGTTATCAGACGTATCGTGCTGTTAACACCACTTGAAATTTGCGAAGCTTGTAGGCAAAAAAAAAAATCAATAGTTCGCTTTGTCTATCATGTGCCATACGTTATCACCATGTTATGAAAACATTTTCACATTGCTATAACGTAGAGACCGTGCCTTCATATTACTTTGTTGTATTTTTATCATTTTACTCCGTGTTTCACTTTTGTACCTTGCTATTTTTGAACGGGGGCAGAACTCGTCTGCTTTTCATCGCAATTGCCTTTCGTGCCCTGAACATAAACTATCCTCAATTACCCTCCTTTTCAACGTTCTCCAATAAGCACTAATAACAATTTTTCTTCTTCTATGAAAGAAAAATAGCAAACAAGCCCCCACAAAAATTTTAGGTTTGTGTTGGCAACCATATACTAAACGGTATTTTCAAAGTTTGTTTAAAGTTCCAACTTTAGCCGCTAGTGCACATTTGGCGCCATTGTTGCTTCTTTTCAAACAAGCAGTCCCGTAATACTAAGACAGTATACCACCTAAAACCATTAAGTGGACATGCACAACATGGCATCAGGGGTTCTGGACAATTTACTGAGAATTAATCCCGTCGTCAGTTTACTCATCCTTAACCATTCGAAACTTCTCAAAACATAACTCGGGATTTTGGCTGAAAACATTTGGGCAACTTCTTTGTGTGCACGTCACCACGAATCGATTATTAATGGAGCGATCAAGAAACTGTAATCAAATTTGAAGACCGCCGGTTTTCTCGAAAAAGTCCTAACTAATCACGCAATGAAATAACTACTTTCTATCAACAGAATAAAGGCGGGCTACATAGAAATCACGCAAAAACCAAATTCCCACCGCGAGTATTTATTTTTTCTTTAAAGGAAGATGGATTGATTCTGATTCTTTAAGACGTCAGAAAGTCTTTTGAGCTATTCAAACATTTGCAGAGAATCTAAAACGGTTTTAAGGAAAGAGTTTGTGATTGCATATAGGGTATGGGATAATTAGCTTAAGGACTCTGGTTGTTAACTGCGTACATGTTGGTTAATGGGAGATTTTAATGCGAGATTCTCGTGCGTCTATGTCTGAAGGGTCGAGTGAAAATTTATGGACACGGTGCATGTCATAGACTAATTCCGCAGTCTTGTGAAATGCAAGTCTCTACTGCAGAACGGTCCATTTGCTCATAAACACACAAGGAACATTACAAAACGGACACACCCATACTTCATCAAGTGTTGCGCACGTTTCATTTGGTCAGATTTCAGTCTATTAGACTTCCTTGCCCCCTCTCCCCCTCCACCCAAAAAAAATCATGATTCGATTTGTTCTTCCAGATTTTTGGCAAAAATAAGAATCATAAGAATCATTCTTGGAACGAAAACATCGTAAAAAGATTTAAGTTTCAAATACTCTTGATTTATTTCAGACTCATTTCAGAAAGACGGCAGAATTCAGGTTACATAACAAAACCACAAGGGCAAAACTACTAATTCGCCTAAAAGCATTCTTATCAACAGTTAAATAAGCTCTGCTATGTAACGAAAACAATAGATAAAAATAAATACTGCTCGCTAATTGAACGTAAAATTTGAAACGAAACAGTTTGTTAGACTCTATACAATTTGCTCAATGTCAGAATGACGAAGCTGCCAACTGTTAAACCAGGCGCTGCCATCAATTCACTGCCAACAGAATTCACTGCAAAAGAGAAATTATTACAAATTTGAATGATGATTTTTATAATAATTAAGTTAGTAATGATGTTTAGTTTATTAAACATATAATGAAAGAGGAGAAGAGTGACAGTTGAGAGAGGAAGAAAAGGACTGGATTTAAAAGTATTGATTTCTTTCAGGTTACCGTAAACGACGATCTCGGATCGTGTGACAAGGTTCAGATTTTCGGCCGCCTTATTCTTGACGAGACGATCGCTTTGAAATGAATTCGAAGTTGTCGAAGAGGAAGTCCTTCCTTTGATCGTTTCCTGATGCTTGTGAAATTTCTTCGATCCACCCGACTCCGATGTCCAGGCTGACAAACTTGTCTCTAGCCACTTCCCCTTGGAGCGCTCCGGCAACGGCACGATAACCGTCGCCTCGCAGATAACGGATGTTGCCCCTGATTTCCAGAAGAATTTCCGGTCTCCAAGGGACAGCTGTAACGTTGATACAGTTGTCTCCAGCCCCGTTACATTCAAGCGCGTGTGGGACATGTGCGACAACTCAGGGTCCACCTAGAACATGAGTCTTAAACAGTTGTAAAAGTGGTAAAAGCAAGATAGAGTCGAAGGTTTTTTTTAAGGGGGTTTTAAGGCTGTAGGGGTATAGCATTATGTTTTTGGACGGTCCTAAGTGTTGCAGGAACGTAGGACTTTTGGATGTTTTAATGATAGGTTGTAGATTTGTTAGATCAAAGAGTTGCAGGGATATGTAGTGTAACAAGAGGTTCAAGATTACTCAGGTTGTAGGTTGTAGTCTTAAGTGAACGAATTAATTTCCAGTTTTTCAAATATTGTTCATGCGTTCTGGCAGGTTTTAAAGATTGAAGAGTTGTAGGGTTTGTATAGCATCAGGGTTGTAGGGTTTGTAATTCATAGCAGACTTTTGCTGTCGTGTGTCTTGTATCCAACGTTTCCCTCTTGTTAAACAACAGTTAAAAGTCACAACAACTCTCCCACAAATTCCCATCCAAGAAGTTCACGTTACAAATACAATTAATTAACAACTCAAAACAAGAAATTGATTCCTGGAGTTATCCCTACTTCGAATCTGTTTCAAGAAGTTCACCTAACGTCTCGAAAGGAGACTACCTCGAACGCTTATAACCACGATAAAATCTTTGGCGTGGGCCTTTTCGTTAACAAACTGGCAAAGAAGAAAGTTGCCTCGGTTAAATAATGTATTGGTTGCTAACAAGAAATACACTAGGGTGCATTACTACACCGCAACCATACGTGTGTGATGACAGCTTTTCTGTTGTTCTATTGAGAAATCTCTGGATCATGAATGTATTGCTTCTAGTTCCTTACGCATTCTGCTGTTTCCCCAAATACCAACATTATAGGCGGATAACAAAATTATCATCGGATGAAGGTACCAGACCACCTTGACAACAGCACTACAATATTTACTATGGAGTAGGAAGTTAATTTTCACAACCCTACCTGTACTCCATTGATGTACCAGCGCACAACGGATGGCGGTCGGGATGCATCGGTAGTACAGTTCAGTTCCAGGTGTTCTTCGGATGCATTAGTTGATATTCCGCCGAAGATTTGCGGAGCGGTCTTGGGTGGAATGATTATGACCATGATCCCGCCGCCCTGAACCGACGAGAAGGACGGCGCTTCCGCCGAGGCTTCACAGCGGAACGATCCGCTGCTCGAGAGCGACACCGAGCGCAGAACCACTTTACCCGCCCGCGATTTAGCTTTCTATAATTTAATCAATATCAGAGTTAATTTCACTTAATTTCACATGAAGCCAACACCGTCTGCACCCATTAGACTATGTGAATATATGCACAGCGCTTAAAAGCTTTTCTATCTACCCTGTTGCTCTCTCTAAAACAGATTACCTTTCCGTGAGATAGACAGATTTTATTTACCATCTAAAATACCGTTCCGGCTTTTAGATTTAACTATAAATTTATTAGTTTAATTTTATTTGACGACTTAACATTTTCGTGCACATGTCTGCAAAACTTAAAGGTTTTGGGAACTATTGGATCATTTTAAATAGCATGTTTTGTTAATTTTCATGACTAGGAAATGTCGTTTGACTTTTTATTGATTTTCTGCATAATACCAGACGCTCAAATAACATCCTAAGCATTTGGTGTAACACTAATCCTGCATATTATTAAACTGGTGTCCACTTTGCTGTAAACATAATGCTCTCAACAATTTACTCAAAATCCAGAAAAGCTAACATTATAAACTTAAATTAACAATAGCCCTTATTACTGCTATAAATGAGTTATCAGCATTATCAGATGTTATCAGTTTTATCCGTTCGTTAAACAGGGAAATCTCAAAAACAGGGAAATATTTTGGTATCTGGCTCATTTAGTCTTACTTTAATAAAGATTTTTTTTAGATTGATATTAGTATGTAAAATTTACAAGTATAGGTATTTGGACTTTACTGTTCCAGTGTTTTACTACGCTGCACCTCAGTGTGTTCAAAACAAACCTGAAAAACTCAAAGGGAAAGCTTTTTTGTTTTTTGAAAAAGTTTGGCAAACACCTGTTCTTGAAACTTGTTCAGAGGTGTGCCAGTGGGGGAGCAGCTTCTATCGAAATAATGAGATGCTGTACATTATTACGAAAAATGTCAAAAGCCTCGTGGATAACACCAACTTACTAACAATCGGACCTATACACCAATTTGATTTTAAACACTGAATGGTATCAGCTTGACGCTATGCTGGGAAGCAAGCGTTGCCTTTTGAAAATTCTAATTTCGAAACAAAAGAATGGAGGGAAAAAGTTTTCGAATCATGAAAAGGTCTCTCCCCTTGTTGTATAAAGTTTGGTAAGGTGCACTTAAATGCGGGCAACAAACTAAAAGAGGAGGGCTACTTGTTTATGCTATTCAAGATTCAGCTGCACGACATGGACACACAGAGGCAACAAGACAAAAGGGTTCGGCTTCTCTTGACTACTCCACTGAAAAACATCAAGTAACAAGAGTTGCGTGTAGCCAAGATGGCGTCGCCTGGTTTTGGCCAAACTTTCCATCGATGAGCCCCTTTTTCACAAGATACATGTCAATACTCTTTTGTATTCTCTTCATAACTATACAGGCTATTGCAAAATTCATTTTTTAAATGATTTAAAACACTATTTCCACGGTAGCCGCAGTTCGCCACACACGAATTACCGGGTGATTAGCGTCACTGTATTAGTTCCCTGAATTGCTGTATTTCAGTTAGAAGTGTAATAAAAAGCACTGGTAAAACAATCCCTAGTATCTGTGTGTTAACCGATTCATCGATTGCAGACAGTGACTTTGGTTCGATATCTGTGTACGCGTATGACGGTTATCATAAACAACGTTTCTGGGGAGGGTTTTCGTTACGCAGTTGTGACTTACGTCAACATGGACTCCCTCGACGTGGTACGCTTGAATACTGGGGTCTCTCCTCGGGGCGAATCTGTAGAACTCCTCGCCGTCTTTGTACCATTTCACCGCGTATAAATCGCCCCCTTCCAGGTCAACTTCGCACAGCAGTGTCACTGAATCGCCTGCTGCAGCAACTGTAGGAACATCGACTTTCGTCAAGCGGATCCCCATTGAAACTATGTGCCAAACATTCAAAAAATAAAGCTTCAGTTGCGAAACGTATTGATTTATATTTCATCAGGTAAGTTATTTTTCATGGATTAATCACGATAAATGCATCCCAGCGGAAAGGCTTGAATGAATACGTTCATTTCAAATTATCCTCAAGATAATAAGATTCTTAATTATCCGTGTCCAATCGCCCTATCGCTTTACGTGCGAGTACTTATCGCTCTAACAAATTAACTCATGATGGAATACGTAAACAATCTACTTCCTTAACCTTTGCTTCAAACTGTTTACATAAATCACAATGCTGTTTGGATTGCATATACATATATCTACGTGAACCAAACGCTACATGTGTAATTGTAAAGGTGATAAAGATGTGGTATTGAATGAACTTCGAAAGATCTCAAGTATGAATACCGCAAAAACTTTTACATCCTGTATATTTGAGTAGAGGAGCAAATCTTTTTTTTATCACTCGGGTGTAAGAAAAGAGAATTACACGATGTAATACTGTGGCAGGGAATCCTATTAGGATGGTGAACAAGTCTATTGGGCGCATGGTGATCTTCCCACGAAAAGGAGCAACACTTCATCTCTGCTTCCTTGAAAGTAATCGACACAATCAGAGAAGTAGTATTGAAACCTACCACTCTCCCATCCCGGGTTATGGTCTACTTGAACCCCTGGGGCTATTGCCCATTGACCTGCCACAGCTTACAAAGAGAGGGTATACCCACAAGAAGCAAGGGGAGCGTACACACAAAAAAGAAAAATCCAAGTACAGCCAATCTACTGCGGGAATGAACTTTGGTACAGTCCGAGATGTGCAAAGTGAAGGTTTTCACTAGAGAAATTAGCCTTTGTGTTTTCAGTACAATCAACATAATGAACCCTCACATTGGTTTCTGAATGATTTTTCTTGTTCGAATCACCGCCAGCGAACAAAGTTTTGTCTGCCGGGCTGGTCGAGCGGAAGCAAGTTATGTAAATGTGAGAAATATTCAACCAATTCAACGATAATGTTAATGCGATGCTAATTCTAGACGCGGATTAACCAGCTGTAAGTATGTTAATGATGTCTCAACACTGAATAACCGTTGTTTCTAACATGTGTTTCTTACCAGGATATAGTACTACACCCCGTTAAACTTAAGTATCCCCTTCTCTTCCAAGTTAAGTGTTATAGAACTTGAACATAGAGGGCTTGATTAAATCATTAGTAGAGCTTCATCCTTTGGGACTTTTTCCCTATTATTCTCAAAACCTCGCTATGCTCCTATAAGAGAAAGAGGGGAACAGTAAATGTTCCGTTCAAGGCCTGATCACTTATGTATGTAGTCAAATTGACGAAATTTACCTTTGGCCACATAGAATATTACCAGTGCGTGGAGACAGCATCTTGCAGCGCTTCTCATAGCTTTCGTGGGCTCGGCCACCTGTTCGGTATATAAGTCGTGTTAATTAAACATGCAATCCTTATTGAATAAACTACCAAGTTTAGAGGACTATAAATCAACCGACAAGACGAAAATGTCAAGTACCATATTTGTTTATGATTCAAAAATATTAAGTTAACAGGTAAAAGGATAAGGATGGACTTAATATGAGGCAAACGAACAAAGAGTTGATCGATCTTCTCTACATTATCTTTTCAATTCCATTTTATTGACATTTTTTGAAGGCTCTTCACAGAATATCGATTTCTTCACTTTTAAAAAATATACAACACGGAAGATTGTAGCCGTTTACAGGTATCACTAGTGCAATTTTTACAGAATCATTTAAACATTTCAAATATCACTACTTATTTGTAAAAAGAAGTTTTAAAAAAACACAGTGATAAAGTCACGGGATGGGTAACGTTTAACAGCATTCATGATGTAGTAATTAAGTTGAAGCAGGTAAGAGATCTAGGTGGAAGCATCAAAAGACTCGTATAGCCAGGGGTATGGTGGTGCGGGTTAAGTTTTGTTGACTGTAAGGCGAGTATTGCATTGTTCTCTGGGCGGCAATTGAGTAGCAGTAGGGGGCTCACTACTAATTCGCTGCCGACTTTCCCACAGGCGCGCTTAATCGGCCACTAAAACTGATCACTGCCCTCTAACAAGTCAACATTTATGACTTCTTTTACGAGCTCCCTTTCATCTTCTAGGCCCTTGATCAAATCATACTACGGACTTTATTTGCAATTTATTTGTTTCCTTCGCAGTATTCAAAGAAAAGAACAAAAACTCTACGACTGAATGTCTGGATCCTTAGTTGTGATACTTGATTGATATATTTCTTCAACAGAGCTCAAGTTCATCCGTAAGTCAGAATTTCAAGCTCAGATTCAGCACTGCCTTTACGAACTGGAAAGAGTATCTAGCGAATTATTCAACGGATAAAAATATAGAAAATTTTACAAGTACAGTTGAGAAATGTTCTGTTTTTTCTGTAGTTATTTAATCTCTATCAGCATGTTGTGATCTACATTTGAGGAATAATACCCTGTGACCTGCAAACCTCTTGAGTTCCCCCTATTGTTTTCCTTGAGTTGGTGAAAGAGGAACGTATTACAGCTATTGAATATGCGCGGAATTTCTAAAGGTCGTTTGAGTTTGAGGTGCTGAAATATGGGTTGAAAAAGACTCTTACCTTGTGGTGGGAGATGTCGTGATCGTTCTTGAAGAAGCTAATTTATTTAGTGTGGGAAACCGTGTGGTATCTTCCCCCAGCGACGTCAAGTGCGTGCAACCAGGTCGATGACGAACGAGCAACTGAAACTTGGTGAAATAGAGTCGACGAATGGGACTGGCCGAGTAACAGGCGTCCTGGGGTCACTATACGAGTCTCAATGGAAAATTGTACACCTTCGCCCCACTTCGGCCCTTTTTACAGCATACACTTCACATTTTACGTCGTTCACAAAACTTCTGTCTCGAATCCTTTTGTTCTTTGATACACCAAGTCAGCGAATGTTATACTTAGCCTGAATTCATACATTCCGAAAGTAACGGGGGTCATGTTGGTTCGTATATTTGGAGGCTGTATAGGCGATTGTGGAAGACTGAATGCTAGTTAACTTTATTGTGACCCGGAAATTTGTTGAGAACGAACGTGGAAAAAATGTTCCCCTCCGATGTTTGCCAGGCTTCGAAAACAAAAGTTGCGGATGAAAAACAAAAAGTTACGAATGGAAATTAGGTTTTTCAGGAGAGGGTGTCCTAAATAACCACTCCGCACATGTTTGCGGCCCGCTCCAACCATTCTGTGTTTTCAGCATTATCAGGACGCTTTATGACTTCATAACACATTTCCAGCACATCTTGTTTGGAACAGGATCCCTTTGAACTATCAACACCTACCCTCTTTGCTTACTTCACTCTTATATTTAATCCGAGAACGTCCCGTCTCCTCGCAAACTGCCTTCATATTCTGACAGTACTCCCATAGAACCAAATATACCAGTTATATGCCCAACTGCTTTTATAGAAACCGCAGTCCAAAGCCAAATGTCTGAAATGAATAATAAAACTGTAGTATTTAGGGCAACAATTCTTCCTTTGAGGAAATAGTACACGAAGAGTATGAAGTTCGTACAGATTCTCGTTGCAGATCGATCTATTGATATTCAGATACTTTTGAGTAGTGTGAAATTTTCTTGACGAAGATCTCGTGTATCCTCGAATTCCACGGCGTGAATAGTTAGCACAGTTCGCTCCTCGGTGAGTTATCAAGAGGACGAGGGAAAGACGAGAGGGAGAAAAAAATGGTGCGAAGCGTCAAGTATAGACGAATAACGACATTCACTATTAATGATGTAGCCGGAACCCGGTGTCCTTTTGCTCGAGGCATCGTGATTTATAACCAGGAAACTGCTGGACATGACCAATGATGGTGTCTTTTTTAAGCACTACACCGTTGTTATTTAAGAGGAAACCACCTTGGAATAATGAGCCCCAGGAAAGGGGGTAATTACGATCACCACGTAAAGCCGTGGTTTTCTCTTGTTTCGAGAACTTGGCGTACCATGCACGCTTTATATCAACCGAGTGTATGTTGCTTAAACAGTGCATCACTCTATGCGTGGCAGTAGGGGGCAAATGCGTGTATTTGGCATTGTTTTGTTACCGCGAGAATTTACACTAGTAATTGATATTCCCACTTTCGAAGAAAATTTCAAAGTGGCTATTGATTGATCCCATTAAACAGTGATAATGCGAGAAGAGGCACAAAACTCGATGATTTTCTGAGAAAGTGGGCTGGAAATTCGATGCAACAGCGTATGCTTTGAATATGAAAAATTTATGACGCTCAGGCTATTGTGTGTAGCGTGTTTCTTCGTGCAATTTATGGTATCTTAGCAACCATATCCATTGAAAGTTCACTGAAAATCATTCCATTGTGTATCCCAGAATACAGTCCAGCTTCCTTTGAGAAGGAATCCGGTTTGTTTTAACTTTTACTGTTGTACAAGAATAACTTAATGTCACCAAAACCATGATCCTGATACTCAGTAGTGCGCAGAATCTCGAAACTGTTCGCCTGCTTGTTCACTTGAAACTAGCGTCTTCTAACGCCATGTTGCTGAACTACGTATTACTTTATTAATCTGCGAGCAGCCGACGTTTCCACAAAGGCACATGTTAGTCTTGTCTTGGCCACTTAGCGGTACGAAGCGCGACTTCGTAGAGCTTCACACTGTGTTGTTCGAGTATGGAAATTTAAGAAGCATGATCATGTGCGTTAAATGTTCAGGATTCTGTATTCCGCAGAGTTCTCCTTAGGGTTCCCCATAAGCTTCCTTTTCGGTATGGAAGTTTTGCGTAACCCCTTCTCGTATTTGTTACTGGGCTGGCTAGTTCACTACTGCAATTACTCGGTGCGGGTAACTGAGATGTTTTCTTCCTTCCGAACATCAAAGCAGCATGCCGTAACGTGATTCTGGATTTCTGGTTCTTTCCAACAACGACAAGTATGATGAGGAAAACAGCCACGAACAATCCACCGAGTACCGAGCTTGCAACAATGATACTGTGGATACTCAACGGTAGTTGTTCAGTTGTTACTTCTGTCTCCTTCACTGTTTTCTCAGTTGGACGTACTGTTGTAGTTGTTGTTTCTGTGGTGGTTGTTTCGTTGTCGTCATTGGTGGCAGGTTCTGTTACTGCTGCCAAGTCGGACGTGCTCCAGTTGTAGTAGTATCTAGGACGTTCTTTGCGTGGTGGAGCAGGAGTTAGTCTTGATGTGGCAATAGGGCGACTACTACCAAGTCGACTAGGCGACTTGATCCTAGTTTGGTTACTACCTTCATTTCCATCTAAAATTGTCTGTACACTGTACTCGCCGCTGCTTTCAGATGGACTGTACGGCTGTTTCGACTTTCTAGTAGTTGTTGTAGCAGAAGCAGTAGTAGTGACTGAACCAACTGTTGTTTCTGGTGGTGCAGATGTTTCGTCCGAGTCTTCGCTAAGAATGGACGAATGTTGTTCCGGAACGTATGGCTGTTTTGACTTTGTAGTAGTTGTAGCTGCTGTAGTACTAGTTGCAGTAGTTGTTGTAGAATAAACAGTAGTATTAGTAGCACCAGCTTTCGTCTCTGTTGCTTCCAAAGGGTTCTCTTGATCACTTACTGTAGTAGTGATAGTAGTAGTAGTAGCAGGAGGGTCATTCGAAACCCATTGTTCATCAAAAGTTGTTGCAGGCGATGGTTGTATTTGTTTACCGTTGTTCATTACATCAGATAACGTCTGGTTTCTGGCCAACAGGAGTTCTCTAAACCTCATTGGTTTAATATCTGGGATTGTTCTAGGTGTCGTGACTCTGAACGACTCAGTGGTTGACTCGGTAGTTGACTCGGTGGTTGAACTAGCCACTACTGTAGTCAGCATCGAATTATCAGCTACTGGTTTTCTGTGAAGTGAAGTTCCCAACTGTCCTAAAAGTTTCGATCCATCTTTAAGTAAATCAGGCAGTGACATTCCTTTTTCCTGCAGCAGTTCGCTCAAGCTGAGTGACTCGGCATTTCTTAGCAGACTTTTGACATCCACCGGTGTTGTTACTTTTGGAGTTGTTGAGAGTGTAGTACGAATTGTTGTAGATGTAGTAGTCGGACTACTACTTTCTTCGCTTGTATCTTCTTGATCCTCGTAAACTTCAACCGATTCACGCATGTTGTCTTCATCTTTGGAACCGTCTCCTTCGTGTGGTAACACAACAGGAGGTTCCATAGGTTCGTCTGCTTGGATTTCTGGTCTTCCTGTGTCAGGTTCGGCTAGTTTTAGGGTTTCAGGGTCTTCTTGCTTCTTCACTGGGCCTGTTCCAAGCAGCATTGGGACAATCTTCCAGGTCGATGGTATCTCTGGAGGTAGCAGCTTGACTTCACTAGATTCAGGGTCTTCGTGTACCTCTCGTTCTTCAACATCCCGTGCGTCGCTCATATCCAGTGCACCAAAATTGAAGTTCGTAAAACGTCCTGGAGCTGGACGTGGAAAATCTTCAGCTACTCTCGAAGGCTTGGATGGTGAAGCGTTAGCCAATCGAAACTTCGGGACTTCGGGTGCTTGTCTTTGCTGTATCACGGGTCTTTGGGGAACCGGCCGCGCTCTGTTCTGCCGGAACCCGGGCAAACGCTCAGGGCTGGACCTTCTTACGGGACGGCGGATCGGCCAGCTTCTCGGAGGGACGCCAAACTCAAATTGCCTTTGAAAACAAACGTTATGGTTAACTACGAAGGGATTATAGTAGTAATAGTAGTACTAGTAGTTATTGTAGTAGTATAGTAGTGGCATTTCATGGTAGTATAGGACTTTTATTAGTAAATTAGTCTTTTTTGTTATATTTTAGTACAACTGTTTAGTACCTATTTGTGTATATATGCAATTATTACATCAATTTATGAAATGCAGTCATAATGTTTACATCACAATTTGTTAATTATATACCAATAATCCTTCAAAATACAATTTTAGTACTGAATGAAGCAGTGCGTACATCATTGATGACTTTGTTATATTAGTTATTATTATTATTATTATTATTATTATTATTATTATTATTATTATTATTATTATTATTATTATATATATTTGTAAACTTTTTCCCGGTTTTTTGAAAGACCGACTCCCACACGCAACTCGATTAACTTCCGCGTTTAGCGTGTAAACTTCATACGTCAGTGAAACTTTGCCAAGTTCCGGTGCACTTGTGAAAGTTTTCTTCTTCAAAATTGCCACGGTCGGATTACTCTTTGAAAGAACCACGTTATTTAACAATAATAATAATAATAAATGCCCATTCATAGTTTACCAGCATTTGATTAATTACACAGTGTTATCATCATGTTACCACTTGTTATCATAGATTATCAGTTACCTCGATTCCCGGGCTGCTTTTGGAGCAATTAGAGCAAATATCCCGCGATGGTGCTTCACCTGTATAATATAATAAGAATTAACTGGTAACAACTATTAGGTTTATAAACTATTTATTCCACATTACCATCAATTTACTACAAACACATTTATTTTCTTATAAATTCACTTTTGCGTATCATAGATACATTTAAAATATTATTGATACTATCTATTTACTATCAAAATTAACTATCGCATATTACAAGGGGTCCAAAACTTGCAATAATCTTCGTACACCTAGGTCGTATTATCAACCTGTTATCTCCGTGTTATCATATGTTATCAAATAATCTTCGTACACTTTTCCTCGGAGTTTTGGACCCCTTGGCATATCGTTACTATTATCAAGGCTATGCTATTATTAAGGAAATTATTCTCTACCTCAGATTTGGAATTTTCGTAAAATTTCGGTAATGAATATCAAAACTTACCGAAATATGACGCTCATTATTCGTCTCCTTTTTCGCACATTTTGCAAATATCACACAAACAACTAGCATTAAAATAATTTCCACAAATTTCACATTCATTTTCTCATAAATTTTCTTCTAAAGAAAAGCACCAAAAGTTCACAAGTTTATCTTCAATAAAAATGTAAGGGAAAATTCATTTTAAAACATGAATATACTATTGAAAAAAAAATGTTTCCTCATTTAGAATTCGATTTAAAATAAATTAATTCAATTATTAATTAAATTAAATCATTAATAAAAAAAATTAAAAATGTTATTTTTTTAAATTTTTCTTTTAAAAGTCACCGAATTGTTGAGAAAAAATATTTTCCTCAAAAATTTTTATTACAAAATAAATGAGGTGAAAAACACTGCATTATTTTTTCTCTTTAAAAATCACCGAATTATTGAGAGGAAAATATTTTTTCCTCAAAAATTTTTTTAATACAAAATTTATCAAAAAATTTTTATTATAAAATTAATGAGATGAAAAAATTGCATTATTTTTCACTCTTAAAAAGTTACCGAATTACTGAGAGAAAATATTTTCCTCAAAAATTTTTATTACAAAATTTATGAGATGAAAAAAATTGCACCAATTATTACTCTCCAAAAAGTCACCGAATTATTGAGAGATATTATTTTCACCACAAAAATTTTTTAATTCAAAATTTATCAGAAATTTTTCATTATAAAATAAATGAGATAAAAGAATTTGCATTTATTTTTCTTTTTGAAAAATCTTTTTTTTAACGGAAATTTTTTTTTTAAAAAAAAATTGGTTCAAATTCGGATTAATACGAAAATTATTAATTCATAAGATTTTAATGAATTAAAATAATTTCGTCTTTTGGAAAATCATCCAAAATCTTTCGGTGTAAGATTTGGTTACTGAATGACTAAAATTTACTAACTATCGCACTACTGAGAATTACTACTGAGAACTACTGAGAACTTTCGGTGCAAGATTGGGTTACTGAATTACTATCGACAAATTTACTAACTATCGCACTACTGAGAACTTTCAGTGTAAGATTGGGTTACTGAATTACTATCGACAAATTTACTAACTATCGCACTACTGAGAACCACTACTGAGAACTTTCAGTGTAAGATTGGGTTACTGCAATTACTGTCGGCAAATTTACTAACTATCGCACTACTGAGAACTACTACTGAGAACTTTCAGTGTAAGATTGGATTACTGAATTACTGTCGACAAATTTACTAACTATCGCACTACTGAGAACTTTCAGTGTAAGATTGGGTTACTGAATTACTATCGACAAATTTACTAACTATCGCACTACTGAGAACTACACACAGTACAAGACCAAGAGTCGGGTGTTGACTATTGCGTGTTGGAAGCTCGTACTAAGATTTGCAGGTTGTGTGCACTTGAGTTTTGTCCAAGCTGTACAGAAAAGGTATAACGCGTCAGATGGTCTTCTGGGTTTCGGGGTCTCCCTCATTTTTCTTCCCAGGGCTTGGTTTGTTTTATTCCAAATATGACAATCTTTTTGCCCTCCTTTGTAATCAAAGGGAACATTCTGTGCTAACCCAGATGATGTTATCCATGGTTATCAACCTATTATCTATGCATGATCTGTGTTACCTAGACAACACATATTTTATTTTGAAATAAATAAATAAAATCTGTGTTGTCTAGGTTTGGCCTGTGTAATGACATGCTATTTATAATAATCTTTGTATATAAGAGTGATGTTATCCATGGTTATCAAGCTGTTATCTATGCTTGTTATGTGTTATCGAGGTTTGGCCTGTGTAATGGTATGCTATTTATAATAATCTTTGTGCATAAGGATGATGTTATCACTGGTTATCAAGCTGTTATCCATGGTTATCGAGCTTTATCTATGCATGCTCTGTGTTATCTAGGTTTGGTCTGTATTATGGCAAGCTATTTACTAATCTTTGTGCATAAGAATGGTGTTATTCATGGTTATCAAGCTGTTATCTATGATTGTTATGTGTTATCTAGGTTTGGCTTGTGTTACGACATACTATTTAATAATCTTTGTATATAAGAATGATGTTACCCATGGTTATCAAGCTGTTATCCGTGGTTATCAACCTATTATCTATGCATGATCTGTTTTATTTAGGTTTGCCCTGTGTAATGACACGCTATTTAATAATCTTTGGGCATAAGAATGGTGTTATCCATGGTTATCAAGCTGTTATCCATGGTTATCAACCTACTATTTAATATTATCACACTTTGTTGACTAATTTCCGCCTATGTATTGTTACTATATAGCAACGATCAACTTAAAATACGCTTGGTAACCAGTGATAACAGGTTGATAACCATGGATAACACCTTTTCTTAAAGTTTTCTGCTCTCGTAATTTAATCGTTTACTGTTTTCCATTAGCAGTTTCCAAGGGGTCCGAAACTTCCAATAATAATCTTCGCGTACACCAGGTCATGTTATCACCGTTATCATCCTGTTATCTCCGTGTTATCATGTGTTATCAGATAATCTCCGTACACTTTTCCTCGGAGTTTCGGACCCCTCTTGACAGTTTCACACGCCGACAATTAATGGCGACACGAGGAAAAACACCTGTTATCAAGTGTTATCAGCGTGTTATCACCGCTGTTATCAGATTATCAACCAAAGACTGAACAACTGTTGAAGGAGGAAACAAATTAGAAATTCGCTCTAAATGACCATCGAAGTGTAAAATAATCAAGGGGTCCGAAACTTGTAATAATCTTCGTACACTTAGGCCGTGTTATCACTGTTATCAATCTGTTATCTCCATGTTATCTCCGTGTTATCACGTGTTATCAAATAATCTTCGTACACTTTTCCTCAGAGTTTCGGACCCTTGAAAATAATAAAATTACAATAAATATCAGAAAGTACGAAATTAATTATTATATTAATATATTATAAAATCTATAAATTTTTATGATTTATTTGTTATATATTATTACAAATATGCAAAACACTAATTTTCCGATTTTTACGTGGTTAATACACTCACAAGGGGTCCGAAACTCCGAGGAAAAGTGTACGAAGATTATTTGATAACACATGATAACACGGAGATAACATGGGGATAACAGGGATAATAATAGTGATAACATGACCTAGGTGTACGAAGATTATTTGATAACATATGATGACACGGAGATAACATGGGATAACAGGGATGATAACGTGATAACATGACCTAGGTCTACGAAGATTATTGTAAGTTTCGGACCCCTTGTATACTTAAATATTTAAATATTAATATTCATTAATTCATCATTATATTTATATATATTACAAATATATGAAATGTAATTAAATTTACGAGAGGATTTTAAATATTAAAATATATTTTATTTATTTGGGAACCCAAACCTCCATAAGGCTACATAGAAACTATCAACTATCAACTACTGACCAAGGGGTCCGAAACTCCGAGGAAAAGTGTACGAAGATTATTTGATAACATATGCTAACACGGAGATAACATGGAGACAACAAGTTGATAACAGTGATAACACGGCCTAGGTGTACGAAGATTATTACAAGTTTCGGACCCCTTGCTATTGACTATCAAATTTAGTTCTTTATCTACAAATCAAACAGCATGCTGTGTTTTGATCATAACTCACTTCCCAGCAGAAAATTAAGGATAATTTCAGGACCCTGAAAATATCCTGGAAAGGACATTTTCAGGATGCCAATCAGGACTCTTGAGTCCAGTGAAATTGGCCCACTTCCAGGGTGTTCAGAACCCTGACAACGGAATGCCTGAATAATACATGTTCAGGTTACTTAGCAGCGTCCTGAAATAACGTTTTTCAGGATACTTAAGGGTACCCTCAATAATCAAGATTCATAATTCTCAACACAATTTTTTTTTTACTCATCCACGATCGGATGTGGTTCAGGAAATTCAGGATATATTACGGATATCGTTCAGGATGTAGCCGACATCCTTAATTTGCCGCTGGGTTCCCAAACAAATGATTTTATTGTCAATAATATTAATATTACTATATATTACTATAAATATTTTAGTATTGATTAATATATTTCACTGTTGCAGTCCGCACACTTAAAAAGTTTTTCACGGGTACCTTGAAAGTTTCCTTGAAAATCGTCTCAACTAACAAACAGTGGTTCCACTTAGGAGGGAAATTCCCTGGAAAATGGGGAAATGGGGTCTAAAAGAGAACAATAAGAGAAGAGGGGAAAAGGGGAAATCTAGAAATACACCCTTTTATTAGAGTACGGAGGGGAAAAAGGGGAAAATAAAGGAAGAGGGGAAAAGGGGAAACTGAAAAGTGGAAACACTGCTAACAAACAACAACAAGGCTCCCGGGCGGCGGGTTCCTCTGTTAAGATTCCAAAATGCGCCCCTCTCTATAGCGGACACCATTATTAAATCAGCTTAAAATAATTTCCAAATTTTCTTTGCACTAAATTGTTTCTCGATTTTTTTAAAGATTTTTCAGTATATTTTGAAGCGGAATTTTACAAGGGAAATATTTGATTCATCCGTCCGTAGTAGAAAGGGTTGGGTCCTTAGCAGTGCTTCCACTTTGCAGGGAAATTCCCTCAAACAGGGAAAATGGGGAAGAGGGAAATGGGAAAAAGGAGGTAAAAGTGAATTTACAAATGTAGCTTTACTCAGTATCACGCAAGGGGAAAAAGGGAAACTGATATTTTCAAGCGGATGGGGGAAAAAGGGAAAAAAAGTGAAAGCACTGGTCCTTAGAGGCAGTGTTTCCACTTTTCAATTTTCCCTTTTCCCCCTCTTCCCTTATCTTTCCCCTTTTCCCCTTCCGTGCTAGAATACATAGGATGTAGATTTTCTCTTTATCCTCTTCTCTTCTTCTTCCCTTTTCAGACCCCATTTCCTCCCTTTTCCAGGGAATTTCCCTGCAAAAGTGGAAACACTGCTTAGAGGCCTTTCTGGAAATAAGCCTCTACAGGTCAGTTCCAGGAAAGATTGCCCTTTGGTCTGAGGGTCTGAAGACCCGTAAAAAATGGGTCTGGAAGTGTTTGTACACATTTTGGCTACGTGCCCATCCCGTTACGGCGAAAAGCTGGCGGCCAAAAGCCCCAAAACTAGCAGCCCACGTCAGTGCCTCCATTTAACAGGGAAATTCCCTCAAACAGGGAAAACGGAGTCCGTAAAGCGAACAAAAAGGGAAGAGGGAAAAAGGGAAAAATAAAGGATGGGGACAGTGATTCCACTTTGCAGGGAAATTCCTTAAAAAGGGAAAATTGGGTCTCAACAAGGAAAAATAAGGGAAAAATAACATAGAAGTATAGCTAGATGTAGGGGAAAAGGATTCTTGATATCTTACAAGGGAATGGGAAGAAAGGGAAAACCGTGCCCTCTTTCAGGGAAAACGGAAAACCCAAAGTGGAAGCACTGGATGGGGATTCTAGCAAGGAAGGGAAAAAGGGAAAAGAGGGAAAACTTTGAGGGAAGAGGGGAAACCAAAACTGGAAACACTGGCCCACGTCGAGCGGTAGACAGTTTTGGATTCAGTGATAGTTCAGTGTGCGAGACGGCACGTAGCTTTTCCTAATGACACAAAAACTTATATTCGTTTAAATCTAACTTAATTAATTCTAATAAAATACCAGGATTTCAAGTTGTGTATAGATTTCACAGTAAAAAAAATAGGCATAGCTGAGAAATCTATTTTTGATTCGCTGCTGGCAATGGATCGCGTCCAATCAGAAGAGAGTTTGACTTTGGCGCGAAATTTGAAAAAAGTTTCGGCGGTTTTATTTGATTTGGACAATACGCTGGTGCCGACAAGACGTGCTGACGAGAAAACGTGTCAACAGGTAAATTTCGTGATTTATTTATTTTTTTAAATCTAATTTTGATTAACAGAACCGTGAAAGTCAGCTTGAAAGTTTACCCGTGAAAGTGTTTACCCAAACTAGTGGTAAGTAAGGTAGCACATGTCGGACACGTGTTGTAGTGAAGCTTTGATAAACAATAGTGTTTGATAATAAGATAATATTATGATAAGCAAGATTACAACATCGTGAATAATCCATTTCTTCAACGACGTCAGTAGGACGGACGTTGGCGGCGTTACGCAACCGCGTTGATAACCATTGATAACAGGGAAGAGCAAAAATATTAACCAAGTGATAACAAGAGACAATAATGATGCAGTGATTGATAAAGGCAAATAGACAAATAATTAAATGTATTAAATTTAATTTCTCAATTTATTTTTAGATATATTCCTTGATGGTCGACAAGTGGGATATCCCGCACGAGACGGCACACGAGGCGTGCAAAAAGTTCCTGCTCACTTTCCGTCAGTGTCCTGAAAATCCTGCTCGAGAGCTCGATAGATGGCGTTCGTGTCTGTGGACAAACGCCCTAACCGAAGACTACCAGCATCTAAGCGGTAAATTTGCGGGGAAATTCCCTGAAACAGGGATAACAGAACCTAAATAGGGAAAAATGGGGGAAAGGCGTAGCTTTATTAGTTTAGCAAGCAGGGGAAAGAGGGAAGATTGATACACAAGCAAAGGGGAAAAAGGGAAATCAGAGTCCTCTTTAAGGGAAAGGGGAAACAATTCCTGGGGTCTAACTCCTCTACTACGGAGAGCTGAATTAAACATTATCATGCAAAAATATTGACTTTAAAATATATAAAAAATTTTAGAAAAATCGGGAAATATTTTAGTTCAAAGAAAATTTTAAAGTTTGTTTAATGTAATTTAAAAAGGGTGTCCGCTATAGAGGAGAAAACGTGTTTGGCAAGTGCTAAAATAAACGTAAATGCTATTTGTGATATACAGAAGAAATCTACACGACATGGAAGGAACTGCGTTACACGAACTTGAAGCTGAGTCGCGAAGTTACGTCTCTGCTTCAGAAACTGCGTCAGAATCGTTTCAGCATAGCGTTAATCACCAACGGGCCTTCCCGATCGCAGTGGGAGAAGATATCAAACCTGGACGCTGAGGGGGTCTTTGATCTGATACTCGTCAGCGGAGACCTTGAGTGGGAGAAACCGCAGGCTGAAATCTTCTACATGGCCTGCTCGCAACTGCAGGTTGTTCCCGAGCAATGCATCATGGTCGGGGATCGGCTGGAAACGGACATTCTCGGAGGCAAGAAAGCCGGACTGGCCGCTACTGTCTGGGTCCCGCTCAGTTATAAATTAACGAATTACGAATGCACCAATCTCATGCCTGATTTCACGTTGGAAGATATTCTCGATTTAGGACCCATGCTGGGGATTCATCATTAACACAAAGCAGAATCTTATTACTGAATTTGTAATGTGCCTTTTATGTTGCCTCTTAACTAATGAAGATATAATAAAACAGTGTATTTCATAATTTGGATTGAAGAATTTTTTCGAATAATATGCAGTAAACAAACTTAAATAAATGTTTATTCATTATTAAAATATTCTTCATTTAATATTTTCAAAATGTGAGTAGTAGGGATTTTTCCCTACGCGGAAATATAAACTTTCGTCTGCTCTTTTTGAATAGACACATACGACGTGCTTTTATTTTTCATTTAAAAATTAAGTTGTAAAAAATGTCGAAAGCTGCTAAAAAGATTCGTACAGTCGTGAAAAAAGTCGCAGATAAAGTCGATCACGGAAACAAATTGTCTACGTATATTCCAGCGGGAATGGCTGTTGCCGGTCCACCGCTAGGACCTCAGTTGGGTCAAGTAAACAAATCCCATTTTCTTCAGAAACTAATAAGTCTAAATTTTATTAATTTTGTGTAGAGAAATATCAACATCGCAGCCTTCTGCAAAGATTTCAATGAAAGGACCAAAGATATCAAGGAAGGTATCCCGCTACCCTGCAGAGTGCGAGTCAATCCCGACCGAACTTACGAACTTGTAATCCATCAGCCCCCGTCTTCGTTTTTCCTCAAACAGGCTGCGGGAGTAATGCGCGGAGCTATGACCCCACGTAATTGTTCCATCACAAACTTCATAAAATTTTATATTTTAAAGTGGTGTTTTTTCGTTGGCAGAAAGAGAGTTTGCGGGGAAACTGACTGTAAAACATATTTATGAAATCGCGAAAATCAAACAGCAGGACCCTCCAAACCAGTTTCTGAGTCTGGAAGAAATCTGCAAGCAGCTGATAGGATGTGCCAGGTCGTGCGGGATTCAGGTGGTCTACTCGCTGGACGCGGAAGAGTACGGCAAATTTCTGGCGGACAGGAAATCAGTGGTCGAGGCTCAGTTAAAAGAGCTGCAGGAGAAGAAAGAAGCTCGTATGTTACGTACTGCTTAATATTAATAGTCCAAGTGTAGTAAATGCAAATAAAAGATGTCGAAAACCATCAAAGTTGTGGAAGAAGTTTAATTCAACACGAAAAAAAAAACAGTTGATTGTCCCCCGAAAAAAAGCCGAGATAAAAGTTTTTGCACACTCTGCAGTTGGTTTTTAAGCACATTAATTTGAATTTAGAAGAAATAATTCTTTGGCACAGTTCTTTCGAAAAATATCTCTCAACTCGAAGTGCAGAAATACTGTTATTCACACTCGATATCTCGAAGAATTGCAACGTAGAGAGAGAAACACACAAAAATGAGCATTTTACGCAAGTATTTGTAGAGTACGTTCAGTTCCCCTTAAGTTAATTACACGTTTTAAATAATTATCAGCCATGAGCAATAAGATTTCAGAACTGTCACACACCGGTCTCACAACACGGAAACGAAACAAAAACGATGAATTGCGGGCAACAAATGATGTAGAGTTTACAGTCTTTTTCCTCGTGGAATGCTCGTAGAGTCATGTTCATAAAAATTCCGGTACAGCATGGAAAGGTTGGAAGTAGTTCTTTTTTGCAGTTTACACAATTATTTAAGCATTAAATTTGGTCAGGGTAGATTAAGGTAACTCTAATCTTAACTAAATAATATAATGCATTTTATCAATTGATATTATAATATTCTTGGAGAAGTGTAGGAAAAGTGACGTTTAACCTTCCCATGCTGTAGCCTTCTTTTATGAGCATGACTGTACAGTAGTTTACTTGGAAGAGAGCGGATGAAACCAAAATTAACAATCCTCGGTGGGGGATGTTTTTTCTTGCAAAAAAATTTTCATTTTACTGCGTGGCTAACTGGAGTGCGTCCCCGCTGAAAAACGAGCAAAGCGTTAACTGTAACAGCCACTCGGATAAGTCCCCGTCTGTCGAGAAGATCGCTGGCCGAGCAAAGTCGTTCCTGAAAAAAAAACGACAAATTTTTAGTAAAACAAGTTGAAAAAAATACAAAGTTCGTTTGCTGATAGTTAGCATTTGATTATATAAAGCACTTTAAAAATGATTTCTTTTCTTCTGTTTATTTTATTTTGCAGCTTCCCAGAAACACAGAACCGTCGTGGAAAAGTAGCTAAAACTATTAGCAAAAAACTACTACAGCACAAAATTTTTTGCTTCACCTATAGGCACCTTGTTTAAATTTTTCACCCAAAAGCTAGTAGCAAAAACTTAGAAACTAAAAACTTAGCTGCACTTAAAAAGGCAGTCAGTGAATCACAAACTAATATTCCACTTTGAAAATTTTTTTCAAGGAATGCTTTTTTTCAGAAAGTTCACTTCTTCGTATACAGCATTACACAGGCCATATAGAGGGAGTTTGTTAGTTGTTAGTAAGTAGTTAGCAAAAATACAACATGCGATTTTGACTAATTGATTATGTTACTCGCGCCCCAGAGGGTAGCACAGCAGAGTCAAGAGGGTTACAAGGAAGAAGGTTAGACAAAAATACGAGACGCTCAGATCAGTGGAGCTGTTAGCGGCAGTTTTGGAGGAGGAGGTGCTCGAATCACTGGCCTTCGAGTGGCTATTAGTAGCTTGCTGGAGTAGCAGCAGCGCCCGGACGGTATCCACCAGTGGAGCTATTTGGCCGGCGCTAACTATTTCATCCCAGGTGCACAAATCCCGCTGCCGTACAAAATTCGCCCCAAAAAAAGGAGAAAAATACAAAAATACTAATTCCACCGCGAAAAAATGTTATTCATTCGTTTTAAAAATCTACCAAAGTAAAAATTTCACTCTAGTTTCAAGTATTTTACAGCACAGTGGACTATAGTTTGCTGCTATAGTACTGTACTATAGTGAATTTTTACTTGGGTATATTCTCTACCACACCGAGCCAAACAGTTAACCAGACAAACGAAAAAAAAGAAACCTAGAGATGTCGACATGCTCAAGAAGAAAATCTAACTGGCTAACGTGCTAGTTTCTTACTACCAAAAGTTGCAAGTGGAAGAAAAACTTGAACTACTAGTGGAAGTGATAGGGAAGTAAGCAAAGAAGCAGATCTCAAGCTCAGCATGCGGTAAATAACTGAGGTATCTTAAATTTGCGTAAGGAAAAATTTTGAAATACCTCTGAAACTCCGATCTTTCGACAAGCCTCGATGAAGTTTTCAATGTTCCGTCGACACTTGGCTACTGGCAGTTTCGGCTAATAATTCACAAATAATGAGAATAATTAATAATAATAAGAATTATTAAAAATAATAATAATGATAAATAAAATTATGATTTGATTACACACGCTAATTCAAATTAATGCAATAGTTGGCAATCTAAGTATTAATTATTAAATTTCAGTTTACTAGTTTTACATCTGCATTACTTTCATGATAAAATTACATTTCACTTTAAATTATTTTATGTATTACTGATTAATTTATAATATTTAATAATTACTAAAAGTTAATTCAAGATTCAATAACTTTTAAGACTTTCGATTCATTACTTATTATCAATAACAATAAAATAATACCATTACGCAAAGTATTATTAAATTATTTTAGGTCACTAATTTTACATTTGCATTACTTTTACGATAAATTACTTATCAATTTAAATTATTAAATAAATTACTGGTTAATTTATTCACGTTTAATAATTACTGTAAACTAATTCAAGACTTCACAACCGTAATATTTCAATTCTATCACGTATAACCATACGATATACCACATATGCGATATCATGTTATGTTCTTACCACAGCAGGCGAGGGGACGTGTATGCTGGCAACAGCGCGGGGACGTATGTGGTTTGCCAAATGACACAAAACCACTCCATCAGCCAGTGCAGCGTTCAGATCGTCGGGCAGCGTCACTTTCAATCTTGATTCAATATTCTAGAAGAATAAATCAAAGAACACTATTAACTTTAATTTTTTATTAATTTTTAAATCGAATGCTAACGTTTCTGAGAGCTTCAATCTGGTCAGCCTCTTGTTGCTTCTTGTCTATGTCCCTTCGCGCGGTGAAGCCGAGCTGAGCCTTGGGCGGGCTGTGCTGTGGAGTCAGGGGACTGCGGCCGGGCAAGGTCGGTGCTGCTGCAGGTTGAGGGATAGGAGGTGGAGTAGCAGCGTGGTGCTGGAACGGAGGGGCGTGGGCCCGCACTACGTATCCACTGCCAGAGTGGGAGGCCGGTGCGGGTGCTGGCGGTGGGGGACTAGGTTTCGCCTGTGAGCAAAAACAATATAATGATAATAAAAATAATAATAATAAATAATAATAGTAGTAGTAGTAGTACTAGCAGGAGGAGTAGTAGTGGTGGTAGTAGTAGTAGCAAGAGGCGTAGTGGCAGTAGTTATAGTATGAGTAATAGCAGTAGTAGTAGTAGTTACAGTCTAATTATGTGGACTAATGATAATGATAATAATAACACTACTAATCCTACTCCTACTCCTACTCCTACTACTACTAGTAATAATAATAATAATAATCACATGTCGTACCGGCGGAGTAGCATGTCGTGGGGAGTTGTGAATCTTGTTAGGAACAGGAGGGGCCTCGCTGAAGGTTCGAACGACTTGCTGCGGCATTTCCCCGAACTGAACGGGTGGGGAATCGGGACTCGGAGTGTGGCTGTTGCTGTTCTGGCGCGATTTATACACGTCCTGCGATCGCTGAATCCTCAAAGATTCTTTGTATTCCCTGTTTATAGATAAATAAATTGAAATATTTGACAAATATTTGGAAATAAGCTTGAAAATAAGTAGGTAATAGTAACGAGTGTATAGTGAGTCGCTCTGTAATCAAATGTTAATTATTATATTGTCTCGACTTTACTGTAAATCTTGGAAACAACACAAACACAAATTAGATTTAAATTTTGTGAACTTTTATTACTATTAAATATTTATTATCACGAAGTTTACTACTACAAATTATCATGCTAGCTATTATTAATATATAAGAATTACTATTATCGCATATTACTATCACTATCATAATTTCATTTACATTGCTGTTTTACACGATATTTTAACTGTTTAAATAAGGGACCTGTAAGTCTGAATATGTTGTCGTTCCTCGCTCGACGATTTAGTAGCATTACTGAAGCGTTCCTCAGCGCCCGTGTTAGAGAAGCTCGCCTTAGACTCCAATAATCCACTACAGGAAAATGTCAGAAAAAAATGGCTTTAAACCCGAATTGTATAAAAGCCAATTAAAATTTAACACGTTTTCCATATAGAAAAGTCATACGGTTGAGTACCGAATGATTTGGTAGCTGAACACAAGCTTCCCCCTGAATGACTAGCTGAATAGTAGCTGAATTTAATTTAGTTGATAAAATAGAACCCTCTGAATAAGGGGTTGAATATTGCGTGACTTGTTTTTTAAAAATTCAAGCGGTTCAACCGTGTGAAAGGGGGCCAATTGCACACCATCGTCTAGCGAAATCCATGGTAATCATGCATCATTCAGAGGGTCATTTCGACGTTTGACTGGCGCCTCTTTTTTCTATTGGGTCAAAACCTAAGCAACTAACACTAAAGTTCACACTGCATGTTATACTGGAATAAATTTAGGAATAGCTCTCTTCATTGGAAGTTTTATTCCCTATTTTATATTGGAATAAGTCTAGAACTTACGCTTGCTGTTCGAGTATCTTCCTCGCAGCTCTGCGCCGTTCTTCCAGCTCTTCCTCGTCTTCCGACGAATCTTCGGGTTTGTTCTGTGGCAAATCCTTCAAGGAAAAAAGTATAAATATATTGCTTTTATTATTATTTGATACTCTATAATTAACTATAATTTATTTCGGATATGCGTAGATTCAGAAAAGATATTTTCTTACGAGGCTAGGACTTTTCTCGAAAGTTTTTGGAGTTTCCGTGAAATTATTAGTCGCGTGATAAGGTGATGTCCCATTTACTGCGGGAGCAGACGGTAGCGCTACACCGGGACTGGGGTAGCCGTTCAGCGAGGGCCTGCGGATCAGTTCAGCGGCACGGAGAGCTATTCGCCTGCTCTCGTCAGCATCACCGTGAGTCTGTGAGTTAAAATAATAGTTAGAATAATAATTTAATAGCTAATTGAGATACACAATCATGAGATAATAGAAATATTGATTCGAGTCAACTATACTTTTAACATAATTCCGTACCATCGTATAAAAACATGAGTTAACTTAAATCACAATAATAAGATTTAAAGTATCAAATTTACTAGCTCAACAAATACTAAATAAAAAATACCACGATATAAATAGTAAAATAGTAAATGTAGTAAAAGTGAGCTACTTCATGACTATCTTGCGACCAGCGCTTGTCTCCTCCGTCACAGGTGTTGTAGCCACTGTCGATGGTTCCTCGTTTCCTTCGCGGGTCCAGAGACTGCGAAGTTCCAGAAACCCTACGCAACAGAATATAAAAAATTTAACAAAAAACACTTACTAACCAGCTATTCTACAAATAACAATCGAGAATGATATTGGGAACGAAGTAAATATTTATAAATAGGAACTCCAATACTCACTAAAATACTAGACGATTTTATTTACATATTTAAATTTGTAATGTATTAACACAAGCCTATTTAATGAATTATTTTGAGTATTAATTATAAATTACATCTTACTCATTAAATTAATACAATTATTTTTTATTTAATTTGAAAACTTAAAAATTCTTCATTTTTCCTGAAATTTTGTTTACCGATTATCCGACAAGGCAGAGGGTTTCCTCGGTATCCTACGACACTCTCCATCGATGACAGTTTTCTTCTTGTCCTCTCTAATGGCCTGGATCTCTAGAAACTTGAAAATGTGGATCCTTCCTCGCGTACAGAGCTACAAAATCGAAAATCTAGTTAATAAATCGAAAGTTTGAAATATTAATTTAATTGTTTTACGTGAGAAGGGGGTATGACGAGTGGATTGTGTTCCACGCACAGATCTTCCAACGTGCTCATAAAGCGCAGCTCGACAGGAAGTGATGATATTCTATTTTCTCCAACGTCCAAAAGGTGCAGTTTCAAAAAGACTATTTCTGTAAAAAGCAAATAATACATTCAACTCATTCAATTACTACTATCATCATGATTATTATTAACTGTTATATTATTCAACAATATCTATACAAACCTCTGGGTAGTTCAACCAGCAAGTTTTTGCGGAGCTTCAACGATTTTAAATGCTGCAGGTCCCCCAGTTGCGGGGGGAGGTGCGAGAGCTGGTTGCACGAAACGTCCAGCTCAATTAATGAAGACAACTTGCCGATTTCTTCTGGAATGCTGACGAGACGGTTGTGACTAACGAGGAGGACTTGCAGCGGCAAAAGACACAGGGCGGGTGGTAAAACACTAAGCTGATTGCGGCTAACAAAAATGCAAACAGAAAATTAATTTAAAGCTTATTTGCCTTCGTTAACGGTTCTACCTAAGATCGATATAAGTCAACGACTGCAGAAAACTTATCGAGTCGGGTATTGTCCGCAACACGTTATGATAAATGACAAGTTTCTCCAGCGAGCCAAACTGCGTCACCTCTGCGGGCAGTTCTGTTAGTTTGTTTTTCGACAAATCTGTGAGCAAAATATGTTAGTATAACAGACTGAGATATGCTGTAGAATGCAGCTAACCTGCAAATACTGTGTCAAACAGTGAATAATTGGCAGATAGTGAGGGAAACTCCCGTAATCTTCTGCCGCTAAGTTTCAGTTCGCCACTGCATTGAGCCTCTTCAAAAATTCTTTCCAAATTTCGGTTCAATTGGCTTTTGCCACCACTGGTTTGCGTAGTGGCTGCCATTACTCACCATCCATTATTCAATTTTGATAACAAAAAAAATATGGAAATGCTAACAACTAAACGGATGATAGTGACGCCAATTTTTCCCCAGTCAATATCAGTGTTTCCACTTTCAGTTTTCTTTTTCTCTCACAGAGGTCTCTTGTTGTCCTTTTTCCTATTTCCTTATTTTCCCCTTTTTCCCGCTCTGTGCAAGGATACACTTCTGCCTCTTCTCTTATTTTTCCTTTCAAGACCCCGTTTTCCCCTTTTCAGGGAAATTCCCCGCAAAGTGGAAGCTCGCTGGTCAATATGCAAAATCTCTTTCGGCCCAGATATGACAGTTGTAGCACCGCCACCTAGCGATCAAAATTTAAACTAAATTTAATTTAAGTTTGAATACTAAATTCATATTAACTAAATCGTGTATTTTAATACTAAATTTAGCGTGCAAAGAGCTTTTTATGTAACTTAGTCGCCATAATTCAAGAAAGAAAGCGAGATATGAACAGATGGCCTATCTATGCGGTCGTTTTTGGCTTATCTTGACAGATGGGAAGCGCGCTAGTCAATTGTTTTTCTGTCTTTTTGGAGAATTCAAATTACCGTGATGTCTCCGTATTATTACGTATTTATATAACTACAGTAAATATTAAAATACATTTACGTGGTTCATCATTTTTGCATTTCTGAATGCGTGTACTGAACTATACTTAGCTGAAATCACGCAGTATTTGATGATAAAATTAAAATATACCGTGATAAATAGTTGATAAACAAGCTAATAATAGTAGTAAATTTGATATATGGCGTTTTTTCCCAGGTTATGTGATGTGCAGCAATGCTATCATATTAGTAACGGCTTCGTCCTGCAGTAGAAAAAATAATAAATTAACCACGTGATAGTAAATAGTAAATGCGCAGATAGTTAAAAAGTAGTTTGAAAGTAAACTACCTTAGAACACGATTCGTAGAAATCGTCCCATGTAATAATTCCGTCTCCGTCAAAGTCCAGTTTCTGCAAAAATAGTTCATATTAAACCAAGTAACTACTAACTATTGAACTGCGATTTAACTATAGTTAGCTCTGTGTTAGTATAAATAGTTAGTAGTAACAGAAGTTTCATTGCAGATAGCAACTTAGTATCAGTAGCAGTAGTGGTATAAATAATAGTAGTAGTAACAGAACTACTAACTATCTGACTATTCTCTTACATTTACTACTTATGTTTATTTTAACTATTAAGCGCTGCATTTACTATTTGTACCAGTAGTGTCAATAGTAGAAGTGGTAGCAGTAGTAGTAGTAACAGAACTACTAACTATCTGACTATTTTCTTACATTTACTACTTATGTTTATTTTAACTATTTAGCGCTGCATTTACTATTTGTACCAGTAGTATCAATAGTAGAAGTGGTAGTAGTAGTAGTAGTGACAGAACTACTAACTATCTGACTATTTTCTTACATTTACTACTTGTGTTTATTTTAACTATTAAGCGCTGCATTTACTATTTGTACTAGTAGTATCAATAGTAGTAGTGGTAGTAGTAGTAGTAGTGACAGAACTACTAACTATCTGACTACTCCAACTACCTGGAACACTTTGTCAGCATGGTGTTGAACAAGAGGGTCTTCAGCTGTTGGACTTCTTTCATTGGTAGAAGACTTGCGCTTTATGGACAATCTGCTGGAACGTCGAACTACTTTAGCACTGCTAGTTTTAGCTGAACTAGTAGCAGTTTTCATCTCCTCCAAAAACGCTAGTTAGAAATCATATTATTAGTAGTAGTTTGTAATCAATTAATCATTCATTTAATAATACAAAAATAAAACGTAAATAATAATAATAAAAATACTAGAATTATAGAAAATAGTAATGTCGAATAAATAATTAGTTAATTATAATAAATTAAGATATTAATTATCATAATCTCTGATAAGTAAATAACAAATCGATAATAATAAATAATACTGATAATGTAAACTAATAATAATACGTAAAATTACAAGGGGTCCGAAACTTGCATTAATCTTCGTACACCTAGGTCATGTTATTACTGTTATCAACCTGTTATCTCCATGTTATCATATGTTATCAAAATGATCCTCGTAAATTTTCCTCGTTCGGAGTTTCGGACCCCTTGTAAAATTATAAAATTAACATTAAAAATAATATTAATGATAAAAAAAACAAATGTAAATGAGTACCAAACAGTAATATTCCAATATATATCTAATATAAGTAGTTCGTAATAGGATTAAACGTTATGCTGAACCCTCGTTTACTGTCGATTACACTTTGAAGGAAAATTCCCTGAAAAAGGGAAAATAGAGTCTCAAAGGGAAAAAATAAGGGAAGACAGAGAAGGGAGAAGTAGAAATATAGCTCCACATCCTAGCAAGGAGGGGAAAGAGGGGAAACTGATATCTGTAGTGTGAGGGGAAAAAGGGGAAAATTATAATAATGCAATAAACCGTGGGGACTGAGTTGGTGGACAGCATTTACAACATCTCTGAGTTCTTGTCGCGTTATCATTCCGTCTCCATTAGCGTCGTACATCTTAAAAATCCAATTTAGTTTCTCCTTCAAAGATCCACGTGATAGATTCGATACCCCAGTGACTAGTTTCTGTAATACATTCAATCGAATTTAATTCGAGTTAATTTAAAGGGCAACTCCAGACAACTTGGAAAAAACATATGTTATAGAACTTTTGACGCTGATTCCGAATATATATAGTTTCCCTATCTCATTTTCTACCGTTTGGCCGCTAAAATTAATCAAAGTTTGAAAATGCAAGTGGCAACGCTGGAAATTGAGCGGGCGATCTGATTGGTTCGCGTTGGTCACGTGATGAAAACAGCCAATCAAACAGTTTGCTGCCTCGTAGTAAAATACATGTAGCATGTTGTAGGCAGTGAACAGTAGTACGAAATCGTCTGCTACTAGCAGGCGACAAACTTTCTCATTGGCTCTTTTGATCACATGACCAGTGCCAACCAATCAGATCGCCCGCTCAGTTTCCAGCGTTGCCACTTGCATTTTCAAACTTTCATTAATTCTAGCGGCCAAACGGTAGAAAATTGAGATAGGGACACTGTATATATTCGGAATCAGCATAAAAAGTTCTACAACATATGTTTTTTTCCAAGTTGTCCGGAATTGTCCTTTAAAATCAATACCCAACGTAAAAATAGGCCTAATAGTGTTTTACACCGTATAAGGTACTGCAAAAAAGCACCACAAAAAGCACCATTTTTACGTAGGTACTTGTGATGCATACGAACCTCGAAGTTGATTATCCATCGCTGTGCAAATCAAATGCCCTGAAAAGATACTGCGAATACAACGTTGCATCTAAATTTAATTAAAAATTAATTATCACATTTAATTAATTAATTGATTAATAATAAATAATATTGTAAATTTACCTCCCAAAGGAAAAATTTTCCCCAAGATTTTCTCAAAAGCAGCTTCGTTGACAAGACCCGAAGGACATTCCTAATTAAAATGAAATAAAAATTAATTCATTATAAATATTTATTATTACTAATTATTATTCTAACGATTAAATTTGATTAAAATCTATCCAAATTATTTATTCAACCATTGAAAAAGTGAAAAAAAAAATTGAACGACACTTTTTTGCACTGTCAGCAAATGTCCCCAGTGCCAAGTTCGTGGAATACCAGGGCTATTTATACTTAAAACGTTAAAATTTTTATTACATTACATATATTAAAGGTAATTTTATCAATATTTTATATATACCTGTTTGAAACTGCGATACATTAACTGTAATTCTTGCTTGGAGAAACCTGTTGCTTGGCAAAGAGTAGCAATCCTATCTGGACGATGTTGTACTGGAGTCATTTCTTTTTCCTCTAAATTTACTATTAATTAATAATATAATTAATTAAACATCATTTTTGTAAATAATATGTGACCCACACGTAAAAAGGTACCGTTACAGTGCCTTTTTGCAGGTTCTCGGTTCTTTTTTTACAGTACCTTTTACATAATTGCCTGTTTCGGCTTAGAGGGCCTAATTTTGAACTACGTTCAGAGTGTGAATTTCCACTTTTTCCCTCTTTTTTCCCTCTTTTTTCCCCCTCCGCTTGAAAATAACAATTTCCCTTTTTTCCCCTCCGTGCTATAGACTAAAGCTACATTTGTAAATTCACTTTATCCTCCATTTCCCTTTTCCCTCTTCCCGATTTTCCTTATTTGAGGGATTTTCCCTGCAAAGTGGAAGCACTGGTTCAGACTGTCTAGTGCAAGATAGCCCAAAAAGGCACCGCAAAAGGCACCGTCATTTTTACGTGAGGAATTTTCTTGGGACTAATACCGCTGTTATCTCGTTTGCGACGTAAGCTTCTTCTCAGGTATTTAGCCATCCTGAAACCTATTTGACTTCTCAATAATAAAATAATTAGTGTTAATATTAATATTTTATTTATAAATATTTACTTAGCAAATTTGCGAACGCTGGATTCAGTAATGTTTCCTTGCCAAAGTCCAAACTCTTACTGCCGACCTCTTTAGCAATATATTTCGTTTAAACAAAAGATATTTATTTAAAAAATGGCGTTTATTATATTGTTGAAATATATTAATAATCTGATTCAGATGAATACTTCAGCATGCGAAATATTCGTTGGATCATTTAAATACTTATTTATTTAAATGACGGTGCCTTTTGCGGTGCCTTTTCAGTGTATCTTCAACTGTATGCAGTAATATTTTTTCCAATAATTATTTGTTTACATTTTTGAGTGACGTTCTTTCCTTCATGGAACGCGTTCTTTTCCAAAAAGAACGTCGCAATATTATTATCAAATTAATATTTTTATTCAATAATAATTTGTTTACACTGCTTGGCGCTTTAAATTTTTATATCGATTATTATTTAAGAATCGATTTTTGCGGAGAATCGGCTGCATGTGGTCTTTTGTGCAAGCCGCCAAGCAGACCAGTGCTTCCACTCTACAGGGAAATTCCCTGAAAAAGGGAAAATGTGGGTTCAGAAGGGAAGAATAAGGGAAAAGGGAAATTAAGATAGTAAGGTTCATATTCGTACAGAGGTGGGGAAAAGGGGAAAAGTGAGGAAGAGGAGTAGGTAGAGGGGAAAAAAGGGAAAATAGAGCCCTCTGTAAGGGAAAACTGAAAACTGAAAGTGGAAGCACTGAAGCCGACCGCTCATGTTCGAACAGGTCTAACCACAGATAACAAGGGCCCAACACACAAGTCATTCCCTCGATAATTAATTTAACATAAATATCCACGGTAAAATACGGTTTAATTATTAAATCCATTTATGCATTTAGAATGCACAAAACCTTTGAGTAAGAAATGCAGATTAAAATAAATGTCATGTTGTCTTTTCTTGGGCGCCATTTGCCCTTCCACTTTTCAATGGGTTTTCGCCGGTGGCTACCTTGTTTGTAATTTTTTTTCAACACTTAAACCTGCTTGCATAAAATAAATTAACGTGAGTAGATACAACAGACACATTAATCTTCGTTTTCAAATGTTTTCTAAGCTTTTTCAAGCATTCTCTGTTTTATAATGAAGGTAAATATATCGCAGATTTTGTTGTGGATAATGGCGGTGTTGTCTCTGGCTGGAGATATGTGAAACAGGACCTGACAGAAAAACGCAGCTTTACGTTTTTCGTTTCCCCTTCTAAAAATGGCACAGCAGACTAATGCGGCGGGCAATATCACCAACATATGGATTCAGGATGCAAATGGTATGTAGATAATTTCTATCGCACACAATACAGTGGTTTACATTTAGTAAACGTTTGTTTACAGGCCAGCAGCAGATGATAAAAGTGATACACGCCACACCGGCCAAGGGTGTGCCTATTCCCGTTTCCGGAAATGCTGTACGAGCAGTCCTGAAGACGACAAACCTGGACGGAGCGGCCATCGTCAGGTCCCTTCCTCAAGTAAACCCGCGTTTTTTGATTCTGAAGTTGTATACTAAGTTTCTTAATAATTGCAGGGAGCTGTCCTAAGTCCGCAGGTCCTTCAGACGCTGGTCAAGAGTCCGAGGACACCTGTACCGAGTAATGAGCAATCAAAATTTTTTTCATCACTAGCTTATTACCATTGAAAAACGCAGAGTCGATTGCTGGGCAGTTGGTTGCTATCCGTTAACCAGTACCAGTAATGGCAGTTCCTCGACACCTTCTTCAGGTGCAAAGGTAGCGTCAGGGGTTCAGTTTCTGTCGCCAGTGGTTCTCAACACCCCGCAGAAGCCTGTCCCGCAGCAGTCGAGCCAGAGCAAGAGCTTCATTTCCCCTATTCTGGACCATAGTGGATCTCGCAAGCGACAGGACCAGGATCATGAGACAGCATCTGATAGGTAGAAAATATAATGGCCGCTTTTATTTAAGTATTGTCTTACTTTTATCAGAAGATGTATGATTCAGACGTAATTGCATTTATTTTGTTGTATTATTATTAAATTCCTTTTTTCGTATTTTTACTGTAATTATTAGTATTGCTATCTTATTATAGTATTAATGTCAATATTAGTTATTTATTATATTACTCCTGCCATACCCGGTTTTATATTACATTAATATATTACCAAATAATGGCGTAGTAATGACATTATATTTCATCTCGTAATCATAAAGAATAACTCGATAAAACATTATCTTATGACAACATAATCTTTATAATATTTATGAATTTTTCATTTGTATTTCGCAGTAAACGGAGAAGAATGGAGAAGGGAAGCAAGGGCCTGCGACACTTCTCGATGAAGGTCTGCGAGAAGGTGAAGAAGAAAGGCGTGACAAGCTACAACGAAGTCGCCGACGAACTGGTCGCAGAGTTCTCCGACCCCAACAGGTGTTCGTCTCCCGCTGACCAGGTTGAAATGAATAATTAATCAAATTAATTAAATTAGTGAATTAATTAATGTATTACCATTGCAGTACGACCAAAAGAACATTCGCCGACGCGTGTACGATGCCTTAAACGTCCTGATGGCCATGAACATCATTTCCAAAGAGAAGAAGGAGATTAAATGGCTCGGTTTGCCCAGCAATTCTGTGCAAGAAGTGCAAGCCCTGGAACTGGAGAAGCAACGGCGAATGGAGCGGATCAAGCAAAAGACGCAGCAATTGCACGAACTAATACTCCAGCAGATTGCCTTCAAAAGTCTTGTAAGATTTCCCAGTATTCAGTCAATGAATGAATTGTAAAAAGTAGTTAAAAAACCAAGTATAGTAAATAACTCATAACGTGAATATATGCTATTGATATTATGTTGTTAACAAACTCTAAAACTTATCTAAAAACAATAACTCAAAATAATAAAGTTAACGAGAAAACTAATTATTTACATAACATAAAATTTAACAATATTAACGTATGTTGTTAAACTGTGATAACAGTTTAAATAATAATAATAACTCTAATAATGGTATTAAATATTAATTATAAATACTTAAAATTAATTTATATTGTAAATTTATTAAATTCATATTTTTCTCTCGTGCAAAGGTTCAGCGGAACAAGCAGCTGGAGAAAAGCAATCGCGTGCCTGCGTCGAGCGCCACCGTTGAGCTGCCCTTCCTCGTGATCAACACCAACAAGAAGACAGTCATCGACTGCTCCATATCCAGCGACAAGATGGAGTACCTCTTCACGTTTGATGACACGTTTGAAATTCACGACGATATCGAAGTCCTCAAACGCATGGGTCTCTCGCTGGGCCTCGACAAAGGCCAGTGTTCCGAAGAAAATATCCAAAAGGTGAAATAAAATACATATATTATAATAATTAACTTGGTGTGACTCTATATTTGAGATTTTTTTAATACTGAAAATTTGCTTTTTCCATCCCTTAGGCCAAATCTTACGTACCAAAGGCCCTGGAGCATTACGTGGACCAGTTAGCACAAGGAATCGACGATACCTTTATACCGGAGAGTATCATACCTATCAGTCACATCAAACTAGAGGCCATAGACGCTGATACTCCAGAAGCTGTGGCCATTCGTGCTGGAGCTGTTACTCCTTCGATGTCCGTTTCCACGGGATTCTCTGATTCTGAAGAGGATCACGAAGACGAGGATAACTCTGACGTCGACATTAATTAATTAACTAAATTATGCCACCTCTTAAATCAGTGGGCAATTCCATAAAAGAATTTTTTTTTACAAATTTTTCTACATGTTTTTTTTCCAGTCGTTTAGTGAATAAGGTGGATACCTGGTAATTCTGCCATAGCTCGCCTGATTTGTATTATTGCATCCCCCACCTAGCATTTTTTTAAAATTTTTTTTCCTCGAGGATGGAATTTAATTGCGTGTTGATCGCCAAGTGCCTGATTTTTTCATATTTTCTCATTTTTACGTATTTGCTGCATATGTTTTTTTGCATTACGTTGTGTTTTTTTCTCTTCTTTTCTTACCCCGTTTTGTAATATTTAGAATCGTCCAACACTCGCATGCATGGTTCGTCGAAGATTTTTCTCTCATTGCGAAATTGGAGGAAGTTTACTTTGCCGCATGAAAGAAACCAATACAATTTTCCAAGTGTTTATTAACTACAGAGCAGTATTTACATAATAGCATGTGTTAACGTGCCATTTATTATTACTTAACGTTATCAAGAAAATCTTTAGCTTCGTTTATCTTTGCTGCGAGGTAGGGGGAGCCTCCTCGATCGGGATGATTCAGCAGCATAATGCGTTTGTGCGCCTCTTTGATGCGAACTTTACTCGCGGTGGGCGAAACGCCAAGAATAAGCGAAGCCTCACGTTTTGACATCTTGGATTCAAAGCCTCCTTTGTAGTATTTACTTCCCAGAATGCTCTATAATAAGATTTAAACTATATTTTATGGATAAATGATTCATTTTGCTAAAATTATTACCTCAGCATCCATTTTGGGTAATTGTTTTAAGACTTCATTCAAACGTGAACTCATTGCGGGTGCGGATTTCAATAGAGTTCGGCCTGCAAAACCGACGGCTGCCAGCCCAAGACCTGCAAGTATAGCGCTAGAAGCCTGTAAAACAAATAAATTACCTTTAATTTAATTTGTATTGTTGATAATTCACTTTAAGCTACCATTGTTTGAACTGAATGCGTCTGGGAATCTTCCAGCACAAACACGCAATAGTTTGTATATATCTTCGTCTGCTGAACGTTTCACAAAAGCAGCGTTGCCAGAGAGTAAATTAATAATCAAAATACTTCTTGATTCTAATTTATCAGTTAAATCAAATTTAATTCTGATAATAATACTGATATAAATAATAATATTCATCATAATAAAAACCAAATAAACGAGCATGTAGTATTTCTAGTGACCGCTAGATGGCGTTAATTAAAACCGCCCGTATCTCGTGGCTGCAGCATCCAATTTCCTCCCGAATGGGTTATTATGATGCACGTTTGTAATATATTGCACAGTTATTTTTTCTCTGCCTCAAAGTAAAAAAAAAGGAAAGCACCCACGTGCCAAGTCCCGCAGCAAGGAAAAAATTTTACGCTTCAAAGAGTCTTAGCCTTCAAATTGCATCAAAAGGTATTTATCGCATTTTGCTTTTGACCCAGAGTTTCAATAAATTTTCCTAACCTTTTTGTACACCCTTTCCGTACACGAGGTTTTATCAACATGACTGATATATTATGATCACTTACCCACGTGAAAATGAGTCCGAGCAAAAGTGTCATACTGTACAAAGCACTGTAAAAAGGCACCAGTGTTTCCATTTTCATTTTCCCCTTTCCTCCCTCCTCCCTTATTTTTCCCTTTTTCCCCTCGTTGCTAGAATACAAGCCGTACGTTTATATTTTCCGTTTTCCCTCTTGTCTTACTTTTCCCTTTCCAGACCCCATTTCCCCCTTCTTCAGGGAATTTCCCTGCACAGTGGAAACACTGTAAGGCAACACTGTAGTGTCTTTTCGTAGTTTCTCAGTTTCCTTTTTACAGTGCCTTTTCATATATGCCTGGATCGCCATAACGCGTCCAAGTTTCGGACAACGTTTAGATCGCCAGTTCAAGATCACGAAAACGGCACCTCAAAAAGCACCGTCATTTTTATTGGGTACTGTTATCTCTGAAAGTCCTCCAGTCAACGCATGCGGCAAATTAAGGGAAGAGACACTTACAAAAAGGACACCATAAGACGTCGGAAGGCTCTCGCTCAAAATGGCACAAAATGTAACATTCCCTCCGAAAATTACTATAAGACCTTGATGCACAAAAACAGTTCATTCCCCACAAACGTAGGACAGAGCACTCCAGGGACTTGGCTAACACTAATCTAATTTATTTCAAAACATAAAAATATAACCAACTATTTCTCACTACAGCAGTTATCGATTTGGCGTAGTACAACTTTTTAACAATAAGCATTAATCCTATTCTAGGAGGGAGCTGGCGTGTACCCTTGAAAGTTGCGTGCCGGAGAAATTATAATACTACTTGGATTATCTCAGTAATTAACAGCAAAAGCAATAGGACTATAAATAAAACTAGCAGACGCCTGGCTAATAGAACGGGTCGTTTCCATCGTAAATGGCTTCTCTTTTATGTTCTTGATCTCACATTTATTAAAACAAACGAGCAAAAAGTTGTGTGCAATCAATTTCTTCCAAGTCATTCTTGGCAAATAAATAAAATAGTGAGGGGCAATCTAGTATCTGTAGTCGTCGCGAAGCGAAGCAGACGACAACATTCGTGGGACGAGACTAATTTTCAACGTTTAACCAAGGCAATTTCAAGTGCTGGGCAAGTCACGAACTCCTAGTTACGTCCCAAATGAATGTTACCCTACAGAGAGAGAGAGAAAAAAAACATACAATATTTAAAAATCAAACAAAGGGAGTTACCAAGTGTTAGCACCGTGTTATCGTATTTTCAGATTTATTGACTGAATCAGTTTTATTCTGTTATGGTTAGGTCCTGTTTGTAAATTTTGGATTTGAATAAAGGAGAAAATGAAAATAAAGCGTCGATTGATCAAACAAAGTCTCCTCCAGGTGGAAACACATGCGTGGGAATATCATAATACCGCAATATGGCATGCGTGTAACTGAAAAGTGTTGCTCGCATATTTAGAGGCATAGAGAAGAGGTTGACTTTTTCAGTCGCACGCCTGGCTCGGGCGCAGGAGCACCACGCGGACGAGACGGAGACGATTGCGATGCCTGCTGCAGTCGAGTGAAAAAGGATACCCCTTGTTCGCCAAACAACAATGGCTCTAGGAGAGTCTCTGTTGATTTACAATAGCTCGGAAGCAAACACAAAGGATGATAAACATCCTGAAGTTCAGTACAACTGGTCCTTTCTGGCAGTTCTGGTTTTTGTCGTGGCTGGAACTGTGGGCAATGTGCTGGTTTGTTTGGCTGTTTCACTGGAAAGACGATTGCAAAATGTCACCAATTGGTTCTTGGTCTCGCTTGCCATGGCTGATCTTCTTGTCTGTGTTGTGGTTATGCCTTTCGGCGCCACTGCTGGATTCCTCGGTAAACTATCTGTTTGATTAAATTACCACTCCTGAAGTAGTTCATCTTAAGATCCAAACTTTCCTATCAGTGGGCGTTAAAGTTCTGACTGAAGTGCTGAATTAGTACCTTTTACTCGGAACTGATGTAACGCAAGCAAAGGAAAAATCTGGCTCACAGATTATCCTTTAACAGACGCTCAAGTTGTCGGCTAATTGACAGATGCTTACTTACAGACACTTATTGATATTCTTGGCCATGTTTCCACAGTAATTTTAGTTTTTTCTACTCTCTTTGGTGACTTTTTAGCTTTAGTCTACTGTGTATTTATTATCATAGGAGGTACAGCAGGCAAGGATTACAGTAAAATAAATACAAAATCAAGAATAGAGAGAGCTGGAGGGGATAGAGTGTTTCGCCCAAGAGGCTTTCATAGCTCTTGAGGGTTTCTGAACAGGGGTCGGTACTTGGCTTCGGTTAATCTATCGTAAACGAGTGTATCGCCAACGTGCACGACAAATAGTAGCACATGGTTCTTTTGCTTTAGCCAGATAGTACGAGTTTTGTGCGCAAAGTTTGAACACTTGACGGTTTATCGAGAAACTCTGCTTTTGACGTCATCCCACGCGGATCCTCGTGCCAAACATTATCAGGGAAATGTTTGTGTTGGTCCTGGTTTATCGCCGTATATCTTAATAGAGAAAATTGAAAACTCCACATTTTATGAACCAGGAAAATTTCCCGTTGATAAGAGGTGACCATCAATCTGTAGCAAAAAGCTGAGTCCAGTCAAATATCCATCAACGAAACAATCGGCCGAGCGACCCACTCCATTACGAGTCCACCGAATGGGAGTCCATCTGCTTAGGTGAATTAGGTTTACGTGCCTCTTGATGATTATACCTCGACAGAATATTATCGTTTGTCCGTAAGTCACTGCCCCAACAAAGCAACAAAGCCCACAGCTAGTAATCTAGCTGTGGCTAATTGAGAATGTCAGGCAATATCCTGGTCAACGAGATTCGTGTACCAGCTAGATAACCTATCAACAACAAGAAAGATAGATTGTTTAACTCTTCCCTGAAAGCAGTGTCGAACTATAGAAGTCGTAACAAGTTACCGAAACTAAGTTCTTGACTTAAATGTAAATGCTTCAACTTTGAGCTGAAACTATATGGCAAAAGATTAATGTGCTTGGACATTTTCCAGGTTATTGGCCGTTGGGAAGGACCTGGTGCAACGTGTACGTCACTTCGGATGTACTAGCCTGTTCAGCTTCGATTCTACATATGTGCTGCATAAGTCTAGGTCGTTACATGGGTATCCGAAGCCCACTTAGGACGCGACAAACAGGCCTCTACGCCTCTAAGCGGATGGTAGCCGTCAGGGTGACCTTAGTGTGGCTCCTGGCTCTGCTCATTAGCTCTCCTATAAGTGCCCTAGGCTTATTGGACGAGTCAAATATTATGATCGGTAACCAATGCGTCATTAACAACAGAGGATTTGCTTTCTTTGGCTCCTTAGCCGCATTTTATGTACCCATGTTGATCATGGTTGTCTCCTACGCCCTTACCGTCCAGTTGCTGAGACAGAAAGCTCGCTCCCAGCACCAAAATCAGCAGCAAGGCAAGCGGAGCAAACACACACAAGTCAGTTTCCAGTCCAACCCCAATTCGCCCTATGACGCGGAGGCGGTGTACTTCGAGACGGTGTGGCAGAAAAGCGAAGCTACGCAGACACCCGTCGACATAAGAAAAGAGAAACGGAGACTTTGGCTTAGGGCTGTTTTTCTGTGCGACAAACACATTCGAATTATGACAAGCCGCACGGAAAGTCAATTGACCACGGCGGATGCCGTCCCGCTGAAAGAGAGTAGTAGTGCCCACCACCATCCCAATACACCCAATATCTCCAGCGCTGCCGCGGTTGCCAATGAGCAGAAAGCCACCAAAGTCCTGGGAGTCGTATTTTTCACGTAATTTAACAATTAATCTATGAAGTCCTGTTACGCTATAATAGACGAGACTAATATTAATGATATTATTTATGTGTTGCCCGGGACGCATCCATCAGCAGACACAATAATGGGGACTGACTGGGTGCGTCAGTCCATTAGACAAGGAAGTGGCGAACCCTTTGCTTTCCGTTTTGTTATTATAGGGAGGTTGCAGATTTACTTAACGTATAGGTCTGAAGGGCGTACGTGGCTTTATCCGCTTCCTTGTAATGAAAACAATCTCCACGGGTTATACTTGGCTAGCGGACAACGTTAGCTTGCAAGTTCTTTTGTCGAGCAAAAGCAAACATCTCTTGAATGAAATTCTCCATATTCTCAAACAAGAGGCTCAGCGTTTGTGTTATCAGCACTTAGATTCTCTCAGCAGCATGTACGTGAAATGTAAATTAATGTAGATGTACTGCACAGACGCCAAAATCCTTGTCAACTTGCTAGGTGTTTTTTTTAAAGCATTTCTTGTTGCAGCTTTTTTATGGAAACGTGTTTTGCGTCGAGGCACAAAGGCGGATGATCAATGAGTCTTATCAAAACGTGAATCAGTTCCCATGGAATAACTTCCCCACAACAACAAAAAATTGTTTCGTAAACTTTTTATTGTACATTTTGCCGCTGTGCATCGTTGAATAAGAATGCGTTTTCGCAAGGTGTACGTCAGTTTAGATCAACTCATCCAATCCGAGTGTATTTATGGAATTATTAGTTTATATATGCCTAGATGTCAGCTTTTCTTCTGTCACGCTCACGTATCTTTTCATATGATCAGGTTCGTCCTTTGTTGGGCTCCATTCTTCGTACTCAACGTGGTTATAGCCGTTTGCTCTTCGTGCGGGGATAATGTCCCTGACCGTTTGGTGGCCCTATGCTTGTGGCTCGGCTACGTTTCATCCACCATCAATCCGCTCATCTACACCATATTCAACAGAACCTTCAAACGTATCTTCATTCGCTTACTTATGTGCAATTGCAGGTTAGTAATCACGCAAGCATTATTGACTGTATCTGACAAGTTCTCACTTAAAAAAGAAGGCCTGTTCTTCCAGTGCGCCGATACAGCCGATGTGCATCGTTCTATGACGGTTTAACGTTAGCTGGGAATCATGCAGGCGCAACTGTGGGCCTTGTACGCATTCCCAGCAACATCAGCAGCAGCATTGTGGACCGTCATCCAAGGCATCTGCAGTAATCCTCGTATCACACGTTAACCATACATACGTTTATGCAGTCTTGCATACGTAATTACCAAGTTATGAAACTGCAAGAACACGGTTTGTAATTACTAGATATCATGTTCCATGTATTTTGTATAAGAAAAAGGCGTTGGGTTCAACGTTGAGCAAAATGAGGACAGTTGGACAGAATGCTCGAATTTTCTCGCAAAATTCAACAAAAACGAACTTAATGAAAAGAGGTTGTTTTACTAGTCCCTCTGTGGCTGTATGTTGATACTAAAATTAAGAAGTTTTGTCGTCTCTTGTAAGTATTTAAACCTGTTGATCGCTCCTTATACACGGTGAAAACAAACTTCGCGTCTCAAGTTCTTTATACTGTACAACTCATTTTTCAGACAAAAGAAAACGAATCCATTAGTGAGTAATCCGAGAATTTCGGCTCTAATGAATGCATAACAAAAGAATAATAGGCACAAGGGTAAACACACATTATACGGAAGGCTTAGTAGTTTCTACAGTATGTTTAATCTGTTAGTTATTCTTTTGTAACGTATAAAAAACTAAGACAAAACCGGGTGGCATGAGAAGCTTATGGCGTTTAGGTTTTTTTATTAGCATTACATAGTCTGCTGTAAGCATGTGTCTAATAGAAATCCTGAATGCATGGATTTGCATGAAAGACATTGGGGATCGAGTATGAGGCTGGGTTGCTGGCGCAATTCCATAATCGCTCCAATAAACGTGAAATGGCACAGGCGTCGTCTTAATTGAATTAAATTTCAAGTTGGTAAAGGTTCCTCGCTTGGACTGTTAGCATTTACCATTAGCTTAGCATATGTTAGGAGGTCCTGATTTCACTTCTGCCCGTAGATGAGGGAGTCCTAATTGAAAATGGTGGTAAGAATGAATCTAAACAAGCAGTCCTAAAGACGAAAACGTGCACTGACTTCAAAAGGAAGCTAGAGGATTGAATTCCACGAGTCAAAAGCCATTGACGCAGTTGCACTTATGTACCGTCCTTTTGGATATTCTCTCGAGATAATTGCGACCTGAGTGTTATATGCAACAGTATTGATTAATGAAACTTAATTAGAGAACTCCTGATCTTCCAGTTTAATGTGCCAAATATGTACAACTCACTGCCGCGCTAGATCAGTGTAACGAACTGGAGTATTGGAATATATTTACATGATACGAGTGTGGTGAATTGATTCTTCAACAAGGAGGCAGGATTCGCATCAGTTTTCAAAGGTCGAGTTTTAGATTCATGAGACAGATCCATCATTCTTTAGTAAATAAAAGGTATAGGATACTTCCTATACTATAAGCCAGGGGGAAAGTTGTAGCTGGAGGAAGATGTGCGAACAAAAGGGATTCGGTTTAATGATGGGAAGCGTCATTTGGTTCAACGTTATTTATGCCCTGTCAAACAGAATGAATCTATTCTACGCAAGTGAAGTACTCATCAAACTTAAATTACTACAACTAATTTGAAAAACTTGAGTCATTATATGCTACTCAGTTACAAATGGGTGTACATCATACGTATGAAGCGTGTCAGTAGATTGGTAGTGAAAACTATGAACGCATTTGGTTGAAGGGTGTGAGAGAGACGCGAGAAGAGAGAGGCGAAAAAATGGAAACGTCACTTTACTAAGAAGCCCTTTCCCGATTCTTTATGAGATTTTATTTACCAAAGCAAATTTACGACCGTCACATTCGGTTAACCGAGTTTGTATCGATTGCTTTCACCCCTTACCCTATAGTAAATCCAGTGTCACTGGTTACCATACCCATAACCTTATCATCTACGTAATATGAGACCATAGCGATGCATGCTCGGCGCGTTATTACTAGGATAACAGACATTCTTTTTCCACAGAAGTGTAAGCCTTGAATTTATAAGGAATATTGCGTAACGTAAATATTTTTACTCGGGATGTTGTAATGCGTGGCAATTATGATCATTTTCAAATCTGGAGTCTATCCCAGACTTGACGTGGAATGCTAGATTAGCTTTTCGGATGTTTATGTGGGCAAGCAGGTAATTACAAGATTACTACAGCTGCAAGCACGATCGGTAGCTTCGCATAGCAATATAGCAGAACTAAGTCTCACGCTTGAGAGACGAAGACGTATGGGGTTCCTGTCTCAAGAGTTGTGCTAAGCTTGGATCAGACCTTGGTTGTAGTAGCAACCTATCAGCAATTGTCCACCCATGGTTCCGTTACTCATGAAACAGAGTTACCAAGAGCAACTCTTTGCCAGTTGTAGTAATCTTGATCACTCGCTAGGTCAACTGCGCAGTAAACTAAAACTACGACAATGCTTCAGCTTTATCCTTTGAAGTATGAGTAGGACCTATCATTTCGGTACAAACGCGAGTACCTTTCTAAGTTTATTTCAAGCTTAAAACGTAAGACGGAAACTTTTTACGAGGTGAATGATCGTCTATGGAAAGTCCAAAGCGAAGTCTTCCATTGAAACGCCCCAGCATATGTCAGCCACGGATGCTCGCAGCAATATCTTCTTCCTCAAAGTGGGACAGTTTCATGGAAAAAATATGAAGGTGTCGCAGCCATGAAGAGAATAATGTTTCAACCTCCTTTGGTCATCTATAACAAAAGCTTTCCGTAATGGACATTTATATTATACGAAAAAATCCGGGAACAAAAGCATTGGCTATTTCTGCGATTGGAACTTATACTTTCGGCCTATGAGATCGGTTTCAGTATGTGTAAAGAATCCATACACTAAAATGTATAATATTAAATATAGATGGAAATAATAGAAATGAACAAAATCAAACGCACGTAAATATTAAGAAACATGAACATAAGACTTACATCTCCTGCTTTTGTCAAATGTCAGAAACAGTTAGGGTGAAGTAACTTGGTCCCCAGATGATGTTACCCAACATATATTATATTCAATACGAAAAATTCAGTCTTCCCTCTAGGCGCGATGATTACTGGAATAACGCCTATTACGACAAAGGAGCTCTATGGGTATTGGGGCCAAGGAATAACAAACAGACTTCGTACCGCATATATTTGACTGCCGCAATGTAATATATTACACACTCGCGTATTTGGCTCCGCGCATTACTCGGACACAGCCTATGACAATGACGACCACAAAGGCAATCCGTCAGTAACTGTGTCATGTACTTTCATGATGACTCTCGGCGACTCCGGGTTTCTTGAAAACACCATAGACAGACTCATAATTAAGACCAACTTCATTACTGAATTCAGACATATATTCCTACCATACAGTATGTATTCCAATCAAACTTCATAGCGAAAAGGTTCGTGGGAAATGCTTTCATTCTGTCCCCCACCTTCACATACCACAGAACACTTGAAATGTCTCAACACAGAAATTGGTTGCCACTACAATGTGGCCCGGTTAGCATACAAATAGAGACGATTTTGAGATTTCTGTTTTAAAAATTCGACTTGTTTACATTTTCAGCGTATAGGGTTATTGAAGGTATTGTAGAGACTACCATTTGAACAAGTATGTAGCCGTTATTCCTCTTATTGCGACGACAAAAATTCTGGAAATTTCATAACTCTCTACACTATGTAGTCTACCAAATGTTATCAATCCTAAGTTTTGCTCATTTTGATGTGCATACAATATACACACATGTAATTAATTAAACAGTAATACGGATAATACGAAAACTTAAAATGGAGTTAAATGTTTGATATGATAAGGTATTCAGAAACGAATCTAGAACTTTAAAAAAAGGTAAAGAACACGCTACTTTTTCTGGAGTGCAAGACTCGTGTCCACCTCTGGCGATGCTTGTTAAAGCGCGGTTTACTTCGGAAAAATTGTAATTGATACTACGTGACCAAGTTAGTTTCAGCTTAGCTTGGAGCATAACCAGTTTATCATTTGTCGTATGCAACACTAATCGATACCTAATACACACAATTAGTTTCCTTTTTCGCCGTTACGGGGCCTCACCTGTACTGTTTTAGCCTCCGTCGCCATATTGCAGCAGGACATGTAATCTTCCAGGAGTTTTGCTTTTCTTTCTTTCTTTACTAGATATAAATGTTTGCTTAGCTCTGTCATGGTGACAGAGAAAATCTCTTTACAGTGCTGTTGTAATATTAAGTACTGTCTAGATTATAAAATAAGAACTGCTACTCTGAATGTCTGCAAGAGCTTTAGTTGAAGGTTGACATTTATACTGTTAGTATCAAGTGGGTTACGTCTTTTGCTCGTATGTTAGGTGAATACTATTTGTTCGACTTGTGTTCTTCACGGTTCCACAATTTAGGTTTAAAAAAAACCCAAAAACGTCATGAATAATCTGCGGGTTTTAAGGAGCCCATAAGAGCGTGGGAGCATAGTGTATGGGGATTATGGAATATAAGATCCAGTATGCTCAGAAGGGTTTAGTAAGTACTTTCAACTGTTGCTTTGGCTGTATCCATAGGAGCCATAACTTTAAAAATGGATCAAAAGGACGATACTGAGAGGACTTTGTTAGTCTTTCTTGCCACTGACACTGAAGACGACATCGAAAACTTAAGTATAATAGTGGACCCCTGTTGTTTTATTAAGATTATGAGCTTAAGCTACGTAGAAATGTTCAATCAAACTTCAGAGCAAACTTTTAAAGCGCATTCGGTTCAGAAGACAGAGTTTTTGATTTTTGTCACCGTGCGTGCTTAGTTTACTAGCTGCCGATGGAGCCCCACTCTCCTGTTTAGATGTATCCAAGGCCTGCAGCCCTCCCCCCTTTTTCTTAAAAAACTAACGTCTTCGGTATAACTACCAGATTGCAGAAATTGAGCTGCATCTGAAACTATGGGTTCCAGAAAACAGATTACCATATCTATTCACTTAAGGTTTGAAAAGTTTCACTTTCATGGTTGACAAGTCCAGGAATCAGAGATTTTAGGGCATGCTAGCCAGTTAGTATACCTGGGTTCTTGGGGAATGACCTCGTAGCTCACGAATCTTCGTGAACTGTGATGATGATTAGAATCCATAGATTGGCAAATCTTCCTGTATTATGCATATGTGAACTTTTGGTTCGCAAAACATCACACAGAGGGTACTTGTAGCCGTGGGCTACATGTATAATATCGTTTCCAAATCTGATACGCAATACTCACCAAGTTTACGCTTCGCTAAAATGTTCAGCTTGATAATCCTATTACACGTTCTGTCACAGGGAGGGGTTCCAGTATGATCAACCAAATGTCCCCTGTACGATTAATGAACATCATTTCATCTTGCATGGATGTTTCATACTAGTTAAAGTGCAAACTCGTAAATTTTCCATCTGTGTCCAGAATTGCATCTAGAAACTAATATAACATACTGTCATTCGCTCAAACAAGGTGAAAAAGTAACATTTTCACTTACTGGAGTATTTTATGGCCTAGGAAAGGCACAAAAGCGTTATTCAATGCATTTTATAATGAGCGTCACAGCTGCTGTCAGCATCCACTGTACTGATTGCAATACATTCCTCTAGTAAACCTACAGTGAAGCCCTTCAAACCCGCATTAGGACAGGGACCGATAAGAGCAGACGCTAATTGAACATTAGCACCCATGGGGTACAACGCAACGACTATAAAGGTTTTATACCGCGTAGCAGCGGCTTTGACCTACCTTAATGCTCAACAGCGTAAAAAACACAACTTTATGATAGATTCGATTTTTTCATTAAGCAGAAGCGTCGTTAAAGTCGATCCTGAAAAGTCAACGTGAAATTTTTTCACCAACAGCGTATAGGATATTGTGCGTTTGTTCGACATTGGCTTGGAATCTTTCAGTCTCCAGCAGCACCACGGAGCTCTTTTAAGACCAAATCAATAACGATATCACAAACAGAAGCCAATACACACGACAATAGACTTCCTGCAATAGGGTAAAAGAAAATAGAAAAAATAACCAGTCTCGTATTGACGCTGATTCTTATTTTTCCTCATTGTTCACAAATTGCTGCAGATACTCTGAGACTTGAAAGAAGTAAACGTGAAGGGAAAAAGTAAAAGTGAAATAAATGCTTTGTAAAATATTGATAATTTCAATATCACTTGATAAGCAGAAGAAAGCAAAACTATAACTACGGGATTCTGATCATTTATGAAGTTTTAAATTCGGAGGTATGTCTCAAGTCCATGATAGTGTTAAAGTGCCTTTACTAGCGAGTTCTAACGCTGATACGAACACGGAATCAAAGATGGTTTTCTAGAAAACGTTTTAAGATGGAGGGATAGGTTACTTAGCAAATTAAAAGCATTGTGCTTTCCCTAACGCGCATAAGTCTTTCGCAGTGCAGAAGCACGTGGACAGCAATTCCATTGTGGCTCTATCCGGCTGCATTAGGCGACTTGGATTCGACTGAGCACGACTTGAAATGGGTTCCAGTTCAGACACTGAATGCCGTTAGGAACTGCCATCCCGATACTTTTCCGGAACTGTACGAGCTAGCCGACGAATTCGAATGCCTACAAGATTATGATTACCTCTTTTCCTCAGGTACAAAATCAAAGCGTTCCTCCGTTCTTCAAAACGTCAACTCAAGAGTGTTAGCTAGACTATAGCTAATCGCGCCGATAGACTTCTAGGCATTAGGCAAAAATATTTTCGTTGACCAACTTTTACACAAGAAGCTGAAATGGAGGATTCTTTTTTAGTGTTGGGGCCTCTTGTTTCTCCTTTCCAGAGGCTTTCAAGGTGAGGTGTTCTACTGAGGTTGTATTGGGTTTAGAAGTTTCGGCTTGTCTTGGTCCTAAACTACTGCCTGATGAACCCTGTTCTCGGTAGGTCCGGGGTCAGTGTGGTCACTTCCTTGTACTTAGTCGGAATTCCAAGTCATTTTAGCGGGATCGCTGGGAGCGACCAAGATCTAGTTCTGGAATACCTTTACTGGATGGTGGATGCTGTTGTACGATCCAGTACTCAGGTTTTTCGAGTCCATCCGCAGACGTTTGATGAACCTTTCTGTAGCACAAGCACTGTTTATTTACCTGTACCTGCCAAAGTTCCTTCGATTTAGCCTTCTGAAACCCAAATATAAAGCTCGCCAATCATAATGGAAAAACCGACTGTTCTTAAAAAAGCCATAGATGAGTCATTTATTAGATGGTTAAAACTTGTCCTTCATGGCCAAATCATACCTGCTATGATCTAAGCTAAGGTCACATCTGCTAAGTGACTTAGAATTCTGGACAATCCAGTAAATAACTGTTAACAATGCAGGACCGATTGGAAAGGATGACGTTGCTTAACAAGTAAAAGCCTTGAAGAGGTAAAGTGTTTCCAAAAACACCAATAGCCCAAGTAAGCCAGCTCTTATGAGGGTATACTAAAAATGAACATTTAAAAATGTCAACGCTCCCTGAAAATCTTGTATTTTAATTCGAGCTCCACCAGGGGAGTTTTAATCCGGGATCCCGAAATCCCCAAACACGCCAGCGAACTCAAACACTGGGCAATTTTTTATTTGCAAGAAATAAATATACGCTTGTTCCGGATAGATCCGGAAGGTCACCAGAAAGTCACTGAGTTCGACCTTGGTTGAAACTTTCCCACGTTTTCCTCCTCGAATTCGTGGTAAAGCTTCGACCTTGGCGAACATTGGAATAACGTTGCGAAGCTTTCTTTAATCGATAATATCCTTAATCAGTGATGCTCAGTATTTGGAAAGAAGTAGTCGATTTTCAGCATTTATTGAGAATTTTAATTTTCTTCGTCTTGTTCAGTTTGTCTTTATTGAATTTGTTTGATCGGTTATTTCGTAAATAAACGTTTTGATTCCAAATGTCACACCGAGTTTGTTGAATTTGTGACAACGCTGATGGCCAAGAGAACTCTTCGGAACTCCTTCCATGCAGAGGCTTGTCTCATGGCATCCTTTTAGCACCGTGACTCAACCGGTAACAAATCACGTCCGGATAGACAGCCAGGCCCTGCGTGAACTGGAGAAGAGTATTACTGTATTCCGAAAAGAATAAAAAACGCTACGAAAGGTCCTATGTTACAATATTGTATCCAAAAGATTATCTGTTTCATCACATGAACGATCTAACGCAACCTTGAACGCTTCAGTCAAAGTTCGTTTTAGATTATTTCGCCGCACTTAATTTGCCGAGTTATGTTTACACATAGAGATGTTTCCTCGCTTTCTGCAAGGGCCACGTGCCAACTGTCACGACACGTCCGATGACGGAACATCTGGTTTAAGTTGGTATTCTAATGCATGGGATGTGGATGAACCTAGAGAGAGGCGCTTATTCCTCCTCAATACACAATCGGTGACGTCTTAATTTCAGCGCTGTGCTTCTCCTTCATGACCGAACTCGATCACGAAACTAGGAATCTCCTGTTTATGGTGACGACATTTTCATCAAGTTTCTTCACTATGCCAGTTTAATAAAACTGCTCACAGTTAAAAACCTAACTTTTCCACCTATTGATCGCGCAGTAAGCTTACTCGTTTACTTCCACTCAGCAGCTAAATGACAGAATCTTAATGCTGCTATTAATAGTAGCTCTCACCTAGAGACACAGAGCGTCATGGGTTCAAACGTCATGGCAAAAGAGCAGTAGCAACCGGCCTTCACTTTACCTACAAAATCCCTTTGACAGCCAGTGCTCGGCAACGCACCTGAACTCTGAAAAGGAAAACTCTCAGGCATCGAGGATAATGAACTTCCCTTTTACTGAGCTCTCGAGTCTTGTACTATCCTGTGACTCGTGTTCTGTTTCATAGGTTAGATGGAAACTTGTCTACCTGTAACACGGCACCGAGGAAGGGTTGAGGGAAGGTCCATCGACTCGAACTGGGGCCAGCTAACACCCTTAGTCTTGGAGAGGCTGAATCGGGGTCGATGAGCTTGGACGTGGTTCAGGTATGGCTTAGAATTACGGAGCCAAAAATGGGAGGATCAATGCTGAACAAACTTTCTGTTGCCAATTTTCTTGTCTGTTTAACAATCTAGTAATCCTCAATTAGCCTGTTGTATTGTCGCTTTTTTATACAGAAGTTTTTGGGTGGTTATAAACATAACAGAAATCATATTTTTTATGTTTTCAGCAGGAATGGCACGGCCGTCCGTCTTAATTTCATAATTTACCTGTGTATGAAATGAAGGGAAATGTGTCCAACGAATATTTCCTTAACACGTACAGGATTGTGTATTCAGAACCTACGCTCCTGGAAGACTAAAATACCTCGATGATTATTAATATAATTGTCTCCACATTCTACTGGATGTTTAGAATTAGTCTTACGTTTAGGATTACTGATGGAATTTGTAATGGACAACTCGGGTCATGATGAATACCATCTCAAGCTAACCATTCGATATTTATACAAGTAAAAATTTTGAATACAAATTGGCAAGCATTTAAGTGGGTGCCGTAAGAGAACGCTGTAAGGCGGTAAAGGAGAAAGAGGCCAAAAAAAGTTTTAATACCATGCCGAAGTGTCTCAAACGTCCAGGAGTCATTCGGAAACGTGAATACTGCTTCGTGGATAACACGATCGGGTCCAAATGCTCTTGAGGTCGATCTGATCTGTTCAAACATGCAGGGAGGTAGCCAAAGGATTGTCTTACTTTGATCCGGTACTTTTAGAAACGAAAAGAGCCTCGGGGTATGATTGTCGAAGATGTGGTAACAGCTACAATAACAGGTAAAATTCACCAGAAGCCAAAAACGCGTCGAATGCGCTTATACGGTTAAAGTAACCGAAACTGCGCGACCTTCATGATACGCTTGCACATCCATAAGAAAGGTTTGACGTCGTCTTAAACTGTTGAGACAAACCCGTTAAAGATTTGCTCAGGGAACTCTGTGAGCTGGAGGTTTTATACCTAACTTTTTTTCTTAGCGAGAGTTTCCCTCGCCTGAACTAGGTAAGGAAGCGAGCTGTAGTAAGCGTCTGAGGGCCTCTCTGAATTCGTACGAGCTACTTTTATATATGGTGACTGGTACCATATCAGGTAGACACGTAAATTCATCCCTAACACACGTTCCGTGATACAGATGTGTCGTTTCGACACTTAATTGACTTGTCCGTTTTGGCTTCCCACAGAATTCTTGAGAAACTCTGATTGTTTGCTGCCTTTTGAAGAGTAGCATGGTCAAGTGCGATAGCGGTCTCACCTTGCTCCGGTCTCACCAGTATGGTACACATTTGACGCATATGGACCAAGTGTCACTCTCAGCAACTCGTAGCTTTCACAGTGAAAGAGCTTTTACGTCGCGGTTTCGATCCTTGCTAAGGCCCCAATGGAAGTTTTTTTTTGGACCTCCTCATTTCCATATATGGACTGGAAAGATAAAAGGACATGCAGTTGCTTTCTACACGGACAGAAACATTTTGAACAACTTTGATTTCACCCCACTTTATAACTAAGGCCACGATCAAGCATAGTCAGTATCACCCATCGGTTAACTGGGTACAGAGAAGGCAAACAACCAAAGCAGCGCAAACACTCTTCCGTTCTCGGTTATTGTGTGTTTAACAAGGCACCGATGGTAGTGTCGCGAGCCGCCGTACTAACTTTTAGTAAATTTAATTGTAATATTCCATTTAAGTGTTTTCAAAGTGTCCTTTTCTGACCCTGTTTTGTCACTCCTAGTCTCGTGAGTCGACCTCATTCTCGTGAACCCGGTTAACAGGGCAGGGGCCAGAAATTAACAAGGTGAACGGACCATGACCTGATTATAAAAACGGGAACACGAAGAATCGAGGATTTTTAAGACGATCTCGGACTCAGAAGACAGTCGATTTTGTACCCTCTGTGGTGGACGTCATGTCCGTTTTAATTTAGTGTCAAAGTGACAATTGGTCGACTCATTTAAGTTAACCGATTCTCGAATTTCATTCCTTTACTTTTGATTTGTCCTTTGTAGTGCCTTGTAAACTCCAGAGTTTAGTTTAATAAAATAGTTTACACAAAAGTACCCCATCTTACTCACTCAATTCTTACAAGCCGCGAACCATGTTCTCGGCTCACGTTACCCGACTTGTATACCTAAGCCGTATCACCACAGTAGTTTGTCTTTTACCCTTGGAGAGACCAATTGTATCAGAACCCAAACAATACCGTCTTTTGCGCAAATCAAGCTAAAGCTAAGACGAAAGCGTTGCGATGGATTTCGATCAGGGGATTTTTTTCACTAAGTCGTTACCAAATTCGGAAGGGTCACCTTGAATTTCAAATTTAGTATCACAAGTTAAACAATGGCACTAAAATAATCCAAGGGTGGGTAGCGAATCGGATGTGCTCTCACAGAGGTCGCACAATTTTGCGGCTATTTCAAATTTCTTTTAGAATATCACGTTTGAGGCATTAATTCCCACCGTTTGGTTCTCTAAATTGTTTCAACTGATGGCTACGAGGAGGCTATATTGTGTGCAGACGAAGATATGTAATCGACATAAGATTTATTGCATCACTCTTACCTGGATTATTTCCGTGGACGATCTAAAGTGCAAGGAAATTTCGAGTTGACGCAATCCCCCTGACAGAGAAGATACGGGCGTTCCTCAGTGTTGCGTGTATGCAGCACAGGTATCAAAGGGACCAAGGCTTCTTTGTTCACTGACATGAGGGTGGATGTCATCTACCTCTTAATTAAAGTTAAGAGCGAAGTCCCACACGTTAGGATTGTTATTTCGGGAATGGCCAGACAAATCGCCCTGAATCACCTTTGCACTACAGCCAACATAATGACAAGAGTCATTAAGAATAAGCTTCGTCATCCCTTCAAGGTTAGCATGGTTTACCCCATACTGAGTAAGTTAACAGCAAACTCTAATCCTAGAGCCATCTTTCCGTAAATTCTGTTGGATTTTAGCTCTGCGACCTTACTTTCCTCCGGAAGCTTTAGAAAATTTGGTCTCCCCGTAAGCTACCCGCAGGGTCACGAGAGTTACTTTGACGCATATTGTTGTTTGCATTTTGGATGGTAAGTACCGTGGCGGTATCTGATAGTCTCGAAACCACCAACTGTTATTTCTTAGTTAATGAAACCATTCAAGGCTCCTCAGTAGTTACCTCAGACTCCTGTTAATTCTTATCTCAAACCCAGAAACTGCGCACACTCAGATTGAGATTCTACTTCGCTATTCCATATATAGTCGGAAATATCTCATTATAGTGGGATGATACTTTTTAAATACTAGGTAGTAATTTTCTGTTAAAGCGAAATCCTTTTTGTGGACTTTCCTATCAAGGTTAAAGTAAATTCCACATGCAGGAGACTTTATGCAAGATTAGGGAAACGGCGTACTGTCCTGGAATACTAAAGACCAGACACATGCTTGGTCAGTGCTAAAGTAAATAGAATAATGCCTTGGAACAAAAATTTTCGGCAGCGTGCTCTTATCGTGTCCTTAGTTTAGAACTTCTCCCTTCTGTTGTAACAACCAATCGAACTTTTAGTGAACGAAGACTTTCTAAGCTTCGGATTCACCGGTAAGATAATATTCACAGGCGACTTGCTAAACCTTACTTTCAGTTCACAACGCTTTTGACTTCATACAAAGTTCAGGTACGGTCATTTTTCAGTTTCGTTAGCAATACGATGTTCTAGTGCAAATTCAAAGCATCAGGAAAAAAAGTTTCATACAAGCTGGAATTCGTTCCTTTACAACGTGGGAAACTCTTCAACTGTGGAGGAAAATATGGAGCACTGGAAGGTCGGGAAAACTGAAATCATTTTTTTCTTCTTCTTCAATATATTCACTCCACATTAGCAGTGGCTCGACGAACGTCACAGTCAACATCAAGCTTGAGACGTGACAAGCAAAGTTTAATATTTCATTCCTTGTAAATTTACCCTAAAACCACACTAATTCTATCTATTCCACAGGGAAAGAATGCAAATAAGGTAAGAGAATACCCAAAATTAATATAAAATACTTAATATTTCATAAAAATCTAAGTCTACGATATCGCAGGGTTAATTGGTATTTGCAATTTCATGTCTGGATGAATACTGAGTTAAAACAATTATTGCTGTTACATGTATCATGTGCGAACAAGAGCAGAACTTTCTGTTCGATAATTGTTATTACTTAATATTGACTTTATTTTAGATTTTTACTAACTTGCAAGAACATGAAATGCATGACTTCCTAAAGCCAGCTGATGGAAGTTTATCCTCATAAAAGGTAAACTATGTGTTTGTAGTAGTCAATTTGTTCAAGTCTGCAAAAGCTTTCCAAGAACGCATTCAAATTCGCGAATTTTGTATATCAAAACAAAATTAGCGCACTACAAGCATCCCTATTGAGCTCATTTGTATGTTTCACATAATCACGAAAACATCTAAGATCTTGTAACTATCTCAGAAATATACTTTTCCCAAGTTCTCCTAAGTTATAAACACAAACAAATCCATCAAAAATTGGTCCACATTCCTATACACCTAACAAATTATCTAAATTTGATAACTAAATCTGTAACTTAGATGCCGATCCTAATCGGTAGCAATTTATATTAAGCCGCACTCAAGGACCCGGCCCTCTACGCTAAATGCTGCTGCCCTTACACAACAAGTATATTACGTACCACATGTTATATAATAGTAAATCACACAATGTAATATTACAGTTTTACATGGACCATCGTGCATTCATACATTCCTTCTTTAAAGTTGAGTAGCTTTTACAGTACTACCATTCTGATTCTAAAGTAGTGAACATTGTTTTATGGCAAATAAATCTCATACTGCCTTTCACCACGGATTCATTTTTTTATGGAAAACTCGGCTGTTCTTATCAAAGTAACGCATGGTAAGGCACGTCATTTACTTCGCTATCGGCTTATCCATGCGATGTATACTCCTATTTGAATGGCTCTGTCAGTTTACATGTCACCAAAACTGTGATCTCCCTGTGACGGCATCTTAAATGGACCTAGAGAGTCTACCCAGAAGCAATTGAACAAGAGGAGGTTCAGCTCATAAATACGTATTTTACCAACCAGTAAACCTCATATAGCCATTTTGGAAACAATTTCGCTCATTACCATATTTATTGCATTACTTCAGGGACGTATTCATAAAACCAACTTGCAGAGCTGGAGGAAAATACATGTCATAAATAACTCCGCGTGAGGGATTTCTGAATGCGGAATAAGTTGGTTTAGCAAGGTATATTCGTAAATGTATCGAAATGTTGCTATAAATTGAAACATCGGATATAATCATACGATCCTGTGAATAATTAACAGGAATATTTTGTAAACCACAAAACACCACAACCAAAATGGACTCAAGACGCACAGTTTCTTTACAACTTTAGGGTGCTCTTTAAGCGTTATATCAATGAAAGGACGCACCGTTATTGAAAACGTCCGCCCTTCTGTTCAAAGGGTGACAGATATGCATTTATTCCCCCAGCTGAGTCGATGAGCCGAACGTGAAAAAGGAAAATGTAACCCTTTGCATTAACACTAATGTTGTGCGATTAGCGTGTAAGGTGCATTCCATTAGAGGCTTGCCAAGCGATTCCAGGAGAAAGCGAAATAAGATGCAAATGGAAGATCGTAGAAAGATTTTGTAGATTTATCGAGCCATTAATCAGCAAGTTATCGCGTCTTTAACAGGAAAAGCCATCGGAAAGTTGCCCATTTCGTTTGCGATCCTGAGACGAGACAAAACTAAGCAGCTCCGTAGTCTTCCTGCAGCAGCCGCTAAATCGCAATTACCACTCAAAATTAGCAGCAAAACGCCTCCCAGGCTCCACTAAATGAAACTTCGACCTGAGGGGCACGCAACTGCCACTTGTGTATTCAAAGTTAACCACGTGACTAAGGGTACGGGGCATGCTCACGGGGTTTTGTCTTATAGTTTGATGGTCGTGCACCCCTACACATATAACTGCTCCTGCGCAGAGTGTGAAGGTGTCCTATCCAGAGGTCTTGTGAGAGCCTCGAAATCATAGTGTTATGTCAGACGCTACTATCTCCACACCATAGAAGTTCTGATGCGGTGTTTTCTCGTTCTCGAACCATACTTCAGCAATTGAAATAATACACATTCGACAATTGAAAAGGTAAGTTCATGACTTGGATTTCGTAATGGGGTTTATGCATATTAATCCACAATTGATAAAATATCACGGGGAAAAAATTTGCATCGTGGTACTGCGATAGGGAACATGCTGTAATTTCGGGGTTCTCTTCCATTTGGTTGATGAGTAGGAAGTTAAAAAGAACGAATCTCCATTCCTGAAATTGCGTCCATCTAACAATACGAGAGAAGAGAACTGCCAAACAAAGAGCCCGGGAATAAAACCGGACAGAAAAAGTTCACGAAGAATAGATTTGTACAAAAGGGAGAACAGTTGGGTCTAGAATTGCGAGGGGAGCCGCCAGCAACGGCACTTGCTACAGCTTCATAAAATTCAAGCTGCTTACTATGAAACCAAGTGACCTGTCGAGTAGTTGCCATTTGCCACAACACCAGTATCAAACAACATCTCTGAAAGTTCAACAAAATTTACACATAAATTTCTTTGCTCGGCATATGCTTTCTAGTTACGACCCAGGTGAAACATAACATCGAGTGTTCAAATAAACTTTGTATTAGTATCACATCTCACATGTAAAGTTGATTTAATAAGTTATTTTCCCCTATTCTAAGGTTTTCCTATATAACAAAAGGGCTCCTTTTTCTGTAGTTTGTAATGAAGCCGCCATTATGGGACCACATAAAGATGTAACATCCGCAAAAAACTTCCTGTCCCCAAATCATTTTTTCCTTCCCTCCGCACAAAAGCGCTTTCTTATCATAAAAGGGCTTATGCACAAAATCAATATAAACCTTTAAACGGCTGCTTATTTCTGGAAGTACCTCTTTGAACTTGCATCCCTTTGATTTAAATCGCAGCTGACCGGTGAAACCTCGCTTCCTTTCCCCTCTTGCGTCTTTGAATTCCTTCAATAGTCAGCTTAAATGTATAAACCGTGGATAGTTCCAATCAATCTAATCCTTGAGAGATCCTATTTCTGTTAGACAGAAGTGCTTGGGTTAGAGACATGCGTAATTTCGGGTCCTGGTTTCGTTTTTGATTTTGTCAGCGTATCCCTGTTACATAAAAAGTAGAGAGTCAACCATTACAAGCCTCTTTTGTTATCAGCGTATTGATTTTAGGCTGCGTATAGCCAAGTTAGCTCCAAATCACTCAGCTGAATTTGATATGTACTCGGTAACAGAGCAGAACTGGTGTCATTTCGTTAAAATCTGGCACAGCCAATACAATAATCAATATGTAATACAATATATATAATCCTTACATAAGCTGTACTCTCGCTTAGTCAATTTACATCTAGTGTTGAAGTTTTGTCACTATGAAAAAAGTAACCAAATGCTCATATCACTGAATCTGCATTTCACATA